>LZPO01027367.1:9919-31032 GCA_001675575.1 Neotoma lepida
TGCGCCACCACCGCACCCGGCCTAATAATTGTTTTTTATTTTTGATTGTGATACGGTGTTTCCTTGTTTTGTTTTGTTTTGAAAACGGTTTCTCTGCGTAGCCCTGGCTGTCCTGGAACTCACTCTGGAGACCAGGCTGGCCTCGAACTCAGAGATCCACCTGCCTCTACTCCTGNGTGCTGGACAGTGTTTCCTTGGGAAGACATATTAAGGGAATAATATTAGGGACACGAGACACAGTAGAAAAGGCAAAGATAATGATCACATANCACNCTTGGGGAATCCCTAGCATCTGTGGAGATACTGTGTCACTTGAGTATTTAATAAACACNTGGTTTTGAGTACCGGAGATGTACATGTGACTGCACAGAGCCTGNAATCTATTTGGGAAGGTAGACAGCTGACCTGTCAATTACATTGATGCATGGAGGGATTGTCCCAGCCAGAGAGAGCNCTATGTCAAAAGGGAATNGTAGCGGAGGTCATTTGTATAATCTAAGTTAATTTTTGGACTGTGTTAAAGTTTCCTGAGCCCAAAGCCACATCTTGATCTGTTTTCACTGCCTTCCCAGTGCTTTCCCTGAAGGTGCAGCTTTGGCCTGAGTGGACACTGTCCTAAAGAGTGGAGAAGTCCNTGGGGGTGTGGAGGGTGGNACCATACTGCCCTACGTGCTAATTACCCCACCTTGTGACGTTACAGAGCACNTACTGTTCCACCATGGTTCAGCACTGTGAAGCCCTCAACCGCTCTGTGCAGGTGGTCAACCTGGATCCAGCAGCAGAACACTTCAGCTACCCTGTGATGGCTGGTAAGTGCCGGCAGAGCCACCGTCAGTAAAGTGTCCCTTTGCACTGAAAGCTGGCTGCTCAGCCCAGAAACTGAAGATCTGTTACTCTCAGGCTCACCATGATGAGGGAGGTGAAGCTGAGGGTCATTTGGTGATGGGTGTCTGTGGGTGTGGGTATGATGACGTCCTTTCTTGGTCTTTGCTGTGAGACATAAAGGTGAGTAGAATCCTGCCTCTCTGCTCTTCTCTGTTTTCCCTTTGTTACTTACGCTGGTAAGTCCATGGTAAGATGGTTTGTATGCAGTAAACAGCACCAGTGCTGGTGTAAATAAAAAGGTGAGGCTCTGGGCTGGGGGTGTGGCTTGGTGGTGGAATGCTTGCCTAGGGTAAGGAAGCCTTGAGTTTGAGCACCACATAAAACCAAGTGAGGGGCTGGAGAGATGGCTCAGAGGTTAAGAGCACTGGCTGCTCTTCCAGAGGTCCTGAGTTCAATTTCCAGCAACCACATGTTGGCTCCCAACCATCCGTAATGAGATCTGGCGCCCTCTTCTGGCCTGAAGGCTTACATGCAGGCAGAACACTGTATACTTAATAAATAAATAAATCTTTAAAAAAAAAAAAAGTGAGATGGTGTATGTTTGTAACCTCAGTGCTCACTCAGTAAAACAACCAAAAGAAAATTTCTCTTATTAAAAAATGATAAACCTGGGCTGGAGAGATAGCTCAAAGGTTAAGAGCACTGGCTGCTCTTCCAGAGGTCCTGAGTTCAATTCNCAGCAACCACATGGTGTCTCACAACCATCTATAATAAGATCTGGTGCCATTTTCTGGCGTACAGATATACTATATACATAATAAATAAATAAATCTTTAAAAGAGTGATAAACCTTAGCCAGGCAATCCCAGCACTCAGGAGGCAGAGGCAGGCAGCTCTCTGTGAGTTCNAAGCCAGCCTGATCTACAAAGTGAGTTCTAGGACAGCAAAGGCTATTACACAGAGAAACCCTGTCCGGGGGCAGGGAGCAGGGAACCATAAGTCAAGTAGAAACTGCTCACTTAGGTGGAAGATGGAAGTATTTGGGCCAGCAGCAATCTAGGCACATTGAGCCCCAGGGATGGATGATCTCATGTTGGGATGGATTTGGTTGGGGAGGGGACCAAGGCTGAGCCCTGAAGGTGTACATTCTTTGGAGGCTGTTAGAGGAGGTGGCATCAGTAAGGTGTGAGGAAGGTACAGCTTCAGAAAGGACAAGAGGGAATTTTTCAAGAAAGAGGTGTTGTTTGTTCACATTAGGTCCAGCTGAGCAGTTGTGTAAGACAGTGGCAGAAAGTGGCTGTTAGATGTGGGGACATGGCGACATTGGCAGCTCTGACCAGAGTTAGCAGTGGGGCTGAAGGCAGGTGGGAGTGGAGTGAAGAGGGAAGCAGAGGGCACTGCCGTGTGGACACTGCCAGGGACTATTGGTATTTTTGCTTGGGTTATGAAATAGAGTCTCATGTAGCTGGGGCTGCCCTTAAACTCCTTATATAATCGAGGATGACCGTGTACTTCTAAACTTCCTGCCTTTGCCCTTTGATTGCTGAGGTTACAGACTTGAGCCCAGGGTGTGGTCATGAGGAGAATGTGGACTTCTAGTAGGTGGAGTCGGTGAGGAGGGGGTGGAAACCACCTTGTCATCGCTCTTGAGAGAAAGGCAGGCTGTTGCTTCGGGATCATGTGGGTGAAAGCACTGAAGCTGAAGTGTTAGGTGAAGAGATGTATTAGAAGGACCTCGGGGCCTCACAGAACCCAGGAGGGGAAGTGTATGAGATGCGAGGCCAGCCCAGATGAACAGGAGCCACGGCCAACTTCCCGTCTGTTTTAGTTTGACTTCCAAGATGAGTGAGAACTGTCTGTATGCCAGGATATTTAATGCCTTTCTCTAGGTAAGTCACACTGTTCCCGTCCTTCCACCCCAGGAAGAGTGTGCTCTATAAGACGGATTTTTTAAATAGTCTTGTTAAATAAAACACAGAGGCAGAGATGGACTGAAAGTCTGACAGAGATCAGAGGAATTAGGGACAGCTATCAGACTCACCTTAGACTGCCACCACTGCTTCCAAAATGGAGAGTGTCCCAATTCCTTATACCTCCACATCTATATCCCTTTTTGTTCTGTTCTCCCATTGGCTCTTTCAGCCTAGCTACATCACTTTCTCCTATGGCCTACTTTTGTCACTTTTTGTTTGTCTGTATAGACCTCCAGAATTCTACAGTTGATGCTGGGATTAAAGGCGTGTGTCTCCACGTTCCTAGTGTGACCTAGAACTCACAGGGATCCAGACAGACCCTGTTTGCTAAGTGATAGGATTAAGGGTGTGTGCTAATTTTGCAAGGCTAGCGGCTGACCTTGTTCCTCTGATCCTCAGATAAATTTTATTGGGGGACATAGATAAAATACCACCACAGCGCTCTGGAGTTAACTCGCTTCCTTGGGTCACCAAGTTAAGAGAGCAGTTGGCTTCATTTTAGTTTCCTTCTTGATATAGTTAGTACATAGTTGAATGGCTCAAAATGTGAAGACTCAGAGGAGAAAGCATGTAGAGAAATCTCCCATGTCGTCGCCCAGCAATCAAACCTGCTGCTTCGGGCAGCCAGTGTTAGTGTTTCCAGTGTGTTCCTCCATAAACAACTTGTGCATCTAAAATCCAGCCTGAGTGTCTAGTGTATAATGTGTCTGTAGTGGACTTCCGTGTTTTGTTTTGNTTTTTGCCTTGAAAAAGGACCTAATTATATGATCCTCTTACGGCACTCTCCCGAGAGCTAAGAGTATAGTGGACCGTCACAACCAGCTTTCTTCTTCCAGCACACCCAGTTCTTACAGGAAGCTCCATGCCTTGAATTTTTACTTAATGATACAGCCAGGAGATTATATGATAGCAATGCCTAAAGAGCTTTCCTTTCAAGCCAGGCATGGAGGTGCACGACATTAATCCCAGGACTCAAGAGGCAGAGGCAGGCAGATCTCTGAGTTTGAGGCCAGCCTGGGCTACAGAGCGAGTTCCAGGACAGCCAGAGCTACGTAGTGAGAACCTATCTCAACCACCTAAACACACAAAAAAAGAGCTTCCCCTCCACTTTCTGTGTCTGCAGGGTGTTCTGCTGTGTAATACCTGTGCAGTAATTTATTTGCTCAGTCAAATGTCTTGCTCTCTCAGTCCACCGACTCCTTTGAGACAGGGTCTCCCCAGCAGACCTCTCTTCTCCACCACACAGCACTGGGGTTATGGACATGTGGCTGTGCCCAGCTTTTTACATGGGTGCTAGAGATTCACACTCAGGTCCTCATGCTTGTGCCAAGCTCTCTTAGTCACAGTGTCTTCCCAGCCCCACATGTGAGTTCTTATATACCTGTTAGCTAATACTAGAGAGGATAAAGTTTTCCAAGTGGATACTCATTCTATTCCCTGTCTGGCTCTCTAGACATCCGGGAACTGATCGAGGTGGATGATGTGATGGAGGACGATTCTCTGCGGTTTGGTCCCAATGGAGGATTGGTATTCTGCATGGAGTACTTTGCCAACAACTTTGACTGGCTGGAGAACTGTCTGGGCCACGTTGAAGACGATTACATCCTTTTTGACTGTCCAGGTACATCAGCTACTTGAATGTGCTGTCTCCCCTGAAGCCCCGATGGCGTGTCCTCGTGGGGACAGTAGTTAATGACTGCACTGAGGAACCCAGGTGACTCCAGTTGATCCCTTGAGTTCATCAAATGCTTACTGAGAAGANCCTTAAGAATAAGAGAGCCAGGGCCAGTGCCATGGAGCTTTAGGGACCCGTGGCAAGCAAGCAAGATAACAAAGTCACCCCATGATTAATATTTGTGGCAGGTGCCTCACAGAAGGAACATAGGCTGTTCTATGAAGAAAGGTTCAGGAAGTTACTGGTCAGTTGTCCTGTAAGCTAGGCTGTAGGACAGAATTGAGAGCTGTGCAGGCCAAGTGCTGAAGACAAGAAACGATAGGCAGATTGGAGGTCGGTGGCTGGGGCGCAGTGAGCAGAGGTGTTATGAGGTGAAACTGGTAAGGGGTAGGGAATGCCACCCAGCTTCCAAAGGGAAGTGTGAACTTGGAGCCTGGCCAGCCTTGCTCATCTGTGGCCTTCACTTGCTTTCTTTCTCTTGCATTTACCTAAACACACAGACTCACACAGAAAAGTATGTGTTTTATGGGTATGACTATTCCCAAGCTGCACACCCCTCTTTGCTTGGATTTTTGTTTTTCTGTGCTGAGGGTTGAACCCAGGGCTAGTTCATGTCAGGGAGGCAGTCTGCCACAGGGTCACATCCCCAGCCCCAGCACTGGACTGGCAAAAGCTGAGGTGTGAAAATTGATACGGAATGCAGGGCATGAAGAGGGGCTCAGAGGTTAAGAGCACTTGCTCTTCCAGAGGACCTGAGTTTAGTTCCCAACACCTATGTCGGGTGGCTTACAACTTGTGTAACTTCAGCTCTGATACCCTGTTCTGGCCTTCACAGGCACCTGCAAACACCTGGCATACAGACATACATAAATCAAAATAATAAAACTCTCTCAGGAAAAAAATGCAGAAAAAAGAAAACTCAAAGGAAAAACAAAACAAAACTTAATGCAGAGTCTGAGAGGATGATGCAGTCACCAAGTACTCACCTAGCCTGCTCGAGGCCTCGGTTCAGTCCCCAGCACCACAGACAAGACAAAGAAAAACACCTGGATGTCATAGGAAGATCTGACTTCTTTCTCTCTTAAGTACGGGGGATTGAACCAAGGGCTTCACACACACTAGGCATACATCATACCACTGTGTGCCCCTTCCCATTTTAACCATCTCTGCAGCATCCTGTGTGAACACGTGCTGCAGTAACTAGGAGCATCCCATGTGTGCATGTGCTGCAGTAACCGGGTTCCTCGCTGCATTCTGGTGCTCTTCCCTGCAGGTCAGATCGAGCTGTACACACACCTGCCTGTGATGAAGCAGCTGGTCCAGCAGCTTGAACAGTGGGAGTTCCGAGTGTGCGGAGTGTTCCTTGTTGATTCTCAGTTCATGGTGGAGTCTTTCAAGGTCTGAGGATGAATCTCTTGTAGATTTTTCAGTCCTGGGTAGAAAACAAGTGACAATCTCTGTTAATTCTCTGTTGAGTCTGGGCATTTCGTAGGCTATTTCATTNATTTAGTATCTCCAGTGATCAGATTATTATGTGAATATATACTTAACTAGAAAATAGATTTGAGCTGGATGTGGTGGTGCACGCCTTTAGTCCCAGCACTCAGGAGGCAGAGACAGGAGGATATCTGTGAGTTCCAGGCCAGCCAGAGCTCCCTGTCTCAAAAAATAAATATAAAAAATACATTTGAGAGAACCTCTTAGGAAATAAAATTGAGGNAAATGGGCTCTGTATTAGATAGTGTATTTTAAAATATTAAACTGGGAAGGAGGTGGGGAGAGACTGGGAGGNGAGGAAGGAGGGGAAACTGCGATGTAATATGTGACAGAAGAATTTAAAAAAGAAAGAAAAAAATACTGGGGGCTGGAGAGATGGCTCAGAGGTTAAGAGCACTGGCTGCTTTTCCAGAGAACCTGGGTTTAATTCCCAGCACCCACATGGTGGCTCACAGCTGTCTGTAACTCCAGTTCCAGGGGTCCGGACACCCTCATTCAGATAGACCTGCAGGTAAAACACCAATGCACATAAAATAAAAAAGAAATGTCATCAATGTAGATTGATTCATTGGTGGATTTGGGATAGAGTCTCTCTTTGTAGCAAAGGCTGGCCCAGAACTCAGTCACCACCTGCTCAGCTGGTTAAAGACCACCCACACCTCTCTGGTCACGTAGATGAGGTCACATCTTCCCTGTCTCCTTTTTTTAGCAAGCAAGATTAGTATCCTGGGTCATGTGCAGTATCCTTCCGGTGAGTCGGTGTGCCCTTGTTGGCAGTCATTTACCTTTTCTGCTCTCTTGTCTTCTCCAGTTTATTTCTGGCATTCTGGCAGCCCTAAGCGCCATGATTTCTCTAGAAATCCCACAAGTTAACATCATGACAAAGATGGACCTGCTGAGTAAGAAAGCCAAGAAGGAAATTGAGAAGTGAGTTTGGGGGTCCCCAGCAGGGCTCTGTGTGGGACGAGCTTTCTGCCCAACTGAGACAGGTCCTGGGGTGTCAGTCTCTTCCCTCATGTGGTCCTCCTTTCCTTGTCCCCCTTCTCACCTTCAAAGGTTTCTAGATCCAGACATGTACTCTCTGCTAGAAGATTCAACGGGTGACTTAAGAAGCCAAAAATTCAAGAAGTTGACGCAAGCTGTGTGTGGCCTGGTAAGCCTCAGCAGTGGTTCCCTTTAGACCTTCTCGAATGGCTCCTCAGGTGTCTGCCCACTGCCAGCTAGTGTCCACCTGTGTGGGCAACACAATCCAACACTGTCCCCTACAGAAAGCAGGAGGGTGGGGAGGGACTTGACTTGTTAGTTCAGGCCCCTTGACAGCTCAGAGCTGTTTGACCCTTCACACTTCCACCACTTCAGGTTAATGTGGACTTGAGATGGGTACCAGTGAAACAGCTTCTGGTAACCTAGTAACCAGCTATGTGCTAGCGGGTCAGAAGTCAGAAAGTGCAGTGCATATGTGTGTTTGCTTGCTTACTTGTTTTTTATATATTGGTGTGTGCATGCACACACCAATATGTGTGTGTGTGTGTGTGTGCCCGGAAGACAAGCTTCAGGAGTTGATTCTCTCCTGTCATGTGGATTCTAAGGATGAACTCGAATTGTCACGCTTGGCAGCAAGCCCCTTACCCACTGAGCCGAGCCATCCTGCCAGCCCAGCACATGTTTCTGTTTTTTCTTTCTTTCTTTTTTAGGTTTTTCGAGACAGGGTTTCTCTGTGTAACAGTCCTAGCTGTCCTGGAACTCGCTCTGTAAACCAGGCTGGCCTCAAACTCACTGAGATCTGCCTGTCTCTGCCTCCCAAGTGCTAGGATTAAAGGTGTGCGACACCACCACCCGGCCAGCACACGTGTTTTAAATAAGAAGTAGAAATGATTAAAAACACAGATTTAGAGCCAGGAGGTGGTGGTGTATGCCTTTAATCCCAGCACTCAGGAGGCAATGGCAGGCAGATCTCGGTGAGTTCGAGGCCAGCCTGGTCTACAGAGCAAGTTCCAGGACAACCAGAGCTACATAGAGAAACTCTCTTGAAAAACCAAAAACAAAGCACAAAAACCACAGACCCAAGATGGAAATCATACACCCTCAAAGTGACGCTCTCTTGAACCCCACGCTCGTAGATNGATGACTACAGCATGGTTCGGTTTCTGCCGTACGATCAGTCGGATGAGGAGAGCATGAACATCGTGCTCCAGCACATCGACTTTGCCATTCAGTATGGGGAGGACTTGGAGTTCAAGGAGCCAAAGGTAGCTTGGGATTCGAGATGTGAACTTTCTCAAGGTCCTCTGAGAGGAGGGAATTCATCTTCTGTTTCTTTTGTGTCAGGAACAGGAAGAAGAGTCTTCCTCCATGTTTGATGAATATTTTCAAGAACGGCAGAATGAGTGAGGTTGACTACACAGTGACCATCTGATTGTGGCCACTCAGCACGCTCTTCTGGAGGAGGTGACCGTGAGAAGACGCTGCTTGTTTTAATGTAAACACTAGGCTCTCCCTGGAGTGAGCCCGGATTGTGCTCTGAGCTCTGAAACTGCTGCTCTTTCAAGAGGAGATTTTATTCTGACAGCATCATTTTGGATTTAAAAAGATCAAAGTAGCAATTCATACACAAAGACTTGTATATAATATAAATCAATCTACCCCCACACGTATATCTCGTGTGTGAGTGTGTGTGTGTGTGTGTGTGTGTGTGTGTGTGTGTGTACAATTAGGGCCAGTCTAACTTTATTTTTACGGTTGGATTTTTGTTTTTTGAGGGGTTTTCTTTTGATTGATCTGTTTGTTTTTGGAGAGATACAATCATTGTAACAAAAAAAATCTCCATTCAAATGAAAAAATTGGAAGGTTATACATAAATCTTATTTTCCCAAATCAAACATATTATTTATATAATTAAAAATTAAAACCATGTTTTGAGATTTGTATGTATGAATGTATGTGTTGGAAAGAAACAAGTCCTCTTTTTTTTTGTTTTTTTCNAGACAGGGTTTCTCTGTGTAGCCGGANCTCTGTTTCTCTGGCAGTCCTGGAACTCACTCTTTAGACTAGGCTGGTCTCGAACTCAGAGATCTGCCTGCCTCTGCCTCCTGAGTGCTGGAATTAAAGGCATGCACTACCACACCTGGCCAGAAAAACTCTTATTTAAACAGGCTAGTTTCCCCAAGGGTCAAAATTTGGCTGCAACTGTTTAGAAATCTCGTGTGTATCTGTGCAAGCATGGTGGCTTATGCCTGAAGTCCCATCATTCAGGAGTCTGATTAGGAAGATTGCCTTGAGACCAAGTCCAGCCTGGGCCGCATAGTAAGACCCTGTTTCAAAAAATAAACAAATTTTGTTTGTAGTCTCTGACAATTTAAAAGCTTAGATATTCCTTGTATAGTGTATACCCTAAATCAGAAAAAATAATTTTTTTTTTCTTTTAACTTACTGCCGCATTGAATTATGTTCAGCTTTTCAGAGTCCTTTGGCGGCAGGTGTGATGAATGTCATTGGGAGCAGCCAGCTGGAAGGTTTTACTCCAGCATCCCTCAAAGGTCAAGCTCTGGCAAAGTGAGGCTCAATCTCATTAAGTCCTTTTAGACATTATATTACTGAGCATTTTACATAATTTCCTTTGTTGAGTCCTTACAACAAGGCTCAAGGCTCCTGTAGTTATTGAGTGACCAATCTTCTTCCTGCTCCTGCTGATGCTAATTAAGCCCTGATAGAAATGTAATTTAGAGCCAGCCATTGGTGGTGCACTCCTTTAATCCCAGCACTTGGGAGGCAGAAGCAGGTGTATTTCTGTGAGTTCAAAGCTAGCCTCGTCTACAGCGCAAGTTCCAGAACAGCCAGGGCTACTCAGAAAACTGTCTCAAAAAAAGAAAGAGAGAATGCAAGGTTAAGTGAGGTCAAATGTTACCATGCTGGCCTGTAGTACTGTGTTTGATCCATTTTCATAAAAGCCAAATGAGGGCGCTCCGAATCAGTCATCAGTTGTGCCTAGAGGTCAAGGCTATAGGAAAGAGTCAAGTGTCTGGACCATGACTGGCTGAGCTGAATTTGCTGGGCTGCCTGGTGACGTTCTGTGGTCTAGGAGTATGGGAGATGTGCTGAAAACATCCTGGTCTCTGGCCTCCCAGTGTACAGGTTCTTAGGAACTGTCCCCATAAGGGTTGGGTGTCAGCANTTNTTTTTGTAACTCCCATCTCCTTCATTTGCCTTTCAGGAAATCCAGGATATGTGGTAGGGGCGGGGTCTGAGTGGAGAAGGTTCTGTTGTCCTCTTTGGACTTTGGGACTTTAAAGACCTTGACCTCAGAGATTTGAGCAACAGAACACAGTAAAATAGGTTCTATAGAATGGAGATCCTCACACACTCCNGGGGTGGGGAGGAGTGATGTGCCTTCTTGCCACACTGGCCATGAAAAGGGAACGGGGGAGTAACAGAACCAAGCTACCTTAGTCTGTCCAAAGAAAACCTCTTCTAAAAGGTGCTGTGAGGCTACAGACAGATGGTGGTGTTCCAGTCTGAGGGACTGGCAGATAAAAGGACTCCGAGACAGCAGTGAACTTGGTTGGTTCTTCACAGGAGTACTTTCTAATGAATTCATTACATTCCGGGTATGTGGATGGGCAAGATGACACAGCAGGTCGAGGCCCCTGCTGCCGAACCTGACAACCTGAATTCCACCCATGGGACCCATATGGTGGGAGGAGAGAACCAATTCCAAAAAGTTGGCTTGTGACCTCCACTCGAGCTTACACTCATCAAATAATTAAAAATGTAATGTTCTAGGCATGTAAATTCTTTTTATTTTTGAGACAGAGTTTGTCTGTGTAACAGCCCTGGCTGTCCTGGAACTCCCTCTGTAGCCCAGGCTGGCCTGGAACTCACAGAGATCCACCTGCCTCTGCCTCCCGAGTGTTGGGACTAAAGGCGTGCGCCACCACAGCCTGGTTTAGGCATGTAAATTCTAAACACTTCTTGTATCTCATTTCAGCCTCCTAAATACTGTGGTCTCCGTATTTAGGTGAGGAATGGAGGCACAGAGAGATGAATTAGCTTGCCCGGAAGTACACTACTAGTCATGTTGGAACTAGGATTCAAACCCAGAACCTATCTACTTAACTGTCACACAAAGAATGGCAGTTCAAGCCAGGCATGGTACATACCTATAAACTTGTGGTGAGACCATCCTGGGCTACATAGTTAGGATTTTGTCTCAAAACATAAAATGTGGTTGGCGGGTGTGGTGGTCTGGCAATTCTTGGGAGGCATAGGCAGCTAGATCTCAGAGTTCAAGGCCAGCCTGATCTTCAAAGCAAGTTCTAGGTCAGCCAGGGCTACACAGTAAGAGTCTCAAAAAAATTATATATATATATACACATATATATGGTTGGTGTCAGTGGTGGGTTTGTCTTCATCCTTGCAGACATGTGACATCCCTCTGGCCCTTATAATACACTTGGTTTTCATGGCCACTTAGTCCTTGCCATGATAGAGGAAGACATACCTTGTTGAANGAGTGGGAGTGATACAGGATACACATNTAGTGGGTGACAGGTCAAGGTGTAGGCCAGGAGTTTTCTGCCCTTTACCCCCACGGTGGTCCTTGACTGTCTCAACGTAACAAGGAAGACAGGGAGATAGGAACACCATAAGTAAACAAAATCAGGAGTGATGGAAACCACACCTGTGATGCCAGAAGAAAAGTATACAAGTGGGCAGCAGATGGATCATAAATTCAAGATGCATATATATCCAGTTTGATATATCCAGTTTGAGGCCAGCCTGGACGTCATAAGACTCTCTCAAGAAAATAAAAATAAGGGCCGCTGAGATGGCTCAGTGTGTAAAGGTTCCCGAAGATTTGAGTTCGAGTCCCAGCGTCCCNNTGGTGGAAAGTGAGNCCTGATTTCGACTTCCCCACGTGGACTGTGGTAAAAATAAAAAAAACTAGACANGGCAGAAGGGTAAATCGGGGAACTGAGTGGTACTGGATTTGAAACCGAGGCCAGGGAATGAGGAGACGCGGGAGGTGATTATTAACCTCCCAGGGATTCTTGAATTGCAAAGCGCAGCCTTTCTGCGCGCGCGTTTTACGCATGCGCTACGCTCAGAGCCTAAGGCTCGCGCACCCCCTGGCGTCCCTTCCGATCAGCGCAGCCGCAGCAACCCGGGGAGGAAGCTAGGCCGGAAGTGCATCGCTTCGCTTCGCCCGCCTCTTCCGGCTCACTTCCGCCCACTCCACCCAGGCGGCTGGCCGGAAACGTTCCGCTTTAACTGGGTCCTGCTTCTCTGGATCGAGTCCGGACACCGCCAAAATGCCGGTAAGGCTTCGAGCCCCGAGGGCGGGGGGCCGAGCGGGGCCGGGGCCTGAGGAGAGGCGGGAGGCCCGCGCTAGAGGGTCGGGGAGAGAGGAAACCGCCGCCTGCTCTCCAGCCCCGGCCCCTTGCCTCCAGCCTCAGGTCCCTTTCTCGCCCCGCTGCTTTCTCCCTAGTCCTGCAGTGTTCCCAGATCCCACCCGAGAGCCTCGAAGTTAAAAACGACGGCTTTTTAATTTATTTTTAAATCTACGGTTCAGCTTCTCCTTTTCTCTCCCCCTTGTCACTTCCACTTCCTCCTCCGCCCCAGAGAGTGAGTGGGTCGGCCTGCTGCTAACCTGTCAGGCTTCACTTCCCGGACGGATCCCTACCTCGTCCTCCCTGCTGGAGCTCCCATTCTACTCCCAGACCACCACCGAGGCAGCACTGGTTTCCAGGAGTTTCCTTTTTCGCGTGCTTTCTAGTGAGAGGAAAAAAATGAAGATGGTCTGGTAGTCCTTAACATCTGACTGCCGGTCTCCATCGTGGGTTCCGTTTTGCAGATTAGTAAAGGGGTCCACACTGGACAAGCGTCACTGAACTCTCACTATGAGACCAGCACTGTTAACAGCAGCGACTAAGGCCCCCTCCAGGAGCTTACATTTTCACGGGTAGACAATAATCATGTAAATATAAATGGGAGGTAGTTTCAGATCTTAACAAATTCTATGAAGAAAATAGATGANAACACTAGCCTCCCGGTGGCACTTATCTCTCATCCCAACACTTGGAGGCAGAGGCAGGAGGATTACAAATTTCAGGCCAACATGGACTTATAGTGAGTTCTAGGCCAGCTTGGGCTATATAGCTATAAAATGTGGGGGAAAAGAAGCTTGGGAAAGTGCCTGGGGGGTGGGAGGAGGCGCAGCTCATGTTTATTCCTCCAGCCCTGGGGAGGCAAGAGAAAGGCAGATCCTCTGGGCTCATCAGTCAGCCAGTCTAGCCCCAACTCAGCAAGTGCTGGGTTCAGTGAGAGACACTAGGGGCTGAGGAAGTGGCTCAGTGGGTCAAGTGTGTAGTACACAAGCNCAGGGACCTGAGTTTGGATGCCTAGCACCCAGTTAAACAGTCAGGAGGGGAAGCTCCTGTCTGGAATTCCAGAGCTGGGAAGGTATAGTGATCCTTGTCTCAAAAATAAAGTGGAAAGCAGTTGTGGAAGAGACCTCCGGCCTGCACGTGTGGATATACACATTACTTGCGTGCACACATGAACACNTANACACTCCACACACAAAAGCTAGAAGTAATTGAGGGAGATACCCAGCATTGACTGTCCTTCACACAAACACNCATGAGTGTGCATGAATGTGTGCAAAAAGTAAAACCAGTACAGTACCCAGTGACGGGAGANGGNGGTTAGAGGCTGGCATAGATAAGGTGTACTTGTCACCAAACGGAGAACAAACGTAAGTTTCAGTTGTGTGTATGTGTTTTGACAGCACTGAGAATTGAACCCAGAGTCTCATGTCAGGCTACATAGATCCTCTACTACTGAGCTATATCCTCACTTCCTTAAATAAATAGAAGGTAATAAATAAATAAAAGGTAATTACCTTTTATTTTGAGAAGGGGTCTCATAAAGTTGCCCAGGCTGACCTTGAACTTGTGATCTTCCTGTGTCTGGNATCACAGGCCTGCATCACCATGTTTAGCTTTGTAAGATTTATGGGTCTTTATGAGTCTTACAGTTACTGACTGTTGAGATGCATGTGGAGACCCAGAGTCACTGTNCAGATGAGCCTTCATTCTNAGGATGACACTGTGAAACAGATGTCCCTATTGTTACGGTGTTGCTGAAGGAACCAGGGCTCAGAGAGTTAAGTGACTTGGGCAGTGTTGCTCACAAGTAATAAATCCAGAAAGGAAAGATCTGTGCTCATTCCAGTTGGGCACAGAAAGTTCTGGATTTATCCTATGATTACTTATTTTATGTCTGCTTTCTCTATTAGTGTGAAACATCATATATATACCTATATATGTATATGTATGTATGTGTATATATATATACATATATATTATATATATGATCTCATATCAGAGCCTAGAGAAATGGCTCAGCAATTGAGTGCTTGCTGCTGTTGGAAGCGTATATACTAGATGTCACACAAACACATGAAGAAAGCAAAGGCGACTTCACGAAGCAGTTTCTTTTTGCCAAAAAAGGATGTACCATGACCTGAACCCAAACTGAGCTAGCAGGCACAATGGAGTGGGTAGTTCACATCTTTTTATTCTCACTCGGGTAGTGACTGTGTCTTTCATGACTGGCTTGTTTTAAAAGACTCTTTGTGTGGGGAATGAAGGGAAGGGGGAAGGCATCAGCCCCTCGGGCCATCGTGTTTGAGCAATGCAGCAGTGCCTTTGGATAATGGAAGTGTTACCAGGTGGGAGATTAAAAGATGTGTATAGGGGCTGGAGAGAAGGCTCAGCAGTTAAGAGCACTGGCTGCCCTTCCAGAGGTCCCCAGTTCAAGTCCCAGCACCCACATGGCAGCTCACAACCATCAACCACCTATAATGGGATCTGATGCCCTCTTCTGGCGTGCACTCATACATAAATAAGTTAGAAATGTTTTAAATGTGCATGAAAGTTATACTAGGTGGGGCAGAGTGGCTCTTGGGGGGCTAGCTACCATTGNTAGGGAGAGCCCCATCCTCACACTGCTCTTGGAGAGCACTGGAATTCTGGTCCCAGCACCCATATCCAGCAGCTCAAAGCTGCCTCTAATTCCAACTCCAAGGAACCTGACACCCACTTCTGGTCTCTGTGGGCACTGTGTATACATAGAAATCCCCNTANACAGATACAACACATACACATAGTTAATAATTTTTTTGCTTTTGTTTTTTTGAGACAGGGTTTCTCTATGTAGCTCTGGTTATCCGGGAACTCACTCTGTAGACCAAGCTGGCCTCAAACTCACAGAGATCTACCTGCCTCTGCTTCCCTAGTGTTGGGATTAAAGGCGTGCGCCATCACCAACTGGCCAATAAAATATTCTTTAACCTTAAAAAAATTACACTGTCACTCATTCCATCTTGCATAGAAAAGGTGTTTAGCAATCATTTGATGAATGAACGGTTTTGTTCACAGCAGACATAAAAAGCAAAACTAGGAACCAGCATATGAAGTTNTNATCAGTAGNATTTTCCTCTCCTTTAGCTCACATCTACTCACCAAAGGTGTAGTGTATCTTACTCATTTTACAAGCTTAGAAACAGGCTAGTGGGAATTGTGGTAGAGCTTGGTGGGTAGAGCGCTTGCCTANCATTCCTGAAGCCAACACTGTGGTTCTCTAGACCTGTCTTCCCAGCACTGGGGGGAGGTAGAGGTNGGAGGATACCTTCAAAGTCATCGTCACCTACAGAGTAAGTGAGAGGCTAGCCTGGACTACATGAAACCCTGTTAGGCAGATCTCGGTGAGTTCTGGGCTAGCCTGGNCTTTGTAGTAAGTTCCAGGACAGCCAGGGCCACATATGGAGACCCTGTCTTAAAAAAACAAAACAAAAAAGGAACGCAGACAATAGTAAAATGTAATTTTTTAAAATGGTGAAGTAGTAGGTACCAATTCCCTCTGTTTTGCATATCTGATTTAGTTTAGGGGCGTGGCTGTGCTTAACAACCAGCTGACAAAATGTCTCAGAATCTGCTGGTTGGTATGAGCCAGGAGCTGGTCCCATTGCTGCTGCCACTACTCTTCTCCCGGAGTTGGTCTCAAGTGGGTGTTTCCCTTTGGAGGACTGGCTTGTCGCCTGGTGACAGGGAGGACTGGCCTTGTCGCCTGGTGACACGGAGGACTGGCCTTGTCGCCTGGTGACACATGTTCTTTTTCTTCCCCGGCTTGCCACTGCAGGCTTACCACTCTTCTCTCCTGGACCCTGACACGAAGCTCATTGGAAACATGGCACTGNTGCCCATCCGAAGTCAGTTCAAAGGACCCGCCCCTCGAGAGAGTGAGTCTCAGTGTTCTTTTCCATTTGGATTCAAACCGTCCAGTCAAGCTGCTGACATGAGAGCAGGGAAGAGCCTAGCTGGGTCGCTTGCACTCTGCTCTGTGTCGCACTTTACACCTTGAGACATCACAGGAAACTGCCCTGTCACTTCTAACTCCTTCAGGATGTGTGGGTGAGCCAAAAGAGGAAATGTGGTCTGGGGATGTAGCTTCGTAGGTAGAGACCTTGCCTAGCCTGCAGGAGGCCCTGGGTTCCATCCCCGGTTCACCATGAGCCAGGTGTTGTGGTGCACACCTGTAAATCCTAGCACTTAGGAGGTGGAGGCAGGAAGAGCAGAAGTTCAAAGTCATCCTTGGCAAGTTCCAGGCCAACCTGGGCGACATGATGAAACCTTGTCTCAAAAAAAGAAAGAGGAAATGTGTTTAAATTCTGGCCACAGTCTCCACAGTCACTGTCAGTCAAGTCAGACTCACTGAATGCCAGGTCCCCAGCCGCCTTCTGTCGTCATGCTGGAAACAGACAAGCAACAGAAAGCATTCTGTGGGCATGGTGCGTACCCAGGAGGCTGAGATAGGGGGTGGCTGGAGTCTGGTAGTTTAAGACCAGCCTAAGCAACACAAGGACAACTGTCTCCAAAACCAAGAAAAATTAACCCTTCCCCAATAAAGCTATTACTGCTCCTGTCAACTTTTCAAAAATAGTCATTTGCTTTGGACTGTGCATGTTTGTGTGGGAGGGCCAACATGTGCCCCAGCACACAAGTGGATGTGAGAAGATAATACACTACTTCAGGTTTTGACATTAGTCCCAGGGATCCCAACTCAGGAGGTCGAGCTTTCTCTGTAGGCGCTCTGACCCTCTGAGCCATTGCCACAGCCCTTTGTCAGTGTCTTAGTCTTGGGGGTCTTTTTTTTCACCAAACCCCACTGTTAGACCCTTTTTTTTCGGATATGTCAGAAGAGGGTGAAACCGATGGGCCTGGACGTCAAACCAAGCCAGCCTCAATTTGTGGGGACTCTGCTGGTGACCCTGCTCCCTGCTTCCCCAGCATTGGGATGACAGGCATGTGTGCCCCATGCTGCAATCCTAACTTCCATGAACTTTGAAACTGTTCATTTCTATTCTTGCTTTTGTTTTTCTGAATTTTACTTCTTTGCTTCTAGTGGTGTTTATGTTGTTTATTTTTTAACTTGTTTGGTTTGGGTGGTGGTAGATTGTTTTGTTTTCTTTTTTTATTTTAATTTTTTTAATTTTGCTTTTAAACCAAAACCAATAAGAGCTGGTTTAAAGATGCTACTCAGACCCTTGCCCAGTCTCAGACTCTGTCCATTTCAGTGACCGTCTTTGTGTCNAGGTCAGCCATTCTGAAGCCGCGGAGCTTCACTTTCACTATGGACAGAGTTGAAATTGAAAAAATAGCTTTATGTCCTCTTGCTATTTTACCCAAATTCTGTCCTTCCTTGTCACCTGATGTCACTGTTTCCTGGTCTCCTTTGTAAATGTTATACTGTGCACACACTTACACNTGCTTATATGAGTATGTGGCTAGGGTTCTTATAGGGGGCGGCGTATGGGGAGAACCTGTATTCTTTTTTCTTTTGAGTTTGGATCACCTTGATTACTGTAAGTCCATCCACTTTCCTATGCATGTCATCATTTCATTTATTTTTTCAGCTGAGTGATACTCCATTCTTTATATAACCACATTTTCATTATCTATTCATCTACTGATGGACATCTAGCTAGGTTCCGTGTCCTTGCTAGCATAAATGGAGTAGCAATAAACATGGATGTGTAAATATGTCTTTGGCAGGATAGGAGTCCTTTGGGTATATGCCCAGGACTGAAATAGTTGGATCATATAGTAATTCTATTTTTAATGTTTTGAGGAACCTCCAAACTACCAGAATGGCCATATTAATTTGCACTTTGACTAGCAGTGAATCAGGCTTCCCTTTAGCATTTGTTGCCAGATTTTTTTAAAGAGCACTCTAAGTTTTTTTTGTTTTTTTTGTTGTTGTTTTGGATTTTTATTTATTTATTTTTGTTTTATGTGTGTGCGTGTTTGTCTACCTGGATATATATGTACCATATTTGTGCTTGATGGCTACCGAAGCCAGAAGAGGGCAATAGATTCCCTAGAACTGGAGTTCTAGGTAACTGGAGTTACAGGTGGTTCTGAGCCANTGTGAGTGCTAGGAACTGAACTTGGATCCTCTGAAGAGCAGTCAGTGCTTTTAACTGCTGAGCCATCTCTCCAGCCCATAATTTTGTTTGTTTTTTGTTTTTTGTTTGTTTGTTTATTTTTCAAGACAGGGTTTCTCTGTGTAGCCCTGGCTGTCCTGGAACTCGTTCTGTATAGACCAGGCTGGTCTTGAACTCATGGAGATCTACCTACTTCTGCTTCCTGAATACTGGATTAAAGGCATGCGCCAACTCCGCCTGGGTGTATTTTGATTTTTTGATATTTGATCTCAGCTTTGTTTCCCAGTCTGGTCTGAGACTCCCGAATTTTGGGGCTACATGCTGTATTCCGTTTGTTGTTTGTTGTCATCAAGATGGAACGCCCACTCTGCCCCCCACCGCCCTCCAGATCCCCCATTTGATTTCAGAGGCATTTTTCCCATTGTTCCAGAAGCCCCTTTTCAAGCTCCGAAGCTTTCTGACATGTTCTGAGATGTTCCGCCAACAGTGTCATTTCTGTTGTCGCAGACACAGCACCCCAGAGCCTGCAAATGTCTGGCCCGAGTTCCATTCACGGTTTCCATGTCCACAGTTCCCAGCTGTGTCCCGTTCCCTTGCCCTTCCGCTGCCAGGGTATTCGCCTTGGCCTCCTCTTAAATGCACTTGTTTTCAACACTGGTTGAAACATAAGTAAACTCAATGGATTTGGCAAGTCCCCACAGTTTTTACTTGATTCTGAGAAAAAGGAGCAGATGGAAAAAGACAGACATGAGGAGAATAGCAGCACTAAAAGGTTAACAGCCCGAAGAAATAGAACATTGGCCCAGAACGAGGAAGAGCCATTTGTCATACGGTTACAGATAACACGTTGCACCAGAAGACACAGCCAACCCAGAATGGAGAAAACATTAACCACCTTCGAAATTCTTGAATCCTCGAGGAAGAATGAGACCCTGAGAAACTAAACAAATGAGGGGTGACTCTTCCTTTCCCAGAGGGGCTGGAATTGTTGGAGTAGATGTCTGTGTTGTGAATTGTCTTAGCATTGATGAGATGAATTCTGGGGCAGAGCGAGGGCCCTGTGCTAAAGCTTGTGCATAGCATGTCTGAGTTCTGGGGTTCAAGATCAACTGCAGAAAAATTCTCTGTTGTGCCTTTAGATGCCTTTGTGTGCCATGCTCTGTTCTAGGCCCTTCTCCACTGCCATCTCCTCCCAGGTGCTCAGAAGTTTCTTCTTATTGAGAGCAGAATGTAGAGAACGCAGCAGCTAGAGTAAAATTCCCCTGGGATCCTTCAGCAGAGGAACTAGCTAGGTTGTAAGGGAGTTGCCCAGGGCTGCAGCCTCAGGGCTGCTCTGCCTTGCACCATTNGAGAACATGGCCAGGGACAGGAAGTGTCAGCAGCAGTGCTGCAGCCAGCTGCTGGATATCAAACCCAGAAAGTCTGTCCTTTTCAAAATGAAAAAGAGAGAAGATTGCCAAAGAAACTGTTTGATGAGATGTGTGTTTGTCACAGAGTGCTTCTGGCTTTCCTCAGTTTGTGGCCACTTAGAACAGCTCATGCTGTATTTAAGCCACAGTTTCCATAAAAAGAAAGAACGTTATCTGAACCCCAGTGTTCCTAAATAATTGGAGTATTTTCCCTGAAACTACAGCGTGTGGGTTCAAATAAAATTATATTGAATGCTTTTTTTCCTTTTCAGAGCACTTAGACTNTTGGGGCTGGAGGGATGGCTCAGTGGTAAGGAGCACTTCCTGCTCCTCCAGAGGACAGAGTTCCATTCCCTGCACCCACACTGGCCTCACAATCACCTGTGACTCCAGCGCCAAGGGATCTGACGCCTGTGGGCATGTGCACTCATGTGGCAAACACACAAACACACACAGGATTTTGTTTTTTTAAAGGGAGTTAGCCTGTGTCTCAGCCCATTTCTGTAAGTGCATTGAGGTCTTAAATGGTTACTAAATAGCAATAATACTTTGTTCTGGGTGATAAGACATAATTAAGATGGCAATCTTTTTTTNAAAATTGATTTAGTTTTTCTAATGAGCACATATGATTTTTTTCAGACAGTAAAACTAAAAATAAACCACATTGGTTTTTAGAAATAGTGTTGAAGACTGTATTTCAGTAGCTCTATTTATTTTCTTAAGATTTATTTTTATTTTTTACAAGAATGTTTCTGCCTGCTGCCTGGTGCCCTTGGAGGCCAGAAGAGGGCGCCAGATCCCCAGGAACTAACCCAGGTCCTCTGCAAGAGCAGCCAGTGCTCTTAACTGCTGAGCCATCTTTCCAGCTAGCCCCAGCCGCATTTTACTTTATCCACCTCCAGATCTTGTGATGATTACACTTGGAGACCTCTCCTTACAGCTTCTGTGGGTGTAGTTTGCCTTTGGTAATATCTCTGCCTTTCTTCCTGTTTCCTGCTTAGCAAAAGACACAGACATTGTGGATGAAGCCATCTATTACTTCAAGGCCAACGTCTTCTTCAAGAACTATGAAATTAAGGTAACTTCCCGAGATGGGGATGCTTAGTTTTCAGATGGGGATAAATATCTACCTTGAGCCAGGCGGTGGTGGTGCACACCTTTAAACCCAGCACTCAGGAGGCAAGGGCAGGAGGATCTCGGTGAGTTTGAGGCCAGCCTGGTCTATAGTG
>LZPO01027367.1:66316-76656 GCA_001675575.1 Neotoma lepida
TTGAACTCAAAGAGATCCACCTTCCTCTGCCTCCCCAGTGCTGGGATTAAAGGAGTGCACCACCGCTGGCTCTTTTCCTTAAGTTGTTTTTCTTTTAATGTGTGTGTGTGTGAGTATGTGCTATGTATGTGCAGGGGCCTGTGGAGGTCATAAAGGGTATTGAATCTCCTGGAGCTGGAGTTAGAGACAGTTGTGAACTGCCTGTGTGGGTGCTGGGAATCAAACTGCTGAGCCATCTCTCTAGTCCTTCCTTTTATTTTTATTTTTTGGATCAGTTTGTCTTTTTTGGCCTTTTTCTTTGTTTTTGTTTTTAAACCAGACCATTTTATTTTCTGACTGTTGAAATCCTCAAGATGAACTGGATGCTGCAACAGCTGCCCTCTTGGGTTGAGGTGTTGTTCTTTCCTTCACAAAGTCCATGTCTTTTTTTTTTTCCTGAGACAGGGTTTCATTGTGTAGTCGTGGCTGTCCTGGAACTTACTCTGTAGACCAGGCTGGCCTCAAACTCAGAGATCCACCTGCCTCTGCCTCCCGAGTGCTGGGATTAAAGGTGTGCACCACTATGCTCGGCACAGAGTCCATGCCTTAATCTTCGATAGATAACTTTTAGGTNACCTCATTGGCACAGTCTACTAGTGTTTCTTCTCCTAACCTATGTTTGCTATAGGTCTAGGCCTTGGAGCTGTAGCAGTGTTGTTACTACACAACATGTTGTTACTACGTCGTTAGCTACATAGCTATGCATCTTACTACAACACTCTCCAAAGGATGGAGTTCCTCATCTTTCCTGCTCTTGTTTTGAAACAAAGTCTCTCTGTGTGGCCCTGGCTGTCCTAGAACTTAGTATGTAGACCAGGCTGGCCTCGAACTCACAGAGATCCTCCTTTTGTGAGTCACCATTCTAGGCTGGCCTTTGTTTTTTTGAGAGAGTCTCATGTACCTTAAGGCTGGGGCTACTATGTAGCTGAGGCTGGCCTTGGACTTCTGATCTTTTTTTTTTTTAATTCTTTGAGAACTTAGTACATTGTATTTTGATCATATTCACTCCAAACTCCTCCTCTTAATTCCTACCAGATCCATCCTCCCTACCCTTCCCCAACTTGGCATCCTCTTTTTTATTTAATAAATCTTGACAGCAGTTTGTTCTCCCCATTTACTTTTGGGTATAGGCAGTGCAGTGGGGTCTAGTTGAGCTCCAGGAGCCAGACTTAAAAATGGACTCTCCTTTCTCCAGATCCATCAGCTGTCCTAGGTCCTCATTCAGGGGTGGATCTCATGAACCCCATCCCCTTCCATGCTGGAGTGTTGATTCTGTCAGGCACCACGGCTGCGTGGGTTTAGGAGCACAGCNGTTCTGTCACATCCAGAAGACACTGTTTTGTTCCAGTCCTCCCAGACTTCTGCCCTCTTCCACAACGGTCCCTCCGAAAGGGGATGTGACATAGTTATCCCATTTGTGACCGAGCACTCTGGTCACTTATTCACTGCAGTTCAACTTCTGAGCCACCTTCCAAGTGCTGGGGTTACGGGAGTGCCCGACCGTGCCTGCCTGTGTGAGATGCCCCTTGGAGAAGATGCTTAGTTGTTTTATATTGGTTTTGTTTGCTTCTAACTGATGTGTGGGTTGTAGCTGTAAGCATAATTTGTAACTGGCTTTCTCTGATTGTGGATGAAGCTTTCTAAAAACATCTTTATTGCATTTTATTTGTGTGTGGATGTGTCAACACCTGACACCTGTGTGTGGAAGTCATAAGACAGCAAGAGCAGTTCTCTCCTTTCTTGTGTAAGTCTTAGAGACTGAACTCAAGTCATCAGGCTTCGTTGCGAGCACCTTTACCCTCTGAGCCATTTGGACAGCTTTTTGTTTTTTGTTTTGTTTTTAAAGATAGTCTGTCAGCTTCCCAAGTGCTAGGATTACAGGAATTTGCCACCCAGCCTGGCATTGGGGCTTCTCTCCAATAACTTGTGGTGTTTTTTCCCTAGATGCCATAGCTTCTATAGCAAGCGCTACTCTCGGGCTCTGTACTTAGGCGCCAAGGCCATTCAGCTGAACAGCAACAGTGTCCAAGCCTTACTTCTCAAAGGAGCAGCGCTTAGGAACATGGGCAGAGTCCAGGAGGCTATAATACATTTTCGGGAGGCCATAAGGCTCGCACCTTGTCGCCTAGACTGCTATGAAGGTAAGACAGGAAACTGCCAGTGTGACTGTGGGTGTGACAGCTGCACCAGTGGACGGTTTTGTTAGGTCAGAGCTCTGTTACATGTTAGTCATGGCAGCTGGGGGAGAGCGGCTTTAAAAACCAGGTGGAGTCTCTCCAGCACTGATTGGTTGGTTGATTTTTTAAAATTTTTTATTATTAACATTTTTTTTTGAGACAGGATGTCACTGTAGCCCAGCAGAGCAGTGCCAGGTTTAGCAACATTTGGTGACTGAGTCACCGACACTAAAATAGCTCCTACAAGATTCTGTTCCTCTAAAACATTTTTATAAGAATTTAAAAATAAGCTCAGTAGTCTGTCTCTTAACAGGAAGATGAGTTCAAACTTGAAGAGAAAAATTTGAAGTTGGAAAGAAGAAAAATCTGCTTATATAGTCAGTGGCTCTGCTGGGTCATTTGCAGCCCCATTGGGTCATTAGAATGGAGGAAGGCCTGCAGGGTGGGTGTGGCTGGCTCGGTGGCAGAGCGTGGTGAGGGGCGTGGTGGGGTGGCCTGCCGTACGGCATCTCTGCTTTGTTTTCCAGGTCTCATAGAATGTTACTTAGCATCCAACAGCATCCGAGAAGCAATGGTGATGGCCAACAATGTTTACAAAACTCTAGGTGCAAACGCGCAGACGCTTACCCTGTTAGCCACCGTGTGTCTGGAAGACCCAGTGACGCAGGAGAAAGCCAAAACTTTGTTAGATAAAGCGCTGGCCCAGAGGCCAGACTATGTCAAGGCCGTGGTGAAGAAAGCAGAGCTGCTCAGTGAGTGCCACACTGTGTTCTTTGTTGTTGTGGTGACCCTCGTCTCTGGTGGGTGCTGCAGTCCCTGAAGCTTGTGGTGACGGAGCAGGTCTGAGCCTGCTTAGATTGGTTTAAACCAGCTAAAATCACTTGGTAGCTGTTCAGCTCATCTCTGTTTTAGTTTTGAACTAGTGTAGTCTGAATACAGCTGGTTTTAGTCAGTTTGAACTGTTGGGAGCTGTCTGGATTCTCTTAACCTTCTCTTAGCTTTGCTCTTACTCCTGACGTAGTCATGTGTTTATATGATGCTGTGAAGAGGCTGTTCGGCTCACGGGTGTGGTGCAGGGCAGTGCTCTCATCTGGTGCTGGCCTTCATCTNGATTCCAAAGGCATCCAGAGGCACAGGACATCACAGGAGTAGGGACACCGTTTATTCTGATTCATGATAAACTCCTGTGCTTTTGTCGGTTTGGGAAATAAAATTGAATTGAGCTTTTTGTTTGTTTTCTTGAGACAGGGTTTCTCTGTGTAGCTCTGGCTGTCCTGGAACTTGCTTTGTAGACCAGGCTGGCCTCAAATTCACAGAGATCCACCTGCCTCTGCCCTCTCTATGCTGGGATTAAAGGCCATCATGCCCCCTCCCCCTTTTTTTAAAGAGTATATGTAAAGATTCAGGGCACAGGCTCAATGGCTCAGGTAAAGGTGCCACCAAGGCTGACAACCTCAGTTCAGTCCTCAGGACCCACATCTTAGGACAGAACCAACTCCCACAGTTGTTCTCTGACCTTCACCCTTGTGCTGTGGTGTGCTCACCCCCTTTCACATAAATTAATGTAATAAAAATTGTTTTAAAGACTCGGGGCTCNTTATACCAATTTCCCAATGAAATAAAGACTGTGTGCTCNTGCCTCTCCTGCACATTGCAGTGCCCTTCAAGGGTGTCTCTGAGGAAGTTGTCATATTGTGGTGGGTGTGACTGTGCACTGGCTGAGCAGTGAAGATTGTCTTTCTCTGTAGGCAGGGAACAGAAATATGAAGATGGAATTGCTCTGTTGAGGAATGCCCTGGCCAACCAGAGCGACTGTGTCCTGCATCGGATCCTGGGGGACTTCCTGGTAGCTGTGAACGAGTACCAGGAAGCGATGGACCAGTACAGTATTGCACTGAGGTGGGTGCTCGGGCTCCTGTGGGGAGAGCATGAAAGTGGAGGGGGCAGACACACTGTGCCCACAGTTGAAAGCAAGCTAAGAATAGTCATCAGAGAAGAGTTTGTGAATTCATGACTTGTGACATATTTTCNGAAAGCATCTTAACAGAATTAAAGCGAAGCTTCCTTCTTCTCCAGCCCACGTCAGCATAGCACCAGGCTGATGGGTACAGATCCTCCTGTGCTTCCCCCACACCGTGACTTTATAAGGTTGTACCTAGTGTAGATTCTACATTCCGCTTTTTTAAAGCAAACTATTGTGAAGTGTTTTCCTGTGGTTCTAAAAACTTAAATTCTGAAGCTTGAGTACAGCTCTTACCTGCCATCTTGGCAAATACTAACCAATTTCCTCATTGTACCTACCTCATTGGGTAGTAAATGACAGAATTAGGGTTTATCAAGATTGTTCAGCTAGTAATGGTGCTTGCCACATAATCCTGGAGACCTGAGTTCGGTTCTCGAACCCACTCAAAGGTTGTCCTCCGACCTCTGTATGCATGCCACAGTTTATACATGATGCACAGACAAATGTGTACATGACATACACTAATTAATAACACTAATAAATTTTTTTTTGTTTTTTTGTTTTGTTTTTTTTTTTGGGTTTTTTGAGACAGGGTTTCTCTGTGTAGCTTTGGTACCTTTCCTGGAACTCACTCAGTAGCCCAGGCTGGCCTCGAACTCACATAGATCCGCTGCCTCCTGAGTGCTGGGATTAAAGGCGTGTGCCACCACCGCCCGGCTCACTAATAATAAATCTAACTTCTGGAAATAAATAAATAAATGAGAATTCAGAGTATTTAATAAAAAACTCTGAGCACTGTACCTGGTATGTAATAAATAGTAAATATATGTATTTGTACTGATTAGGGCAGAAGTGGCAGATTTTTGAGGCTTGAGAGTATGTCTTAGGTATAGCAGGCGCTGTCCTCATCAGTGTGATGTTCATCTGTTCACTTGTCCTGTAGATAGCTGAGGCAACGCTTCTGAGCACTCAGTGACACAGTACTCAGAACTCTTGCTGCAGTCTGTAGGGTAGGCTGAAGTGTGCGAGCCTCTGTAGGCGAGAGCNTGGTGGAAGGTTTGGGTAAGGAGGAGATGTAACAGACTGCCCTGTGTCTGTGAGTAGGAACAGGATTCCAGCATGGCCTGGAATGAGAAGTCAACACCAAGTTTTGTTACAGGTTTTGCTGAATCATCACTAGAGAAAGGCTGCTGAGTGGCTGGGAACTTGTTCAGTGGGAGAGTGTTGCTAGCATGTGTGCAGCCAGAGCTTCATTCTACATTCCTTTCTTTTTGTTTTGTTTTTAGAAGCCAAATAAATAAGGATTCTGGGGCTTCTGGCTTTGTGGGGTTGCTACTAATGAAAATGCCTTGGTCTGGTTCTATCCTTAGGACTTAAAATCAGTTCCACGATNTAGCATGATGGCTTTAGTTAACTGCAGTCCTTGTGATAACATGGAACAGTGGCACACACAGAACAGTAACTTTGTTCCTTTAGACAGGTTGCATGAATGCATTATGTACCTGAGGGTGACTTTTACCCTGATCCTTTTGCCCTCCCACTAGTGCTGGGGTTACTGGCATGCACCTACCCCTTTGTCTGTCTGTCTGCTCCCGCCAGCAGAGTGCTAGGACTTGGTAGTTATGAGAAGGTTTAAGAACTTTAGGGAGGAAAACTGTAATTTTAGCCATTTTTTTAGTGAATTGTATATTTAGTTTTGCTTTCTGTGTGGGTGTTTTGTCTACATGTATGTCTGTGCACCATGTGTACCTGGTTCCCACAGAGGTCAGAAGAGGGCATTAGATACCTGGGAACTGGGGTCACAGATTGTCATGAGTCACCGTGTGGGTGCTGGGAACTGAACCCAGGTCCTCTGCAAGAGTAACAAGTACTCTTAACCGCTGAGCCACCTCTCCAGGCCCCTCAAGTTAAAATTCTAAAACTTAGGACAATGCCCCTTTCACCCCTGACGGACTCCCTGGCTCCAGCCTTGGAAGCCACAATCATTTGTATCATCTCTGACTCTAGCGTCTCCCTGCGGGGCCAGCTCGGTGATAAGGCTGTCCCAAGGAGCAAGGCAAGAGACTCAGGCCTCTCCTTTGTTTTGTTGTTCCTTAGTTTGGACCCCAATGACCAGAAGTCTCTAGAGGGNATGCAGAAGATGGAGAAGGAGGAGAGCCCCACGGATGCTACTCAGGAGGAGGATGTGGACGACATGGAAGGGAGTGGGGAAGAAGGGGACCTGGAGGGCAGCGACAGTGAGGCGGCCCAGTGGGCTGACCAAGAGCAGTGGTTCGGCATGCAGTGAAGACCCAGCAGCAGCCTCTGGTGATTCCTGGACGGATGGACGCTGTGGGAGGACAGTGTGCTCACGGCAGGACTCCCTGCCCGGTTCCTCGACTTGTAGTCGGGACTTCAGCAGCCTGAGGACTGAGAGCGACCCAAGCTGCCTACTCACCAGGCTCTGAGTGGTTCCGATGTACCCAGCGGAGGACGCTTTTTCTCTACGTGAATGGGTTCACAGGACTGACCCATCCACCCAAGGGCACATGCACATGGGTGGCCCTGTCAGAGGAGTCATGGTCCTGGGCTGGCCACACTCCCTGGTAGGAATGGTGTTCTGACAGTGCAGCTACTGTGTGCTTCACTGACTGCAGAGCAGCACCTGGCCTCAGCGTGGGCAGATCTGAGAAGCGGCATGATGGGAGCATGGCCACACAGGGCCAGTTCAACTAATAAAACTGTTGAGTGGTGTCACAGTGGACACCCTTTCACAGATTCTTCCTTCTGACTCCTAGTCACAGACGGCCATGTGGCCCTAGACCAGTTTGCCATAAACACACCCTCTTCCTCCCTGACCACTTGGCATGGGGCTAGCCTGGCTCTTCACTGAGGCCCAGAGGTCAGGGTCTGCTCTGCCCTGGAGCAGCCTGGAGTGTCACTCAGCTACTGGGAACAGGTCTCCTCACCCTCCGTCCTGGGTTCTGCCCTTTCAAGTAGCAGACCAAGGTGCTAGAAGTTTGATTCACATGCGAGATTCACTGTAAATGAACAATGGTCAAATTCAGAACAGTGGGACATGGGCCAGGGTAGCCTGGTGGTGACACATCTTGCACTTGGGGGGCAGAGGCCTGACAGTTCCACACATGCTGGGCTACACGGCAAGATCTGTTTCAAGACACATGATAAATAAAATGGACCAAGTCTCATGAAAGTGTCTCTGTGAGCCTCAGCCTGTGCTCACTCGCTGCCCTGAGCCATTTCTGGGGCTCCCACAGGCAGTATGTGGGTGGTGCTCCTCCTGACTTGGCCTCAGCAGTAGCCCTGCTGATCAGTCTGTGCTGGAAAAGAAGTCAAAACCCTTCTGTCCCTGTGTCCAGCTGGATCTGCACAGGTCAGGGCAGGTCTGCAGCTCCCTTCAGTGTCCTGGAACACCTCCCCTTCTTGCATGTCACTCTTGCTGCAGGGTCACTATGAGCCTCCATCCCAGCTGAACCCCTCAGGGCCAGCCTTGGGCTGAGGTGGCAGGAGTGTACCGCAATCACATGGTTTGGAAGCTCCTCTCTGGGGAGAGTTCGCACACCCTTGGCCCTTTTTTTTTCTTTGAGACAGGGTTTCTCTGTGTAGCCTTGGCTGTCCTGGATCTCGCCAGGCTGGCCTCGAACTCAGAGATCCACCTGCCTCTCCTCCTGAGTGCTGGGATTCAAGGGATTTATTTATTTATACAGTGTTCTGTCTGCAGGCCAGAAGAGGGCACCAGGTCTCACTACAGATGGTTGTGAACCACCATGTGGGTGCTGGGAATTGAACTCAGGATCTCTGGAAGAACAGCCAGTGCCCTTAACCTCTGAGTCACCTCTCCAGCCCCCCCTTGGCCCTTTCAAAGGATGGAGTGTTGGCTTTGCCACTGTCACATCACAACATCAGGACCGGGAGCCCTGTGGCTGTCCAGTTGAAACCAAGCAACCTAAGTGTGATGAGCCTTAAACATCCGAGATCCCCACAGAGACCTTGTGGCCTCAGCTGAGGTGAAGAAGTGTTTGTGCTAAGCGCTTGTTACTCCCCACCCAAGTGTAGGGCAGTGTAGGGTGCTTACCTCTACAGCCTCCCAGCCTTAGGAGTCAGCAAGCAGGAGACCCTGGCACAGCGCTCTGCCGTTGTCTTAGACACTGTCCTATGGCTGTGAAGAGACACCATGACCACGGCAACCCTTAGGAAAGAAAACATTTGATTGGGGCTCACTCAGTTTCAGAAGTTCAGTCCATTATCATCACAGCAGGGAGCATGGAGGCACGCAGGCAAGCTCAGCCTGTGGGAGCCTCAGAAATGGCTCAGGGCAGGTAGTGTGCACAGGCTGAGGCTCACACTGAGACGCTTTGATGAGACTTGGCCTATTTTATTTATCATGTGTCTTTTGAGACAGATCTTGCTGTGTAGCCAGCAGTTCTGGAGAACTACATCCTGACCCACAGGCAGAGAGTGAGCCTGGGCCTGGCATGAGGTTTTGAAACCTCAGAGCCTACCACCCTCAGTGACGCCTTCCTTCAGCAAGGCCGCACCTCCTACGTAGTCCTTCTAATTCTTCCAGATAGTGCCACTCCCTGGTGACTGAGCACTCAATCTGTGAGCCCATGAGGGTCGTTTTTATTAAAACCTCCACAAGGTGCTAGTCCTCCTGGTGGGGTCTGTAGCCCTGCCCTTCCCAAGGGCCTCTCTGCACTGCTGAGTCCCTGCTGGACCCAGGGACTGGCACATGTGATCCACTCACAGGACCCATGGCAGCCACACACCTGTTTCTGAGCCTTCCTCTGGAGCACAAAACCAGCTGTCTAGCCAGGCTCACACTTGGCCATGGTTCTCATTGCTCAAGACTGCAAGGTCTGGAACCCTGGCCTGGGGCGTGGGCATCTTTCCTCTGCCCAGCTTCCTGTTCTTGGCAGCCTTCCTGGACTTGAAGCTGACATCAGAGATGTCCTGGAGCTCCACCCTGTAGGCACCTGTGAGTGGGAAGAATGGGCCTTAACTGGCCTCACCTGTGGTATCTGGGTCTTACAGCCTAAACCNAGCTCACCTGGGGCAGGCCCGGGCCAGTAGCAACACATCGCTTCTGCCAGCACAAACTCNGCACGCTCACTGCGAGCTCTGCCGAGACCAGTTCTCNGGCCACATCATCTGCCGATGACAGACACTGAGGCCAGACTGGACAGACAGCTCGCCATGGCCTCTGGGGAAACTGCTGAGGTAAGCAGCTTGCTCAGGCTTTCCACATTACACAGGGGCCTCCCTCCCCTGAGGCAGAAGGTGGAGCGTCAGCTGCCACCTCTCTCCTGCGGAGGGGGAAGGGCACAAAGGCTGGCATCTGCTGTCGAGCTCCCTCCAGGCCTGGACCAGCAGTAGACAGCCCTGCTCAGGGGCCAGGGCAGGGGCATGGGGTTTTCCTAGACTCTGCGGGAAATGTTTGTCATTGGCAGGGGAGAGTGTTTATTTTACAAACCACACAGCACCAACAAAGCCAGGAAGAATCCAGAACCCTACAGCTTGCCTGTCTTAGTGGCCATCAATGGAAAATGTTAATTTTTAAGTAATGGTATCAGTCTGTTGATGGGATGTAAAAGGTATGGCCAGGGGCTGGAGAGATGACTCAGTGGTTCAGAACACTGGCTGCTCTTCCTAAGGCTCCGTTCTCAGCACCCACGTGGCAGCTCACATTTGCCTATCACTCCAAGCTCTGACACCCTCACACAGACTTACATGCAGGTAAAACACCAATGCCCATAAAATGAAACTGAATTATTAAAAAAGAAAAAAGTGTGGCCATGTGGGGAAGTCTGGTGGATCCGGAGTGGCAGCAGCCTCCTGATCCACGATTCGTTCCACTTCTGGTAGATGCTCACAGGAAGGGAAGGGGGCACTCGGACAGGGACTGCACACCTGTGTTCACAATTGACAAGAGGTAGGAACAATCCAGGCATCCAGTGAAGAACGCATATATAGAATGTGGTCCAGNTAGGAAGCGGGTGGCTTGTCATGCAGCCACAAAACGAAACACTAATGCACTTTGAGAATGTTGTGTTCGATGAGAGAGGCCTGTCACAGGCGGATAGTGTGTTGGTACTGAAGCACCTGGAAGAGTCAGGTTCCTCAGGCTGGGCGGGGGAGAGCTGCAGTTGGCAACGCACGCC
>LZPO01027367.1:81572-104558 GCA_001675575.1 Neotoma lepida
TGATACCCTCTTCTGGCACTTAGGGAGAACATTGTATACATAATAAATTAAAAAAAAAAACAAAATAAAACTGTGCCCCATGTGCATGCAGTGCCCACAGAAGCCAGAAGAGGGCACTGGATCACCNGGAACTGGTGAGTCACTGTTGTAGGTGCTGGGAATCCAACCCAGGTCCTCTGCAAGAGCAGAAAGTGCTCTTAACTGCTGAGCCACCACTCTGCCCTTTAAAAAAAAATTTACTATGTGTGACTGTACGCACACAAGCGTAACATGTGTTAAGTCAGTTCTCTCCTACAGTGAGGGATCTGGTGTCCAAACTGGATATAGTCACCTTCGCCAGCTGAGCCATTTTNTTCTTTTCCCTTTTGTTTGGCTTTTAGAGGCAGCACACATGGCTCCTGGACGGTACAACAGCCTTCTGCACTGAGCCCCTTTTAGGCAAACTATGCATCATCCACTGCTCCTTGATGACTTATCTAAGTTTGGATGGTCTGGTCTAGACAAGCAGTTCTCAACCTGTGAGTAGCAACCCCTTTGAGGGGTGTCAAACAACCCTTTCATAAGACCATCCTGCAGATCAGATGTTTACAATTTGTTAACAGTAGCAAACTTAGAGTTATGAAGTAGCAACAAAAGTAATTTCATGGCTGGGGTCAGACAACATGAGGAACTGTATTAAAGGGTTGCAGCATTAGGAAGGTTGAGAACCACTGTCTAGACATTGTTTATTGGTGGCAGTCAATTGTTTCCAGTTTTTGCAAGCCAATAGGGTAGTGGGAATCCAGGCATGGTGGCTCACTTGGGAGGTGGAGGCAGAAGGTTCGTTCAAGAGCAGGTTCAGCTATATACACTGAGTTTGAGTCAGAGCCAGCCTGGGCTATGGGACTCTATCTAAAAAACTCTTAATTCTTGCTTGTCTGAACATACTTGGGAACTGCATGAGAGTGAAATGTTGGTCAAAAGACTGTGAGTATTTAAGAATAGATCAGAGGCTGGGCACGGTGGTGCTGGCACTTGGGAGGCAGGGGCACCCTGAGTTTGAGGTCAGCCTGAACTCTAGAATGTAGAGTTCCAGGCCAACTTGAGCCACAGTATAAGATCTGTCTCTTATACACATCTAGATGTGTATAAGAGACAGCTTTTAGGTTGGGCTACATCCCATTTCCATTCCTGAAGACAAAAACAAAAAACTAAACAAAAGAGCAGTGGGGTGCGGAGATAAGATTGGTCAGATGTGGCACATACCTGTTACACCAGTAGAGACTGGTTCTCTGTTCAGTGTATGAGGAAATCTGGTTTTTTGACTCTGGAGTATAGAGATTCTAATCACCCTGCCTTTAGGCTAGGATGAAGTGTACAGCTTTTGTCTCTCTCGCAGGGCTCCAGGTCATGCCTGGAAAGGCCAAGTTTCCTCCTTGTATTTGGTGAGAGGCTTGTGGTGAGGCCTTGCCTAACACACACTGCTGAGGTCCCAGAGCTTCGGGCACCGGGTCTGGGTTGCCCGAGTTCTGACTCAATCTCACCTGTCTGCCCCAAGCTTCCTCCTGCTATGCACCTGGCAGTTTTACTTCTCTCCTGCCAATGGTGCTGCAGCTCTGTGAGCCTTTCCTGGGGGCCTAGAGTGGACCTGCTGGGTCCTGAAAGGTGACACCCAGTTGTACTCTAAGGGGCACTGCTTTCCTACAAGCCACAAAAGTACACAGCTGACACAGGGAACAGTATGCTAGGATACTTCGCAAGGCATTTTTCTTGCAGTGTACAGTTTGGGCTTTAAAATCTTTTGACCCATTTGCAGTAGGTTGGGCCTAAGGCTACAGGAATGTTTCTTCCTGTCAACCACACACTGAGCTCNTGACCCCTCAGTGAGTGCACTAGCTGCTCAGCATGCGTCCTCATNTGCCCCCATGCTAAACTCAATCTTTTAGATTAAAACTATTATCAACANCTGTTCTTTGAAGTTATTAAATAGTTAGACCTTGCTGTCTTTGCTCATTCTGAGGAATTTCTCCTTGAGTTTCATTTGAACTGGTGGTAACAGNGATCTTGCTATTCTCAAGTGTTAATCATGAATACTTCCAGTTTCANTGTGGGCATGTGTCGAGGTTAGAGGACAATTTTGTGACNGAGCCAGTTTTACCATGGGTTCCNGTTAGCCTAATGAGTAAAGACCATCTTAGGGAATGGACTCACTCCAAGCCCATCTCTGGCAAATAAGGGATGAATTCTGGATCTATCAGGTCGGCTTGTCTGCTGTCTCAGGTGACAGACAGCACGGTTGCCCTGCACCTCAGCAGTCAAGCAACTTCTGGTCACGTGTGGAATCTCCTCTTCCTACTTCTGAGCAATGACAAGGCCTGTTTTCGGCTGAGGCCCAGTGGTGACACTCTGCTTCCCTCCTGGNTGAGTACAAAACTAGTCTCATGGGAGGGATCTCGGTGCCCACCCCCACCCTCCTATAAAACAGCCACTGCTCTGCTGAGGGTTTATCGTAGAATANATTTATTTACCTGAAATCATGTCTGTGCAATACCTGTTACCAGCACAGAGAGAAACTGACCTCTANTTCCAGTCTACAGTCAAACATGCGCTGTGAGAAGCNGTGAGGAGCTCACGCTGAGCACTTTATTACAATAAATGCACACAATACTTGTATTGCACCAACATGTCTACTGCTTCTGACTTCATTAAATAAATTACATTAATACAGTGTGAAACAGCTGGCTGCACACCCAAAAAACAACTCAAGTTAGGACCGGAGGCCTACGGTGTAACCATTCGACAGCTGTAGTGTTTTAAATGAATTTATAAATAAGCAAACTGTACAGGGCCAATTAGGAAGCATGTTTCAGTGTCACTGTAGAGCAATCTGGCTGCTTACAACGGAAGGCATGCATTACAGTATCATACAGCTATAGAGGCTATGACATTCTGAGAGAAATGTGGAGACTTGGCTGATGGCTTCTGTTCTTGGATAAGGTTTCAGAACCTCATTCTTCTTGCAGCAAAGAAACCAAACTTCTCTGGAGAGGCTCTCTGATTCTTTATGCTAAATTGCACATTTGTTATTGTTTTGACTGAACAGCTAGAACCCCACTGGTAATACACATTTCCCCCACATCACACAGTGAGTTGGGAATCGTTTCTATTTTTCTTTTCCCCAACATCAGTCATGCAGAGGGCCGGTAGATGTGTTGCTAACAACGCACATGCACGCACCCGAACACCCTGACATTTCTGCAAATGCTTTAGGAAGCGGTTACTCCAGTATTGCTGAAAAGGAAAGAGAGAGGAAATCAGCTTCTTGAAACAGAGCAATGTTAGAACAACTTCCCAAGACACACTAACAGGGACAGATGGAAAGACACTGCCATTTGGTCTAGATGCAAGACCAGCATTTCTGACAAAGTGTCCTGAAGTGCTGCCCTGTCCCATCTAGAAGCAGTGGCTTGGTGACTGCTCTTGTGCCTCCTCCTACCGCCAGCTCCTAACAAAGCCCCATGAGGCAGAAACTAGAAGGCATGTCAGGTACGGTACAAGGGCAGTGAGAGGGGGAGATCTCAGTAGCCATGCAGAGGGTGAGGCAGGTGGAGCAGAGTGAAGTGGCATGGCACCAGGGGAGGGAAGGCCTTCCTGCTCCCTCCCTGTTCTCCATGACAGCAGTCCTGGGCTGCAGGCTCAGCTCTGATTGAGAAGCCTTTCAACTGCAGGGGCTGTCTTGATGAAATTGGTAGCTCATGGCAAAGGGTAACCATGCTTCTTGGCTTATGGGCATTGCATCTTGGATGTTCCTGAGGTCTGTGACACTGCTGGGCTGAGACCCTCGTTTGAGGGTGCTATGGTAGCAGTTGCTGTGAGGTGGCAGGCCTTCCCCAGTCCTGGCAGCACCCTAGCTGCTGGGAAATGCATCAACTGCATTTTGCTGGGTGGGCTGCAGGGCTGAACCTTTGATACAGCTGCACTGAAGAGGCCACTCAGGACAATCTCAAAGCTGAGTTCCAGGCTAGACTGCCCATGCGTGTGTGCGCTTTCTGGAGGGTGCTGGGTGAGGCTGAGTACCTGCAGAAGGAGGCCTGTGGCTAGAACTATGCTGTTGGCCTCGGTCTATGTGGGCCAAGGCACCAAATATTCCTGGCTCAAGGCAGCAGTGATCTAGACTGCCATCTGTCAGTGCTGAACCAGTGCCCAAATAGTTTCTGTAGAAGTTAAGGACCCGCAGCACCAAGGACGAGACGATCTCCTCCTGCGGCCCACTTATTTGTAGAGGTCCCTGAAACAAGGACCCAAGGGACCAGGTGAGGCCCAGCTGACTATCCTCACGGCACGGCTTACGCTCCAGCACTCTATCTAACACTCTGTTCTGCTTTGTGGCTCAGCTGCATCTTTGTGTCTGACCCACTCAATGATTTTAACACTTAGGACATTCAAAAATGGCAAAACCTGCCTGTTTCCTGAGAATCATTGCTTCCTGCAGCACCCGGAGGCCCTGAACTCAGTTGCTGAGTTAAGTTGCTAAGTTAAGTTCCTTTAGACCTGGCACTTTCTCCTGCCTGCCTGTCTGCCACCTGCAACTAAGGGAGCAAGCAGCCCTAAGGCCTTTGCATACCAGGGAGTTGTTTGGATGGCCATGCCCTAGACACTCAGACACGTCCTAGAACAGTGTACTAGATACTACACACAGATACTAACACAGGGTCAGCATCGAGCTTTATTAGCTTCCTGCAGCCAGTGGAAATCCAAAGCCTTGGGACATTTTATGTAANGTCTGTTTGGCACTAGAGGTGACATAGCTCCTTCAGCCTGAGGTCAGCCAGGTCACAAGAACCTCTTCCCCACAACTCAGAAGAATCACTGTCCTGCCAGGCGGTGGTGGTGCACGCCTTTAATCCCAGCACTCTGGAGGCAGAGGCAGGCGGATCTCTGTGAGTTCGAGGCCAGCCTGGGCTACTGAGTGAGTTCCAGGAAAGGCGCCAGAGCTACACAGACAAACCCTGTCTCGAAAAAAAAAAGAATCACTGTCCTGGACAGTGTCTACACTGAAGTCTGTGTAGGGAGCAGCTGATATCCCTGTTTCCTTAGGAAGTGGCTGCCTGGTGGGCACAGGAGCCATGCAGCNCACTAGCAACTGGGGCCATCTTGTTCAGTGGCATCACGTGTCCACAGGCTACAGCACCCCAATCCCACAGGGAAGATACTCACGTTAGTTGATGGATGTTGGAAGGCATTGGAGGAAAACACCACAGTTAGGACTGTTAATGACTCACACTGCCGTTAAGACTGACCTTGAACATGCGCAAACGTTCATCAGTCATGATGGTGGTGGTTAGTACCACATTCAAATAAAAATAGTTCTATACAATATGTTCATTTGGTCATGTGCTATTTACAGATTTTACAAAACATACACACACATACACACACACTTGCCCTTACACCAGGCTACATACAACAAGCCAGCAGAAACTTGCATAAATGTATATCACATGACAGATCGTGCCTATACAATATAAATAAAATCCTACTATGCAGCAGAACAGGATCCTTCCCCTCAGGAACAGGAAACTAAGGCTCTAAGCTGAGAACCTCAGAGGAATTTGAACTGATTATAGATAGTTCAAGGTAGGCCATTAAGAACAAGACAGTTATTTTTCTCTGTCCATTTAAAATGTTTTATTTTTCTTTTAAACTAGATTGTGAAGTGCCACTGAATAGGCAATGTTGGCAAAACAATGTCTGTTACAATAAAATACATTAGACATTTAAATAAATAACCTTAAAAACTAGGCAAAGGGACAGAAACCCAGTCGATTGAATCTGGAGCAATGTTTTTTTCTGCACAAGCGAGAACAGGCAAACCTCTCGTGAAGACGGATGTAAACAGAGCCATCAGACCTACAGAAGAAGCCGAGCGGGCTGGGGTGGGCTGGGGGTGACAGAGGCGGAGGGTGCAGGAAGTGGCAAACCAAAAATACTGACTGAGGTAGCAGGACTCTGCTCAGTGCAGAAAAATTGGCTTATGAATAAAAATTAGACTGTGATATCAAATTAAATCCAGAGAATCATGCAAAAGACACAATACATGCTATTTAGTTTTTTTTTCTTTTAAAAACCACACACATTCATTTCCTAAAGTCTGCTGCCAATTAATTTGCTGACAATGTCTGCTGGCTCAACTATCTTTGTACAAGTATGAGTATTAAACAGAACACTGTACATGCTTTTTCATCTACAAAAAAATATCTGCATAAAATAGTGTTAGTTCTCTGTACATGTCAATGGACACTTTAATTATGTGTATAAAAAAAAGGAAAATCTTGTCCCACTGGAGTCAGAAAAAGCAAAACAAAATCTAGGATATGAAACCTCCTTCACCAGCCAGTATGTTCATGTGAAAATTCAGCAGAAATAGACAGTTGCTTTAAACAATAAAAAATTAATTGATTAAGTTAAACATCTTCTGTATGTAGCGCTGTCAGTCAAGACCAGAACATATCACTAAAGTTAGTGTCTGTGCTGTAGACCCAGACCACCAGGGGCATAATGAGCAGCACAAACGGCCAGGAAATGCCATCGGTGCATGCCGACAGCGAGCAGGAGGATTTGGTGGCAGGCTGCACACACTCTTTACCGGGTTCCAGGTAGTTTCGGGCCACAAACTTGAGCGTCTCATCCATGAGGATCACAGGCAAGGAGATTTTCAGCACCATCAGCCACTGGGTCAGATTCAAGGGTGTGATCTGGAAGATGAGCTGAGACAGAGACGGCCTGGTCAACCTTCTGGACATGGCAGAGAGGGGCCACCCCAGACCCAGCCCGGGGTCCACAGTGACTCACTGGCAAAGGCTCCACGTAGAGGATCAGGAAGTGAAGGGACATGGACAAGCAGATGGAACCCACGAGCCAGATATTCTCCCAGGGGGGCATCCTCAGCAAGGACTGGTTCTCAGACAAACTGCAGGGGAGAGGAGAGGAGACTTCACTGGACGCAGAGGCTCATGTCAGTGACACAGAAGGGGGCTAGTTAGAAGGTAGCTTTGGCAACTCGGGCTGACCTAACTCTAAGGGCTGGATTTCCCGCAGTGGGGTGAACTGTAGGCGTCAGTGCAGCACACCCATCTTGGCAGGCTCGTAGCTGCTGGCACAGCCAAAGACAGCCATTTGGAAACTTTNGTCAGTGGCTCAGCTGCACGGACTCTCTTGTGCTCCCAGGGGTGCAGGAATAGCTGGGACTTCTAGTCCCAACTGAGACCCTGCCCNAAGTAGCAGGAGCTTGTGGTGGCGAGAGCCCCTACTGCTTCCTGAGGCAACAGCTTAAAACTGTCCTTTCTCTGAGAGAGAAGAACTTTACCAGCCATGACTCCCATAAACCCTCAGCCTGTAAGACTCACTAACCTGTTGAGGGCATTGCACATCTCTATGGTTACTAGAACAGAAAGTGCCATCGTCATTGGGTATGGGGACTCAAAGATTGCACAATCCACTCCATCGAAGTCTGGGTTGTCCTCTTTACACTGCAGGAAATGACTCTGCAACCAAAGTCCAAACACACTCCATCAGCCAGGATACTTCCCTAACCCAGCACCCACATGAGTACAACTCNGCTAAGCCCTGGGTCTCAGAGGCGCCTGAGGCAACTGTTTACTTGTTTNAGCCCTAAGATGATCCCACCCTACAGAAAGACCAAGGGCTTATACAGAAAAGAGAAAAGAAGAAAACTGGCTAAATACCAGCTGGTAGAAGGACACTCTTGGACCACCGTCAGCAGCGATGAACCACCACGCAGCAGCACCCACGGTGGCAGCGCCGACGTAACCTGGAGACAAGCACGATTGGTTTACACACGTGGGGCTGTGGACAGCACTGCGCACTACAGGCGCACACACAGGCCAGAGCAGCTGACCAGACAGGGTGTTTCTGGTCTAAAGCAGATTGCCTGGTTAGGCAATCTCTGGAGCTAGTGAGGAAAAGGTCCTACTGAATCCAGCCCAGACTGCACAATGTGCCAGAACTAAAGAGCAAGCAAAGCATGCTGCAAGACCACAGGGGTACAGGTGCTCCCCATCAGGCAGAACACACAGTATGAAGGGACCGAGTCACACCACGATTTGTAGGTCATACCACTGATGTGACCTTGTTAGATACTATGTAGCTGTATTGTTTCATTCATGGCCTAGCAAAACCCTTCAAAGGAACTGCTGGGTCTAAGGCAAAGACCATTCTTCATCAACTATAATTCAGGAAGTCTATTACAAAGGTGTGTGTCCACCCCCTGTAGTCAGTCACCCAACTGCAGAGCACAAAATGGCTAACCTGGAAATTACAACGGTGCTCAGGGCACTGGTTAAAAGACAATAGACAGGAACTCCCTCACAGATGGGGGGTGGGGGGGTCTGCAAAAGCCAAAATCTATTTGATCTCCAAAGGGCACCTGGTTTACGAGACCAAGGCCAGAGAGGACTGGACTGGCAAGCCAAGAGCCAATCTGCTCTAGAGCACTGTGTGCTCTTTGGATAGAAAGCACTGTATGCATTATGCAGACAACATGCTGTCCTTGGGTCCTGGGACAATTATTTCACTTCCCTAACCGTGACAGAAAATANAGAACTAGCCTCTGCTAGTGGGACTCCACATGTTCCCTTGGTGGGGATTACTCATTCAATCTCAGCCTGGANCTCTGCAGAGGGAAGGGCCCTGGTCTGACTTGATGCTCAACAAGGACTTCGAGGAGGTTTTGAGGTAACCTGCACTGCCAGAGGGCATCCTTCCAAGAGAAACAGCAAACAACTGTACTCACAGCCAATAGCCAGGTAACGGAAAAAGAGCCACCCGCTGATCAAGGGTTCTTTTGGGTTCCGGGGCGGTTTGTTCATGATGTCTAGGTCTGGAGGGTTGAACCCCAGCGCAGTGGCAGGCAGACCATCTGTCACCAGATTGACCCAGAGGAGCTGGACAGGGATCAAAGCTTCAGGAAACCCAAGGGCCGCCGTCAGGAAAATACTGTTTCCACCCAAGGGAAGAAGAGAAGGAACTCAGTGACTTGGGAAACTCTGGAAGCCTCTTCTCTCTCCAAGCCACAAGCATCAAACTAAAAGAGGGCCAAGACTTTTGTGATTTTAAACTACTGAGATAAACGAATTCCTGTGTTTTTCCTTTTTGGTTTTTCAAGACAGGGTTTCTCTGTGTAGACCAGACTGGCCTCGAACTCTGATTCTGTCTCTGCCTCCAGAGTGCTGAGATTATTAAGGCGTGCCTCATAATGCCCAGCTTAATTCCNGTGTTAAGGAATATTCTCTGCGCACTAGGCAGCTGCAGACAAGCCCCACGAGACCTTTCTCCACTTAGGCTAACAACCAAAGTTGCCATAACAGAAGCAGCAAACTGAGAAAGCCCAATACCCCAGCCCCAGCCTTGAAAGACAGCACAGGCACCCACCAGACCACTTCCCCGACATTGGATGAGATGAGGTATCGGATGAACTGCTTCATGTTGTTGTAGATGGCTCGACCCTCCTCAACAGCGGCCACAATGGTGGAGAAGTTGTCATCTGCCAGGACCATCTCAGAGGCAGTCTTGGCCACTGCAGTACCTGAACCCATGGCAATGCCAATTTCAGATTTCTTCAGAGCAGGGGCATCATTCACACCGTCACCAGTCTGAAAGGGAAGCCACAGCTGATTCAGATATCACCATGTGGCATACCTCTCTGGGCATTAGCAGACCAACATCACCATGTGGCACACCTCTGGGCATTGGCAGACTGATAGCAGAAAGAAATGAGACAGAGCAGTAGCTCGTGTCGAAACACTCTACCCAGTAAGCTAACCAGAGATGCAGAGNCAGAACCAAGGGGCCTGTACGTCTGCTTGGATTGTCTTACACCAACACTCAAAACACAAGACCCAGTTGTGGTGTGGCTGCGCACGTAACTTAAGTCATTTACACACTTCANACACATATTCAAATACTAAATATTGTTTGTAGATTAAAAACAGAAACAAAAAACCTAAAAACACCTCATTTGTTTTTAGAGATAAGATCTCATTAGGTAGCCCAGGATTGCTTCAGCCTTCTAAGTGCCAGGATTATAGGCACGCACCGCCATGACTAATGGATCTGCCGTTTGTGCCATNTGAACCACCGCTCATGTCTAAAACCTTACCATAGCTGTGATCTCATCAAAGGACTGAAGGAACTCAACGATCTTAGACTTGTGGGAAGGCTCAACTCGAGCAAAACAGCGNGCATTCAAGCAGGCATCTCTCTGGGCCGAGGGGCTGAGCTCATCAAACTCNCGCCCTGTAAAAGCCTTTGATGTCACATCCTCATCCTGCCCAAAGATACCAATGCGGCGACAGATGGCCACAGCAGTGCCCTTGTTGTCCCCAGTGATCATGATGACACGGATGCCTGCTTGCCGGCACAGCTTCACAGAAGAGGCCACTTCAAACCTGGGAGGGTCCAGCATGCCCACACAGCCAACGAAAGTCAGATTGGTCTAAAGAAAGAAGAGAGTCACTGTGAGTTCCAACAGCTTATCCCCACCAGAGTCCTGGCGGAGACACTTTCTGCTTGCCCTTGATTGAAACAAGGTCTCACTATCTATAGGTTCTACAGACACTTATAGTAGTCTTCCCACACTGAACACAGGGTTTTACTCATGCTCAGTAGTGTTCTCCCACCAAGTCACCCTCACGCCATTATTTTTAACAGAGTATACACCCTTGTCACCAAATTATTCTAGTCTAAATCCTCACATTCTGTAAGGAATTTATCNGGGGGGAAAACCAAACAATGTTTTGAAGAATAAGAGCACTCCGACACTGGCAGTTTCAGTGTCACAGTGAAGCTCTTTCTGTTCAGGATATTACAAACCCTGACATAAAAATTATGGTCTATGGAGGAAGTGGAAATGAATCGTCCCTCAGCTTATATATTTTTACCAATATCTTATAAATTTATTATTTTAAAAATGTAAACTAAGTTTTTAATGGATGTTAAGCTTTATAGGTTTGTCTGAACTTGTCTTGATTATTCTATTTTGTCCTATTTCTGTCTGAAGCAACAATCTAAAGGTGGCCTTGCCAGGAACTCTGCCTGTCCTCTGCAGACAGCACAGGCTTGGCAATGACTCCACTGGTGCAGGTACCTCATACTTGATGAAGTTGGCCGAATCTTCCAGGTGCATCTCCTCTCTCCTCAGTGGGTTGTCATGAGTGGCCAGAGCCAGGCACCGCAGCGTGTCACTTCCACTGCCCCACTCCCGAATGACAGACATAATCTTCTGTTTGACACCAGGAGTCATGGGGACCTTGGTACTTCCAACTCGGATGTGGGTACACCTGTCGATGACCCCTTCGGGAGCACCCTGAGAATGTGAGATTCAGGTAAGTAACTGTATCTGCCTGTTTACCTGGTGGGAAAGCCTCAGTCTGTGCAGTACTTGCCTTCACAAACATTTTGCTCATGGATGTCCGGCTTGGTTTGTTTGGTGTACAATAAACAGACATTGATTTTCTATCACGTGAAAACTCTAGCGTAAATTCCTTCTTCATCAGCTGTTTTATGACCTGTAGGAGATCGGAGACGGAACACTGCTGGATTACCATTTCTAGACGTTTTACATCTGCTCAGATACTCATTATATGACAGACCCGACCCTAGCCCTGTTGAAGTATCTTCAGCACGTTGGTTTTGGGAGTATGGCAGCACAAACAGCAGTCAACAAGATAGCAAGTCTGTACCCCTCATAAAAGTGTCCTCTAGTTTGGGAATAGATCAGAATATAAAACTAAGATATACTGATTGCCACAGAGAAAAAAATTGTGCAGGAAGACACTGAAGGGCTTTAAACATGAGCTATTCAGAGCTGTCTGAAGGGCCAGTGTGGTACCTGCATGACTATAATCCTAGCAACTGGGAAGCCAAGGCAGGCGGATATCAAGTTCAAGGGTTGCCTCAGCTACACAGCGATAACCCATTTGAAAATGAATAATTTCCTAAAGGGAGAGATGGAGCACCAGTTCAGTGTTGGTTAGGTGACCAGATGTGTATAAGAGACAGCAGCTACACAGCGATAACCCATTTGAAAATGAATAATTTCCTAAAGGGAGAGATGGAGCACCAGTTCAGTGTTGGTTAGGTGACCAGGCCAGTGGCACTGGGTGTGGGCCCAGAGTTGGNGCTCCAAAACTTTGAAGTCACACTGTCCTGCCAGTGAAGTTCACTAAATGTCTGTGGCGAGCAAGTGGTTTTTTTTTTCTTAAAAAAAAAAAAAAAAAAAAAAAAGTCACAGTTTGACAGGAAAATCACTGTGGCAAGAGCTTGAGAGAACTAGACACACTATTCCATCAGCAGTGAAGAGCGGAGGATTAATGCACACACACTAGAATTAAATATTCTAAAGAACTACTTGGAGGAGTCCACAGTTGCCAATGCCTTCTTTAATCTCATCAGGGNAGCTGACAAATCTTTTTGGTAGTCTTCGTTATTTTAAGCCTTTGTATTTAATTTATCGAGCCTTCCTTCATGGACNAGCAGTATTTTCTATTCTTGATCTGTTTGAATTTGAAAATGGTAAAAAGTGTCCCATCTCAAATAAAGAAAATGAAAGGAAGGCTGTGTATGGTGGCAGATGCCTTTAATCCCAGCAGAGACGCAGAAGCAGGCAGGTCTCTGAGTCTGGGTCAGCCTGGTCTAAAGAGCAACTTCCAGGACAATAGGCTGTTACACAGACCAACAATGTCTTGAAAAAACAAACTCCAAAACAAAAAAAGAAAAAAATGGTAACAAGTAATAACAAATATAAAACACTTTGAATCATTACAATCTTTTTTTTTCCATCTAAGTTGTCATTAGGTTGATTTCTGGGATGTATTGAAATCTGTATTCCTATTTTTTTTTAATGATTCTTTAATTTTTATTTTATGTACATTGGTATTTTGCCTGCGTGCATGTCTGTATAAAAGAAAGGGCTGGATGCCTTGGAACTGGAGTTTCTGTGGTTGTGAGCTGCAACATGGGTNCTGNGAATTGAACCCAGGTCCTCTGGAAGAGCAGCCAGTGCTCTTCCCTTAACCACAGAGCCATCTGTCCAGCACGCCCGTCCCTCCACCCCCAATTTAATTTTGTGTGTATGAATGTTTTGCCTACATGTATATCTGTGCACCACATGTGTGCCTGGTGCATGGAGACCAGAAGAGGGCCTTGGATCCTCTGGAACAGTAGATACTAACAGTTCTTAGCTGCCGTGTAGGGGATGGGAATCAAATCCAGGCCCTCTCAAAGATCAGCCAGAGCTCTTAACCAAGGAGCTCTCTCTTCAGCTCNAAGATCCATCTCTACTTGCTGACNTGTTTATTTTGTTACATTTAACAAACATAAACAATGTAACCATTGGATTTAGCACAAGGGTGTAAGTGACTCCAAAAGTCAAGCAGGAGCTTGACTGGAACGGATCTGAGAAAACGGGAGTGGGAAAGGGTAACACAACAGCTCTTTTCATCGAGTTAAACAAATGGGGTGTCANGTGAAAACCAGGGCAAAGGGCAGTTCTAACACTGAAAAGCATATAATTATTTTCTCTATGCTGCTGACAGGGACTGAAATGCAGGCAGGAGGGGCTGGCTTTTGCCAGGACCAAGGATAGCTCACTCATAGCTTCCNTGAAGAGGCAGCCTTTGTGACATATCTGACAATTTACTAATGANTGCTGGGTTTTGTTTGATTGCTTGTTTGTGGTGTGATTCAGTTTTGTTTGTATACTGAGAGTCTTACTCTACAACCTGTGGCAATCCTCCTGGATTTAGCTTCCTGAGTGCTGGGATTATAGGTTTGAGAGCACTGTACCTGACTGTGACTGTCACAAGTGCAGAGGTCAAGGAGGCAGGAGGGTGATGTATATGGCAAGGCCAAGAGACACAAGAGACAGCACACCAGCTCAAATACTGACCGAGTTGCAGGCATTTGCACGTTCTATTTTAGACAGTCCCTTCAGTTCGGTATCAAATACGTTCATCTTCTCTACCAGGCAAGTGAGAGCAGTCTCTGTAGCTTCTCCAACCTTTTCATACACACCCTTCATCTGCATTGTTGAAAGAAGCCATTGTCAGTAGGACAGCCTGCCCCACGTGAGAAGACACTCAAGGTACAACCACGANACACAACATGAGTTTATTAATGTGTTTTCTCATTTCAAGTATTTGTCCATTTCAGGTCACTGTCTATTATTCTGACAAGGAAGGCCTAGCCTTTGAGAAAGAAAGCAAATGATTAGCCCCATTATTTAACTTTAAAAAAGTTTCCTCTTGGTTGCAATTCTTCACCACCACCACCAAAACAATCCCATAAGCTTCCTGCTGTCCTCAAGGATATATGGCAATCCATATTTAAAGTACAATCATCACCCCCACTGTCAGAAAGACTTCTAGCCTGAGTTCTGGCCTTACTTTAAAGTAAGGATGCTTCAGTGGTCAGAACATCACAACACACTACCTGTCCTAGTAAAACAACTACAGTGCCCAGCCTCGGATCTATGAAAGGCACTGGGCTTTCTTAAGCCAGGTCACACTGAATAGAAATGGGAAATAAACTCAGGAACTTGTTTTTCGAAGGGAGGAAGATGGCTTTTTTCATTCCACTCACTGTACCCTTGAGCCACAGACAGGCCTCTTACCTCATTATAGTCCAAAGCAGAGTCATTACACAGAGCACAGATAGTTGCTAACTCTACAAGCCCGTCATACTGATGGCATTTTACTGGCTTATCATCTTTATGCCTATCAAAAAAGAAAACATTTATGGGTCACAGCTTGCCTCACCTGAAGATAAAAACAAAAAACCAAAACATTTCTTTGTGTGAGGGCTGTGGTTGCGTGTCACAATGGCGCATGTGTGGAGAGAGAGTGGAAGATTTTCTCCTTCCACCATGTAGGTCCCTGAGATGGAACCCCCACTGTCACACCTACAGGGAAAGAAAGCGCTTTTATACTCAGCCTCCCGTTTGTTTGAAACAAAGTCTCACTCCATGTTCCAGGAAGTCTTTAACTTNTGTTCCTCAGGCCTGAACCCACAACTGCTGGATGACAGGTGCGTAACAGCACTGACACAGCCTCCCAGTGATAGAAATACAAGTTTGGGGAGAACAGATTGGGACAGACTGAAAATAACTTGAATGACAGCTCTTTGAAATTCCTACTGAAACTCCAACATGGGTAAGTGAAGAACAAAACAGAGTCCTCACCAGAAAATCTAGGCTTCCAAAGGTACTCTGCTAATAAAAACCACTAATTTGAGCCACAGTCAGCCATCTTAGCTATAGTTCCTTTTGTGTGTGTGTGTGCTTTTTAGACAGGTTCTCATGTAGCCCAGGCTGGCTGTCATCTCCTGACCTGCCAGTGTCCATCACCACACTCCACTGTTTTTTCAGTGGTGCTGAGGATCAAAGCAAGGCTTCAGGTATGCTAGGCATACCTTAGCTCTACCACATAGCCACATCTCTGCCAGATTTTCTAGATCCATCCTATGTGATGGATCTAAATAACTAACCACTACAATGACAGAGTGGAGTCTGCAGAAGAAGAAGGTTACTCACACTTCTCCAATGGGTGCATATGTTGATCCAGTTATGGTAAACTCATTAAGAGAACAAGTATCCCCTTCGACTTTGTCCAGAATGAACATCTATAAGGAAATACAGAATACAAGTCCTTAGAAGATACACACACAACCATTCCTTGTCTACAGTGAAAACCTTGTCATTTAAGATGGTAGTTTGAGGGCTCGAGAGGTGGCTCAGAGGTTAAGAGCACTGACTGTTCTTCCAGAGGTCCTGAGTTCAATTCCCAGCANCCACATGGTGGCTCACAACCATCTGTAATGAGATCTGGTGCCCTCTTCTTTACACTTACACACACTTACACACACACACACACACACACACACACACACACACACGATGGTAGTTTGAATGATGCCCACCAAGGCTCAGTTTCTTTTTCATTTCATAGTCTTGCTTTAGAACCAGGCAGAAAAGCTCAGGTCAAAGAGACTCACATTTCAGAGTCAAACATACTTGAGTAAAATAAGACAAGTTGTGGGTAGAATGAGTTCGTGCTCCTTCCCTATCCAGGGACTGGCAGACCAGCTTCTACCAGTGCAACGGCTGCTTTCTTTCTTTTTCTTTTTTTTTTGAGACAGGGTCTCACTATATGGGCTGGCCTCAGACTCAAGATCTGCTTGCCTCTCCTGCGTTGGGATTAAAGGTGTGTACTACTACACGGGGGAAAGGGGCACTCATTTTATAGAAAAATCATAGGAAAAACAGATTCAAGATTACACAGTTAATAAGTGTAATAACAGTGAAGCCTGGGTATATTACCCATCTTTTCTGTAAGGAAAATCTAACTTCACCTTTTACTGAAAATAGGACCCTCACCCGTCACTTAAGAGTCTACTGTTTCAGCCTCAAGTAGGCACATGCCATCTCACCTAGCTTCTCAGTTCTTTTGCTTTCTTCTTTAAATATGACAGTGTCTCACTTAGCCCAGACTAGCCTCAAACTCACTGTGTTGACTTCCTGCTCTTGTTGCCTCCATCTGCAGGAGCTGAGATTATGCTGCAGGTCAGTGTCTAGTCCTAGTTCTTACTGTTCTAGGAGCATATTTAAAGGCTTCTTATTTTACTTCAAATGATCTAGCAAGATAAAGGCAAGGTTAACCTGACAGAATATGTCAAGTTATAGAGCTTTTCAGGGAGAAATCAGGTTCCATTTAGTGTGCTATGGAAATAACAATCAGGAATTGAGCAGGAGGTTAACTAGTTATTTCTTTGATAGAAATGGATTAAGACTTAGAGCTGTATTTCCCAAGAAAATTTGGAAATTATTATTTTTTTTAACATGTANTTGTGTGTTGGGAGTGCATGCAGAGGTCAGAAGATAACTTTAGGATTCAGTTCTCTCCTTCCAGCAAGTGGGATCACTCATAGATTGAACTCAGGCCATCAGGCTTGGCACCAAGCGCTTTTTTTCAGCCACTGAGCCTTCTTGCCAGTCCTTGTTTGGTGACTGAATGATTAATTTCTCTCAGGTAGTCAGACTTGGCTTAGGCCTCACAAAACCCTTACAACAGTAGCAAATCATCAACCAAAGGTTTTGATGGCATAAAAGCCCAGTCTAATGAGGAGCCTAGAGACACCAGAGTCACAAAAGACACTCCTTACTTACTTACCCTGCAGACCGACATCTGGTTTGTGGTAAGTGTGCCTGTCTTGTCTGAGCAGATAACAGAAGTACAACCAAGGGTTTCCACAGAAGGCAGACTTCGAACAATAGCATTTTTCTTTGCCATTCTACGAGTTCCAAGAGCCAAGCAGGTGGTGATGACAGCAGGCAGACCCTCTGGGATGGCAGCAACAGCCAGGGCCACTGCAATCTTAAAGTAGTAGATGGCACCTCTGATCCAGGAGCCCCCATGAACTGGGTCATTGAAATGACCAATGTTTATGATCCAGACTGCAATGCAAATGAGGGAGATAACTTTGGAAAGCTGCTCCCCAAACTCATCTAGCTTCTGCTGGAGGGGTGTTCGCTCCTGCTCTGTTGCAACCATTTCATCCCGGATCTTGCCAATTTCAGTATTAACTCCGGTCGCCACCACCACTCCCATAGCTTTCCCAGCAGCAATATTTGTACCCTAGGGAGAAGCAGAGGAAAACTGGTCGTAAGATCAACACCAACTTAAATACTGACCAGTATACTGACTGGATCCCACACAGTACTTATTCACCCAATGGGACAGGACAGCTCTCGGCAACATGGAACCTGGTCTACACGCCTGCTCTGGCTTAGCCATGCTTACACACCATGCAGGTCTCAGCACTATATACTCTTTTGTTTCTGGCTCCATAGCTATTTCTGTCATCTATAAAATGGGCAGTCAGCCCTGACGGCTGTCTCAGAATCTCTACTCCAGCACCAGGGTCTGGGGCAGTGAGATGGAGTCTGAGTGACACAGCTGCATTATTCCCAGGGCAACACCACAGCACTCGCACTTCATTTACTGTCACAAGTGAGCTTGTAATAACCAGCAAAGCCTGTCCCTGCAAACACTAATCTAGACTCTAAATAATAAAAGCAGGTGCATTTCTGCACTAGTTGAAAAAGTTCATACCAATAGAAAAAATAACAACCATGTATTTCTCACCTAAGTTCACCAAATGGTGTGCCATGTTTGCTCTTTACAAACACATGCTTGTTTTAAAACAGCAGCAATGCCCACCTCATCTGAAAGCACCCTTTCTAGGTTTGAAGACTTTCTGAAGAGGTTACTTCTCAACAGTCACATACTGAAGTCAAACATTTCTGCCCTAGTCATTTCATTAGCTGGCAACCAAAACAAAACCATCTAAGTCACACACGCCACCATTTTACACGGTTTCTAGTTTTATTTGCTTTATTTCTAAAGACTGAAGCAGGCAGGGCCTTCAGCACACTAAGCGCCACTGTTTCATCCCCAGCTGTGGTAGGTTTTTGACAGCTGAGACACACAATAAAGAATTATCTTTTGGAATAATCGATTTTCAAGTCTGACCACTGAAGGCGGCCAGTAAAAATTCTGAATTTTCAGAACTTTGGGACCATGGTGGTCTGACTGAAAATGGCCCCTACAGACTCAGGGAGTGGCAATTTTTGGAGGCGTGGCCTTGAGGTTTCAGAAATTCAAGCCAGGGCCTAGAAGCTCACTGTCTCTTCCTGCTGCCTGCAAATTCAGATGTACAACTCTCAGCTACTTCTCCAGCACCATGTCTGCCTGCACGCCACCATGCTTCCCTCCATGATAATGGACCAAACCTCTGAACTGTAAGCCAGCCCCAATTAAATGTTCTTCTGTAAGAGTTATCTTGTTCATGTCTTTTCACAGCAATAGAAACCTTCAGACAAGGACTATCTCCAAATAAAATAATGTTCTTACATCAAGGTGAAGCTTGGTTAAAAGTTTGGACAAGCTAGGGCCTAGCATGTGTGAGATCCTGGGTTCAACTCCCAGCAATCCCATCCCCAACACCGGATAAAACTTACAGAAAAGAGCATGTTCTTTTTATCTTGATTGACAGCTCGTGGATCAGGGACAGGGTCAGTGTGCTTGATGACAGAAACAGATTCACCTAAGCAGGTTATGAGACAGGATGGTTAGCTCTGTTTGAGGCATACCCAATCTTGGTAACCTTCACCCACACCAACCCATCCCCACCGTTTACCACTGCCAATGTGGGCAGTTGTGATGGCACACACCTATAATCCCAACACAAAGGAAGTTGAGGCAGAGGGAAGATTTCCAAGTTCAAGGCCACCATGTGCTACAGATCCAGGTTGAGGGATGAGCAATACAAAGAGACCCATTCTCAAACCAAACAAAAGNGCATACTCATGGCCAATATGGGAAACGGAGCAAAGGGCTCATTTATTCAAAGCAGGCAAACTAAGAAAATTTAGCAATGGAAATTAATGTCAGAGTAAAGAATGTCAGGATTACAAACAGTGCAATCTTAAAATAAAGACTAGCCAGGAGGTGGTGGCGCACGCCTTTAATCCCAGCACTCGGGAGGCAGAGGCAGGTGAATCTCTGAGTTCGAGGCCAGCCTGGACTACAGAGTGAGTTCCAGGACAGGCTCCAATCACTACACAGAGAAAAACCTTGTCTCAAAAAACCAAAACAGATTAATTTTGAAATAACATCCCAGTCAAATACCTTCATTTCCTGGAATAGTCAAATAACTGGTTAACAAAAATATGGTTTCTCCTTTGACCTACAACTATAGTAAACNGACATTCAATGGGCAGGAATGCACCTCAGTTGACAGAGAGCTTGCTTAGCATGCAAAACTCGGTTCAATCTCCAGCAGCACACAACTGGGTGTGGTGGCATATGCTTGTGAGCCCAGCAGCTGGGAAGTACAGAAAATAGAAAACGCAGTTCAAGATTATTCTCAGCTATATACTGAGTTTGAGGACAGCCTGGGCTCCAGGAGACCCTGTTTTAAAAAGCTAAGAGGGAAAAAAAAAGGGAGGTTGAGGGAATCCTTCAAGACTCTGATAACTTTTTCAGTTCTCTTATCTATTCTAGATATACCCTGAGGATTTCAGGTGTATAACCCAGTCATTCCCCTAACATTTTATGGCTTAAACACTCGAAGATGCTGCTGCTAAAGGAATTTACCAGTTAAGCAGTTTATATAAAAAGCAAGTGCTAAAGCCCAGGTGACTCAGACCTACCATGTTATAACTGGTCATTTTTAAAACTGACTCCCAAATAAATCTTGACAGTGTTTAACATGTGTATTTATTTAGTTGCTATTTAATTGCGTGCGTGCGTGTCCTGGGAACCTAATGCAGCTGTCAGGCTTGAGCAAGTATCTTTCTTTACTCAAGTTTCCAGACCATCATTCCTCCCTGGATCGTGCTTGTGTCACACATACTCAGGGAATGTTCCAAACAATGCCAAGTCCATGAGTAAAAACTCCAGGTAGCATGTCACTCTTTCNGGCTAACTTTTGACAACTGTGTATTTATTCCAAAGACAGGGAAACAATACTTCAACCTGAAGATTATCACTTATGCTAACAAAGGAATCTACAACCATTTCTTCCTAAAAATATTTCATAATCAAAATTAAAAACTTTAAAATTTTTTGTTTTGAATGCATGTCTGATCTCATTGTATGTCTGTACACCATGTGCATGTCTAGTGCCTGGAGGCAGAAGATGGTGTCGGATCCCCTGGAATTGGGAGTTATGGACCCATGAGGGTGCAGGAGAGTGAACCTGGGTATTCTGTTAAGAAGAGCAAGTGCTCTTAACTGTTAAGTCATTGCTCCACCCCAAACCTAACTTCAAAACTACTCTAAGAAATTATCTGTCTTAGATAGAGTTCCAGCAGGATGTCATAAAGGGGCAGTGGACACTGACTTCATATAGCTGGGAGATAGAGGCTTCAAAACTTGAATGATTTTCAATATGTACTACTTACCTGTGAGAATTGACTGGTCAACTCTTAGAGTTGTAGACTTGATGGAAGTTAATCTTATATCAGCAGGAACTTTGTCACCAACTAACAGGTTAAAAAAAAAGGCAGCTAATGTAAGCAATTTTTGCAGTTATGTAAAGATGAAATTGTTTCCAAATCAAACAATTTTTAAAGAACAAATACCTTGCATACAATGCAAAAGAATACCTATTTCTGAGCAGAGTGAACAGAATAAGGGTAGAACACCATCAATGCACAACACAATGAAGATGGGGGCTAGGTCAGGTGGTAGAGTGCTTACTTAGCATNCAGAGCCATGAGTGTGGTCCCTAGCACTGACTGACTACCTATGGTACACACATAGGTAATCCCAACTCAAGACTTCAAGGTCATCCTCAGGTATACACAAATCTGAGGCCAAACACACACTGAATAGATTTCAAATATACAGGAAGGTAATGATGTTTAGGAAACCTAAATACATATGACTTTAAAAAATACTTAATCATCTATGCACACAGGCTTCCAAGCTTTTACTTTGAGCATTTAGCAATATTCTGACTACATAGCCATCTGGTCTAAGGCCATATTCACTCCATCAGAAAAGCAACAATATTAACAAGAAACAAAGGGTTCTAAAAAGATGATAAATTACTTCACAACACAAATACAAAACAGTAGAAATAGTATTTTAACTTTAAAGTGGCAAGAAATAAGAAAACAGACCCGAGTCAACAAAGATTTATGGAAATAAGATTCTAAACATTTGCCAGTTTTAGTGGGGAAAAACCAAACAAGGCTGGGGAGACAGGTCATTAAAGCTTGCCATGCAAGCCTAGGAACCTCAGTTCAGTTCTCAGAACCTATGAAAAGATGAAAGAACCAACTCCACAAACGTCTCCTCCCCCCAGAATAACAACACAAACCTTAAAAATTAAGTAAGAAATCNAGAGGTGGGTCTGTGAGATGGTTCAGGGGGTAAAGGCACTTGACGCCAAAACTGAGGACCTGAGTGAGTTTGAGCCCTGGGGTCCCCACAATGGAAGGAAAGAACAAGATGCATATAATGTCACCCAATATTTTCTGTATGTAGGACATAGTTCACTTGTGCACCCAGCCATTGTAATATAAGACAGGGGAGTGACACATGAACACTTTTGTTGTCTAAAGCTGAAGCACACACTGCTCTGACCCCACAAATCCTTATTTTATAGACTTTACAGAGTTTGACTTTGTTCATACATTTTGTAAACAATGCAAACAGCCTGTGACAATTTTCNACTCACACTACAGTGGAATTTCCAAAGATCCCTGTATGTTACATGGGAAAGTCACAAGATACAACTACACACACAGAGCTGACAGTGGTACAAGGTATAACATGAGCAACACCAGGTTTCCAGGTCACAGTGGAGAGAGACATTTCACCTTATAACCTCTGGTACCTTTTAAATTATCAAATAAATAAATAAATCTCTTGCATTCCCTGAAGATCTTTCAATCAACAGTTTTCTTTCCTGGCTAAAGAGTTCCTTTAATAGCCCTAAATGGCTCTAGGCTGAGCCCTCAAGCCCTTGGTGTGTATAAAGCAAAATGATATAATAGTATGCTCACTGACAGACAAAAGGAAAGTTCCAGGTACTTCCTGAGAACAGTACCCAGAACACTGTAGTCTTCAAACACTGTCCAAAATATTCACATCTGCNTGAGAACTAGACCTTTAAAGAGGACAGGAACTGGGTGTGCTCAGAAGACAGCTTGCTTAGCAGCGCCTGGGACTGCCTCCAGTCTCAAAGTGTGAAACTTCCCATGATGTTCTGAAAGGCAACCAAAGTGGTTTGGAAAATAACATGGCTAACTAGCCATCCTATCCAAGAAGTAAACCCTGCACTTGTTAATCCTTCAGTTTAGTTCAATTCTCTATTCTTCAGAGCTTTACCCAAGGAGAATACAGCTCTCTCTCTCTCTCT
>LZPO01027367.1:105723-123637 GCA_001675575.1 Neotoma lepida
CCACCATCGGCCGGCAAACCCTGTCTTAAGAAAACAAAAAAACCCCACTAAACTACAAAAAATTTTTAACTGTATTTGTTTTAAGTTTTAAAATTTTTATTACACTTTTACTTATTTTGTGGGTGTATGTGTGGACACACCAGTGTAAATGAAGGCCAGAGGTTATCTTTCAGGAAAATCTGTTGTCTCCTATCATGTGGGTCTCAGGGATTAAATTCAGGTTGTCAGGTCTGGCAGCAGGCACCTTTACCTGCTGCTGATTCACCTTGGTAACCCTAGTTTTGTTTTTTGATTAAATAATTTTTTTCACACATTTTAATGATGGTTTTTCCTCCCAGATCCTCCCCAGCTCCCTACCCACCCAACTTTAGTTCTTCAAAAAAACAAAACCACTAAACACCCCCTTACCAAAAACCCCCACAAAATCAAATTGAACAGATCAAGCAAAAAAAGACAAATAAGATTAAAAAACCCAAATAAAACAAAATGAACTTTAAAAACCCCACAAAAATTCTAGAGTTATTTTGTGTTGGTCAACACAAAATGCATGTGGGCACATGGCCCGCCCTGGAATGTATAGTCCTGACTTTTTAAGAAAGGTTTTTGCTAGCATTGAACTTGTGACAATCCTCTTGTTCAGCCCAAGCGTCTAGTGGCATACCACCACCACTGTATTATTTCTGCATGTCGTAACTAGTCTGATTCCCTATGCCCTTCAACATTGTGAAATGAGCACAAGTCAAAGGGAAGGATTATTAACTCTAAATGGAAAATTTCAAATGCTCCTTTGATGTCTGAGCTTACTTATGTAATGACCCTATGGGAGCTTCAGACAAGACTTCTGTTCAGTGTGGCACAGAGGTGCTTGCAATCTACAATTGATGTCATGCTTCTGCACTATAAATGATGGAGTATACATAATTGTGTTTACAAATTCCCATCTAGGGAAGCTGGAGAGAGAATTCAGAGGTTAAGAGCACTGGCTGCTCTTGCAGACAGCCTGGGTAATCAATTCCCAAAATCCACATGGTGGTTCACAACTGCCTTTAACTCCAATTCCAAGGGATCCCATGCCCTCTTCCTGTGTCTTTGGAAATATGGTGAGTCNACAAATGAGCAGGCAAAACACTTATACAGATAATTAACAAGGAAAAATTTTTTTGTCTNGCAAGACAGCTCATCGGGTAAAGCTCTCCCAGAGCAAGCCTGAGAACCTGAGTTTAATCCCTGGATCTCATGGTGGAGAGAGAGAACCAACCTTCTTACTCTGCAGCACACTGAGCCACCACACGCACACACACTCTACACACATCATAATAAAACAGAAATACGATGGCACATACCTTTAACCCTAGTGCTCAGGAGGCAGAGGCAGAGGCAGGTAGATCTGTGAGTTTGAGGTCAACCTGTTCCTCATAGTGAATTCCAGGACAGCCAAGGCTACACAGTGAGGCCCTGTCTCCTTAACCCCCTAACCCCAACACACAAAAAGGTGGGGGTGGGGAGAGAAAGAGAAGTGGGGCATACGTGTCTATGCTCCTATGTTATGTGTGCTCACGGAGGCCAAAGAAGAGACACCAATCAGATCCCTTGGAGCCAGAGTTGCAGCTGGTTGTAAGCTGCCCAACATAGGTACTAGGAATCCAACTCTGGTCCTCTGCTAGAGCAGGTAGTGCTCTTAACTGACAAGCCATCTCTCTACCCCAACTCTTGGTGCTGAAGACTGAACCCAAGGCTATGCAAATGCTAGGCAAGTGCCCTCTACTGCTCATTGCTGGGCTATTTACAAATCCTTGCTTTTTGAAGGTCTCAGTACATGGTTCAGACTCTCATTTTTTCTTTGGAATGCTGGGATTCAAGGCCCATGCCTCCACACCTAGCAATATATGCACAAGTTAAAATTTCTGAGTAACAGAGTCAGCATTAGATTAGAATAAGGTAGAACTAATATCCACACATACATGCTAAATGAAAAATGTACNACTGGCACTATACAGTTAACTCCTCTTCCCCTAAAGGTATAGTTACTATATGAAGGTCGTCACTCTGCTGGTTAACATGCATTGCTATTCACTGAACTGTTGATCAAACGATGCTGAAAGACTGAATCTCCAATGACAGTCTACATCAACACATGGGTCCCCTCCCTACCTATCAGGCTTTTCTCCCACCCAGTCTCTGCCACACCCTTCTTCCTCCCTGCCCCACTTACACCATTCTACCTACCACTGCCCTCTCTCTTCTACCACCCTGAAAGCTTGCCCTCTCTATGTCTCAGGGCTGAACTGCTGGATCACTGATCTTTTTCTTTTACACAAAAGGTCCAATTGAAATCTGGGACTCTCTTCTCCAGGGAGACTTTCAATCCTGTTCAGAAAGAGAAGACAGTTCTGGTTCATGTGGTCACTGTTTTTTGTTTTTTTTAAACACTAAGTAACATTGTTTATAGCACTTGCTTCATACCCAAATTTTATATATATATTATATATATATGTGTGTGCATATATGCACATATATGCACGCATGCACACTCTCTCTCTCTCTCGCGCACACACACACACACACACACACACAATCAATCAAAACCTACAGGGAAATTTTCCCCTTTCCCTTTCTTTCTTTTTTTGAGACAGGGTTCTCTGGTTAACAGTCGTGGCTGTCCTGCCACGTTTTGTAGACCAGGCTGGCCTCAAACTCAGAGATCTTCTGCCTCTGCCTCCCGAGTGCAGGGAAAACAAAGGAGTGCTCAGCCACCATCTGGCAACTTCCCCCTTTCTATTTCACCTATTTATCCTCCCTAGCCCCCTCAACCTGNAGGGAACTTTCAGAACATCCCTCAGGCCAAGGGTACTTTCTCGTTAGGTATAACTCCTTCAGCTACTATTTGGGATGCACTAGGGACCTACTACCCTCTTCATGGGCTGGGATTACTTTGGTTTACATTATTGCCAAACAATTAAATCCTAGTCCATTATATAGCTTAAAAAAAAAAAAAGTTCTAGCGACAGCAGGTGCTTCTCACCTTTACATGTCCTACGGGAAATGTTACAGCAAACCGTGTCTGTTTAGAACACAATGCTTCTCCTCTAAGTTAAACAACTGTTGTCTTTGTGTTCATGATCCTAGTGGACAGGTTAAATGTTATACCCCTTTACAGAAAGAGGAGATGGATAGAGCCATCCCTGCCGATTTTAAAATTAGACCTTAATTACATGAGGCCTCAAGATCTTATGGAGGAGCTAGGCTACCAGCCTGGGGAAGATTAGAGAAAGGTAGATCTACTACCTGTGTGGCTACNGGAAAGCCCTGACACATACTGAGTAAAGACCTTTCAGTGCGACTGCTCTGGGTCACCCACACTCCTCTTACGTATCCCTTATCAATTCTCTGTAAGTAAGCCTAATAAACTCACCAGGGTGAACTCAGACCAAACTGAACTTTGGCTTGTTGCTGAAATCTTCTAAGGAAGGGATAGATATCACTTAGTCACCCCTCTCCCCCAGGAAAAATTCCCAAAAACAGATGGTGAAATCAAATGTTAAAAAGACTATATTTTAATAGAGAAAAAAAAATCTACATAGCTTTTCCAGAATGGAAAAGACTAGAAAGCTTATGCAAGTTACAAAGCTCTGAGAAGTTATTTAAGGTATGTAGGGATGAGACTAAGATGATGTACATATGGTATCAAAGTTTCTAAGGTCAAAAGTCAGCACTTACAAGAACTGTCTAAAATGTATGTCTAATAAAAACTTNGTGTCAGGTTTTACTAGCAGACTGGTGTGACTGACCTTCTGGATGTTCAATAATCCTCCTTGGAGGCCTATATTAATGTGGTCAGACAGATGAAGAGAGTATTTTCACCTTTGCTCTCCATAGTCAGCTAGGTCCCAGGATACTGTAGAGCATCTCCTGAAATATTCTGTAACCACAGAATCTCCTGTTTCTTGTGCTCAGGGAGACCTCATGTGGTGAATTCTAANGAATGTCCACGCTATAAAGAGGGTCAACAACAGAAAAATTCCCTATACACTTCCTAGTGGAACAGTTGTTAAGCAAGGCCTTGACTTACGCTCACAGAGATGGACTAACTGGTAAAAGAAAGACTGGAGGTGCCAGAAGCAACTCATGACCAAATAATCCTGAGGACCATCAGATCTTCAACTGGCCTTGACAGTAAANAAAAAAAAAAAAAAAGATTAACTTTGGCCACCTCTATGGTCTTAAACAGCCCCAGCAATGAAATGGTTAGTATGTTTAATGACCGACTAGTCCTCAGACATTATACTTAACCATGAGATGTTATTTCTGTAACTTTTCTCACTAAGGAGTATCTTCCTGATTTTTTGTTTTTGTTTTTCAAGACAGGGTTTCTCTGTTTAGTCCTTGTCTTAGATCTCACTTGTAGACCAGGATGGCCTCGAATTCAAGAGATCCGCCTGCCTCTGCCTCCCGAGTGCTAAAGGCGTGTGCCGCCACCACCCAGCAATCTTCATGATTTTTTAAGTTGCTTATATATACACAGGAAATGACTCTGGCTCAACTCAACACTGCAGTTGATTACCTGCAAAAACAATCCTCTCTTCCGAAATGCCAATATGTCTTTCTCTATATTATACCCTAACCACCCACATTCCTTAATTACAGGAAGTTACCAGATACCTCCTCCAACTTACAGGTTTGGAAGAATCATTCAGAATACCCAAATGATATCTTTGGGACATTGCTGGACAATGCTATAACAAGAATCCAATAGGTTTCTGTCTCTTTTAATTAGATACCGACATAAACTGACTTTTTTCTTTTTTTATAACTCACTCCACTTAAAAGCTTCCGGGCAGCCGCACTCCTCACTGAGACAGGGTCTCTATGTAGTCCTGGAACTCACTTCACTCTGTAGCCCAGGCTTGACCTCGAACTCAGAGATCCACCTGCCTCTGCCTCCCAAGTGCTTGGATCTGTGAGTTCGAGGCCAGTCTGGTCTACAGAGTGAGTCCCAGGACACCCAAGCCAGGGCAACACAGAGAAACCCTGTCTTATGGGAAACAACAACTATAAAACCTGATTCTCAGACCCTACTCCTGCACTCTAGATACGAGTTGGGGGCACCAACCTCTCAGACCAGTAAAGTCTACTCCTGTTTTGAGGCTGAGTCTATTCTTTCATTTTCCTCTGGTGACTTATTTCTTATATCACTTCTCAGCCCTTTTGGCTAAGATCAAGTATAAAAATTTAATGCAAGGAGGGCTAGCAAGATGACTCAGTAGCTAAACTCACTTGCCACCAAGCCTGACCCCAAAGTCCAATCCCCAGGATCCACATTGTAGGAGACAGTGAACTCCTATAACTTGTTCCTAACCTTTGTGTGCAAATACACACATACAATGTAAATAAATAATTTTAAGAAACTAATATTAGGAAAATGCTCACTCATAACCACAGGTTCACAGATTCTGCAGAGGGCTATTTAAGACAGCCTCTATTACATTTCTTTCTTTCTTTTCTAGCTTTTTTTTTTTTAAGATTTATTTATTGTGTATACAGAAGAGGGCGCCAGATCTCATTATCTCGTTACAGATGGTTGTGAGCCACCATGTGGTTGCTGGAATTGAACTCAGGACCTCTGGAAGAGCAGTCAGTGCTCTTAACCTCTGAGCCACCTCTCCAGCCCTACATTTCTTTCATACCAGAAATACTAGCTCCGGAGTGAAAGTCCAACTGCTTAGCACTTAGAAAGTGACTATCTTAAAGTCTGCTCCTAGTACAAGATTACCTCTGTGGAGAGACAGACATGAAGGAAGTACACCCAGGTTAGTTTTTTATAGCCCAGCATGTTCTAGCATTCTCTTAGCAGGAGGACCTCTGCATCATCTTAGTTAACCCCTGACCTTGTTTTACAGACAGGAACTAAGGCCAGGAAGTAAAGAGTTTTGCTTCAGGAAGCTCAATAATGAAAGACTTCCTTTAACTTGCTATGACTGACCGCTTCACTTCTTTTACTAAGAGTCTATTTGATGGGCATATCAGGAAGCAGATCTATTAAGGAGTTAAAAAAATCCATAAAAGTAAAGACCCGTCTAATATTTTCAAAGGAATAATGACAATTTCCTTTACACCACAGGCATCTGAGTGTCAGACAGGGCTGTGCCTGGGAAGCAGGCAAGGCAGCGCTGCTGCTCACATCCAGTCATGTTTCCCTGATGGGCTTGTCAGCGCCCGAGGGCAAGTGGTAGTGGAAAGTTCTTATTCTTGCCAAGGGAGTGCTCTGCAATTTTTTCCTCCACATTTCTTTTTCTGTTTCTTTGGGCTGAGGCAGGAAGAACGAGAGTATCTGTTAGAAACCGCCTTCCATGTGCTCAGCACTGACACTGCTCACATGTGGTTCATGGCTCCTTCAGCTCTCAGCTCTTTCCTTTCCATCACAATACTGATTCTCACTCTGAACAAAAATACAATTTAAAGGTTAGGCTACCAAGAATCCATTTTAAGAATGAGTTAAAAAAATTACTTTGCCATATTTTACAATTCAATGCAAGTTTCCTTTATCTTACAGAGTATTTAAGTAATGATACTTAAAACATCTTTTTCTACCTAAGTAAAATATAAATACTAATATACTCTAGGAAAAGTTTTTTTAAATATGCATGTATATGGGTAAATGAAAAGTATTTTTATTTTCCCCNGGCATGGTGGCGCACGCCTGTAATCCCAGCACTCAGGAGGCAGAGGCAGGTGGATCTCTGAGTTCTAGGCCAGCCTGGCCTGCAAAGTGAGTTACAGGAGAGCTTCACCAGGGCCACACAGAGAAGCCCCCCACCACCACCACCAAAAAAAAAGTATTTTTACTTTAATTACATTTTTATTATTTAGTTGTGTGCTGTTGTGCCACAGTCCTTGAGTGGAGGTCAGATGACAACTTGCAGAAGTCAGTTCTCTCCTTCTACCATGCCCCAGGGATCCAACTAGGTCACCAGGCTTGGCAGCAGGAATCTTCACCAAAAGCACTAACTCTAGCACCAAACCTTTGTTAATCAAGTTTATGTACATCTAAAAATTAACTTCAACAAGTCTTTTCAAAGAGAAAAAAAAAGATCAGAAACTGTTATACATTATTCTTGTTTTTGAGTTTAAATGGCTCTTAAAACAAGTCATAATAAAATTAACTTATATTTCTTAAATTTTGTGGTTATGCAGTATGAATGGAATTCTTTACTTGAAAGCCCTGCTTTCTGATACTAGATAATGATACTTGTTTATTATAGCTAACACTAAAAACAAAAATACAAGTTTTTTTAAGATAATATTTTATAATATACCTGACTAAAAATAGTTCAGCCAATTCCATGCAGGAATGTTTTTCAATTACAAGAGACAGCCAAGGTAATCCATGAATCACATGCAGAGGGACATGAACCATGAAAGATTAGCAGGCACAGTATTAGGGCTACTTTTTTAAGTGTTTTGCCTACATATACATATATGCATCATGTGCATGCCTGGTGCCCAGAGGTCAAAAGGAAACATCAGATCCCCTGGAACTTGAATTAAGAAGTTGTGAGCCATCATGTGGATGCTGGGAACCAAACCTGATCCTCTGAGAAAGAAGAAAAATAAAAATCCTTTTGTGATCACCAAGCCACCTCTCTAGCCGAGACTTTTTTTAAAACATGAAGTAAAACATGCTTTTAAAGGTGAAAACCTAATCCCTCTCCACCATTCAATTGTACACTTAGTTGACAGTATTTACCTTCTAGAATTTTCTTTATGTACAATACACTTAAATTCACTAGAACAGAACCCAGATCTTTATATTAGCTTCTACAGATCTGTTACCACTCTACTGGCTGCATAATAACCATCAACATTTGGAGAACACTGGGTTGTTTCGTTTTCTTTTTGAGGCAGGGTCTCACAAGTAGCCCTGGTCAGACTGAAACTTGCTATGTAGACCAGGTTGGTCTCAACTCACAGAGGTCTGCCTGCTGAGGTTAAAGGTGTGGACTATCATGACCGCAGGAGAATTCTTTTTTAAAAAAAATCACATTCTGGGGGGGGGCCTGCACACATATTCCATGCAATGGCAGCAAGGTCTCTTATCTGCTGAGCCATCTTTCCTGCCCAAGAAGGCTGTTTTTACACCAGGTACTGTTGCAAGGGCTATATAGGTCATCCTTCGTCACCCCTCACGAGGAAGAGGCTATTATCTTCAGTCCCTGTTAATAAATGAGACACNTTTCAAGGTCCTGGTCCTTCAGCCACAGAAATTGAGCCAGTCTCCATTTTTGTGCCCATCTATGATGGTGTTTTCATTTTTCTATTACAGTGTTACAGAGTAAAAACATCTATAAATACCTTAACCTCTGGAGGGCAAAATCATGGAAGCAGGGATTATCATTCTACTCTCACTTATATCCCCTGCCATTTTCCCAAATTCCAATTTTCTAAATGTCCCACCACAAGCAAAGCTGAGCACTGTATTTTTCAAAAGTTGGCAGTATCAATGAAAAGTGACCCCCACTTCCAGTAGTTTCTTTTTCTCTTTCTTTTTCTTTTTCTTTTTTTTTCCCCCAATATCTTAATCTCAGTGGCAAGAATGGGAAGCCTGACACTGTGACTACCATTGAGTCATGCGGTAGGGAGGAGTGATTATAGGAAATCAGGAAATGCCAGCCCCATGTAATCAGGTCAAGCTTCAAGATCAACTGGTCTGTCATGGTGTGAAGGTGGGGGAGACCTCCCAGAGTCCTCACCTCAGTGTCTTAGGAGCTATCCTCATAGCGCTAATGGGTCTCCATCTCGAAACACTGCTCAATATATCTACACTCATTTTTAAATATTTTGCTCTTTTTAAAAGAGATTTACATTTTTGCGTATGGGTGTTTTTGCTACATGTACATATGTATGTGAACCTCACGTGTGCCTGTTGTCTGCAGAGGCCAAGAGGATGTCAGATCTCCAGAACTGGATTTACAGACTTCTGTGCCATCATGTGGCTGCTGGGAAGTGAACCTAGGTCCTCTGCAAGAGTAGCTCTTAATGGGAGCTCCTTTTTTTTTTAAGATTTAATTTTTATTTTTATCTATTATGTGTATGCTGAGTAAAGGTGACTGAGGAGGCCAGAGATGTAGGATCTCACTGGAGCTGAAGTTACTTACAGGCAGTTGTGAGGTGCCCAACGGGGTGCTGGGAATGAACTTGGGTGTTCTGCTAGATTAGCACCCATCCCTAACTGCTGAGCTGACCTAGTCCTTGCTTTTCTTAACACACAAGTTAACATGGAGAATTTGACTTGATTTTCAGGAACAACCAAAATTATTTTTCTAGTGTTACCTGGATATAGATGCCAGACCTTTATCTATAGCTAGCCCTGTTCTCACATCCCTCACTGTGAAAAAACATCACAGAAGGGGAAAAGCTGAAGAACAGACACACAACACTTTATTTGGTTGTGTCTCTTACTTCTTTTTCTTTAATGTAAATTTGACTTTGAAAAAATTTAGGGGACAGGGTATATGTGTGTGTGTGTGTCTCTAAGGTATCCACAAAGGCAAGAGGAACCCACAGAACTAGAGTATGAGCTGACCTCTGGTGTCCTGCAGGAGCAGTAGTCATTCTTAACTACCATGTCTCCAGATCCCCACATTACAATTTTTAAAACAAAATATCATCCCAGGACAGGCTTCTAGGAACTTCTAAAAATGCAGAAACTACCCAGCTCCATTTCAAACTTTTCAGCATCTTACTGATACATAGTTCACATGCCATACAACCTTCTCTTCCAAATTATAGTTTTGGTTATGTGACCATTATTAAATTCCAGATTTTCATCTGCTCAGAGAAACCCATCTCCATTAGCAATTGTTCCTTGTCTTCTCACTATTCCCTAAAAAGTTACCTGGATTCTTAGGAGTTTACTTATTCTAGACATTGCACACCATATATGATACTTTGATACACACACACACACACACACACACACACACACACACACACAATCATAATCAAATTGCCCATAAAGTTAGGTTTTGCTCTAAACAAAACCAAAAAACGAGGCTGGAGAGATGGCTTGGAGGGTAAGAACACGGATTGTTCTTCCTGAGGACCCAGGTTCAATCCCTGGTACCCATGTGGAGGTTCACAACCTTCTGTTATTCCAATCTCAAAGAGATCTAATGGCTTCTGCAGGCACCTATATGCAGACAAAGCACCTATAACACAAAATAAACAACAGTGGGGACATAGTGGTGCATGCCTTTAATCCCAGCTCTTGGGGGGTAGAGGTAGGAGCATTTCTGTTGAGTTCAAAGGCCATCCTATTCTACTATGTAGAGAGAGACCCTGTCTGGAAAAACAGACAGACAAACAACAAAAATTAACAAACCCCCCTGCCCCAAAAAACTAGTGGTAAAACTTTTAAATGCCTAGATTACATAGCTGAGCCTCCATGCTATTTTTACACTTTTTAAACGATTAAAAAGAAATGAAAGATTTTGCTGTGAGTGACAAAGCCCAAAATACTGCCTGGTTTTATACCAAAAGAAAAATGCCTGCCAACTTGGCAGAGTCACACACTTATCGAATGCAGGAGGATGGAGCAGGGAGAAGATCTTCAGTTCAAGCCCAGCCTGGGCTACACAGTTTTCCAAAAGAAAAACTAAAGCCAAAAATTCCATATACTGCCTTGGTCTGTGCTCTCATGGCTGGTGAGCTTATCAGGTATAGCATTAGGTATTTGTTAAATATACATAGTCAGGCCACTTAACTTTGACAGCTTTCTAAAATAAAACACCGAGCCTCATGGCCACAACTATCCAATCTAGATGTATTTTAGATTCAGAAAGTTCCTTAGAATCCACTCAGAGATGGAATTGGTAGTGCATACCTATATTTCAGCACCTGGGAGGTGGAAGAAGGAGAACAGTTTAAAGTCTGCCTTGGATAGCAAGACCATGACTAGCATGGGCTATAGGAAACTATCGCAAAGANATTAAGTTCACTTTAATGGCCTAATTCTGTAGAGGTGGATTTTCTCTGTCCAATGTCAGGCAGAGAAAGATAATGCTTGTTTTCTTAAATGAATTGAGTCATCTACTCCACAATCTTGCCTTGTACCTCAACTGCCTGACAAAGTCAGGGTGGGGTGGGGGGCTAAGACAGGGTCTCATTCTGTAGCCCAGGCTGGCCTTAAACTCAGAGATCCTCCTGCCTCNGCCTCCTGAATGCAGGGACTAAAGGTGTGCACCACCCCACACCAGGCTAACAAGGCTAACTTTATATTACTAAATCTCATTATTATCAACTCTTCTTCCTGTAAATAGTCATCAGGTTCAAGAAGTATACTTTATTACTGAATAAATCTGGAAGATGCTGCCTCTACTGCTGAACAGTTAGTCTTCATTTTAGGAAATATAAAATCTGTTTCTTACAGAAGGCTTAAAGCAATTTTATGTTAGAATCATGTCATTTTTATCACTTGCATAACCTTAAAATAGGGCTCATTCCAGAGAATGCTGCAGGACAGGAGCATATTTATGGCCTGTGCTATCATCAACCCTGTTACCAAGATACACAACATCTATTTAAAACAGAAATGAAAACAGTGCCCTTGAATAAATAAGCCCCCAGGACATATACCAAAGCCACTGCCAAATTCTAGAAGCAGAGACCTTTTTCCTATTATAGTTTAATTCACATTTGTAAGATTAACAGATAACACAGAAAACTTAAAACCACTGAAGGTTCCTTACTGTAAGAGTATGCACAACTTCACTACTTTTTGTTTCTATCCATCCAGAAATATTCTCCTGGCATAAAAATAATGTAAAATTGCTGTGGATTTAGAAGATGAATATATGATGAGTTGTTATCTCTTTCTTTTTGCCAAGCAACTTTACATGACGACTCTAGTGTTTGTGACAGTTCAAAGGTTCACATAAGCATCTGTAATGTCACATAAGCTCTCCTTACAATGGTTATTGGCTAATAACTAAACTTTTACTTTATTTTTTAAAAANNNNTNTNTNTNTNNNNGTGTGTGTGTGTATCAAATTATCATATGTGGTGTGCAGTGTCTAGAATAAGTAAACTCCTAAGAATCCAAATAAGTTGTTGTTAGGGAATAGTGAGAGGAAGACAAGGAACAATTGCTAATGGAGATGGGTTTCTCTGAGAAGATGAAAAATCTGGAATTTAATAATGGTCACATAACTAAAACTGTGTAATTTGGAAGAGAAGGTTGTATAGCATGTGAACTATGTATCAGGAAGATGCTAAAAAGTGGTGATCTGAACCACCAACAAATTGAAATGTGACATATACATACCATGTATAGGTTTATCATGTATGTACTGTCTAGAAACTAGTGATTCATTTTCCTCACGTAGATAAAGTAAACAAGACATATAGAGTGGCTGGTGGCTATTAACCAAATATCTGTAAAGTTGTCAAAATATCCACTCATTCTAAGGACCTATTCCTGAACACATTCACACACTTTTACGTTCTGTTCCGCACAGCAAATTTTATAAGGGTATTTATTAGCTGTATCTACCCTACACTTGTGATTTCATGTTTTGGTCAGCATTACAGAGTACTTTAACGAAATAACTATATAAAACCTAGTCACTACCTGTGTTCTCCACCCTTCAGAATGATTAAAAACCAAGAAGCAAGCATTAGCACAAAAAGGTCAGAGCACTGCCTAAGCTTTCCATAAGGCACATGCAGAAATAGCCAACCAAAAGGGTGTTAGCACTGCCCATGAAGAATTCAGAAACAGGTCAAATGGACAGACTTAAATGTAGATATTGAATACTGACTATATTTATTCAACTAAAATAAATAAATCCAGCCATCTTTTTTCTTTTTTGAATATTCAACTCAAGTTTTTTGAGTACTTAACTTGCTATTTTTTAAATATTAAAAAAAAAGTTAGGCTGGGTGGTAGTAGCACACACCTTTAATCCCAGTACTGGGAGGCAGAGGTAAGTGGATCTCTGTGAGGCCAGCTGGGTCTACAGAGGGAGTTCCAGGACAGCCAGGACTACACAGTAAGACCCTGTCTTGGAAAAAAAAAAAATTTTTTTTTTTTGGCCAGGCAATGGTGGCACATGCCTTTAATCCCAGCACCTTGGAAGCAACAGCAGGTGGATCTCTGAGGTCAAGGTCAGCCTGGTCTACANTGAATCCCTGTCTCAAAACAAACAAACAAACAAAACAAACAAACAAACAAAGCTGGGTAGTTGTGGTGCACACCTTTAATCCCAGTAGTTGGGAGGCAGGCGGATCTGTGAATACGAGGACAGCCTGGTCTACAGAGTTCCAGGACAGCCAAGGCTGTTACACAGAGAAACCGTCTCGAAAGACCAAACCAAANCAAAAGAAGCCCAAGAACCAAAATGTTTTTGTGTTTTGTGCATGCCTGTGTCCACAAAACAGACAGACACACAGAGTATGCCTTGCCAAACGTGTTCAGGTTAGAGGACAACTTCCAGGAGCTGGTTCCTTCCTTCCAATTTGGGATAAAGGGATCAAAGTAAGGGCACTACCAGGCTTGCATGGTAAGGGCTTCTACCCACTCAACTATTCTCAGTCCTACCAGTGCTCTTAAAGCAGTTATACACACAAGCTTGCAATCCCAAGTCATCAACTTACTGGTACATATCCAAACTATCCCTTTATTCTACAACAGTAACCAAATTACCAATAGAAGTATATCTAGAAAAAGCCAAATTCTTTCTGGCACAAGACCTGTAGAGCACAGATACAAGATGAAGTTTTAAAAATTGTTTTAATTAAGCTGGGTGTGGTAGTGCACTCCTCTTCTCAAGAGGCAGAGGCAAGTGGATCTCTAAGTCTGAGACCAGCCTGGTGAGTTCCAGGATGGCTAGGGTTGTTACAGAGAAACCGTCTCAGGAAAAAAGAAAACAAAGCAAACAAAAAATTATTTTAATTAATAAGACAATAATAATAAAGCCCATCTTCCCTAAATCAATGTAGAAGAATTAATTACAAGTCACCATATAAAACCAAACAAATCTAATATAGGCTCAAAAAAATGTCAGAGGCCACAATCTGAACAACCCTCTGCAGTAACTCTTCTCCATTNACTCTACCAATAAAACAACCACAAATGAAATAAACAACTCAGTTTGACAGTTACAAGTATGATTTAACATTTTTGCCAAAACCAGGCCAGTGACACATATTACTAAGGACCTAAGCGGTGAAGGCAGGAGGACCAGGAGTGGAGGAGAGTCTAGACTACAACAGTGAGATAAATGCCAACGTGTTACATAAAACCTTGTTTAAAAAAATAAGAGTCGCCAGGCACAGTATTGCATGCCTTTACCCCAGCACCCAAAAGGTACACTCCTTTAATCCCAGTTCTCAGAGGCAGAGGCAGGAGAATCTCTGTGAGTTGAGGCCAGCCAGGGCTACATAGTGAGACCCTGTCCTAAAAGTCCAAAACAAACAAACAAGGAAAACAACTCAGAATCAANCAGGAACAAAGAAAAGGGGAGCTGGAGAGAGAGCTTAGTCACTCAAGCATGTACCACACTAGCATGAAGACCAGAGTTGAGAACTTAAACAAGCAGGCAGCTACTTAGCAGCTGTAAACAGTTATCACTACAGCTGACTGAGTTCCACACAGAGCAGCAGTGTTCTACAACTGATAACTCAAAAATACCTCAAACAACTGATAACTCAAAATACCTCAAACAAACACCTTGTCCAAAACACAAAACCCTTTTAGGAGGCTGAGGCAGGAGGATCACTTTAATCTCGGAATTTGAGGCTAGACTCAGCAACATAGTCAAATCCCTTAAAAACAAACAAACAAACAAAAACTTCAAAACATACCTTATTGAGGATGAGGAGAGGTGCTAAAACATTTCAAACATGCACTAAGATGGTGTAATAACTAATAAGTAAAAAAATTAGTTTTAAATATAATTATGAAAAAGCAAAACAAAACCCAAGGCCAGAGAGATGGCTCAGTGGTTAAGAACATTGCCTGCAGCCAGGCGGTGGTGGCGCACACCTTTAATCCCAGCACTCAGGAGGCAGAGGCAAGCAAGATCTCTGTGAGTTCAAGGCCAGCCTGGTCTACAGAGTGAGTTCCAGGAAAGGCGCCAAAGCTACACAGAGAAACCCTGCCTCGGGGGGGCGGGGGAAGAAAAAAAACAAAAACAAAAAAACACTGCCTGCTCTTCAGGAGGACCTGAGCTCAACTCCCAGCATTCATACGTTTGCTTACAGCCATTTGTTACTCCAGTAAGAAATCCCATGCACTCTTCTGGACTCTGTAGGTACCAGGAACATGTGCAAGTGCACAAACGTATGTAGGCAAATCACCCATATTCATAAAACTTTTTTAAAAACCTTGAAACACAAAAAGCTAAATATAATTCTGAACTTAGAGAAAAGGACCTTCCTTAGAAATAAAGTCTAGGAGAAAAGAAAATGGTAACTCCACTCACCGGCGATTTCCACGATGTCCCCAGGAACTATGTCTTTAGCTTTAATCCGCTGCACGCTCTTTCTGTCCTGTCGGTACACTTTGCCCATTTCTGGCTCATACTCCTTGAGGGCTTCTATTGCATTTTCAGCATTTCTTTCCTGGATGACGAAAAACCAAGTATGGTAAACCAGCCTGTCTGCCTCCTTAAATATTTCTAGGTTAGAAATTAAAAACTTTAGTTTCAGACAGTCACGACTATGTAAAAAGACCCTGTCTTTTTATATATATAAAAAAAATCAACAGACTACTGTTCAAAATCACATAAATTACTAAAATGTAACACATAATAATACTGCTGCAGGATTTTTACTTACCTGCCATACACCCACAATTGCATTGGCTACTAATATAAGCAGAATTACAAAAGGTTCTACAAAGGCTGTAATTGTTTCTTCACCTTCTTCAAACCAAGCCAAAACCTAAAAGAAAAACAGTACATGTTAGACTTGCAAATGTGCTTTTAGACTTAGCTACATTCTGTAATAAAAGGGGCTCACATTATAGGAATTGTTATAGAAAAAAAACTTTTTCTTACATCTTTAGAAACAGACAAAATGTAGTTACAGAAANAACTGGCTAATGTCCTGTTCTTAAAGAGTTAAGATTACCAACTTTTTTGTTTGTTTGTTTTTTTCCAAGACAGGGTTTCTCTGTCTATCTGGCTCTGGCTATCCTAGAACTCACTTTGTATTCCAGGCTGGCTTTGATCTCACAGAACTCTGCCTGNCCCTGCCTCTCCTGGCCCCCAGTGCTGGGATTAAAGGCGTACACCATCACCACCAGGCCTGAGCTAATTTATTTTTTAACGCCATTCCAGAACGCAAATAAAGTGGGTCTTTTTGGTGCAAAGAAGGAATCTCATGTATATATATTCAAAAGAAAAAAAAAACTTAAAATTCTTGATTTTATTATAGTAAAGGTGAACAGGTAAGCATGAATAGTCATCTTGATTTAGTTAATGTTCATATCAAGGCCTGGAGAGATGACTCAACAAGTTTAAGACACTGGTTGGTTGTCCAGAGAACCAGGTTCCATCCCTAACATCCACACATTGGCTTATAATCATCTGTTAACTCCCGTAGCAGTTGGGATTAATGCCCTTTTCTGGTGTCCTGAATACATGTGACACCCAGATACACATGCAGGCAAACCACCATACACACCAAATAATAATTTCTTAAAAATTTACATCAAGTCACAGACATACATGACCTGAATTTACAGTCTAAAAAAATCCTGGGAAAACAAAAACAAAACAAAAAACAACAAACAAGAAAACATTTGGACGTAAAAAATTGACCACTGACTCAAATTCAATATAGACCAACTTAATCTCCCTAACTTCTCAGAGGTAGTGAAGGTCACCTCAGAATTACAGGGTTGTTCTGAGTTGGGAATGTATTTTGAAGGCTATTCACCACACAATGCTTACTTAGTATTATGATACAGCACTTCAGAAATCACAAAAATTCCCCTCCAAATAAATGAAATAAATTGGGCCAGAGAGAGGGTGTATATGGTAAAAGTGCCTGCTGCCAAGCCTGATAACCTAAATTCAATCCCACAGTAAAAGGAAAGAAACTACTCTCAAAAGGCATGTGCATGGATACACACATAGGCACACACTCCACACCAAAATGTAATTACAAAAAACAAAACCAAAACCCGACCTAATCTATGCTAGGAGGGCAAGGCAGGATGGCTGCCAGTTTGAGACAACATGGAAAGCTCCTTGCCCCTACCCCAACCAACAAGTTAGTAGCCAAGATACTATGAAGGTAATTAAGACTTTGAGGCAACATGGCAAGATCCCTGTCCTCACCCAACCAACTACAAGTTAACAGCCAAGATACTATGAAGGTGATAAAAAGATAACACAGTGAGCTAATAAAAAAAGAGCACTGTCGGCAGTGGTTCTCACTTTCCCAATGCTGCGACCCTTTAATACAGTCAGTTCTCCTGTTGTGGTGACCCCAACCATAATTATTTTCATTTGTACTTCATAACTGTAATTCTGCTACTGTTACGAGTTGTAATGTAAGTATCTGTGTTTTTCGATGGTCCTAGGTGACCCCTGTGAAAGGGTCATTCACCCATTAAAGGGGTTTCAACCCACAGGTTGAGAACCAATGATCTTACTAGTTAACCATTAACCTGGAGGGCAGTGAGATGGATGAGCCAGTAGAAGCACTTGCCATGCAGCCCTGACGATCTGAGTTCAATTCTCGAACTCACAGTGGAAAGACTCGACAACTGAATCCTCAAAGTTGTCCTCTGACCTCCATACAAGGTCCATGTCACATATGCACACAACAAGCTCCCTCCTATTCTCTAGGGCCAGGTCCTGACAAGTGTCAGTGACAATTTTATCAGAAATCTGCCAACCTGATCTGA
>LZPO01027367.1:186031-218861 GCA_001675575.1 Neotoma lepida
CACATCTGTTCTGTATGCTGGAGTTATAGGCACATGCCACCACATCTGTTCTGTATGCTGGAGTTACAGGCACATGCCACCACATCTGTTCTGTACGTGGGTGTTGGAGACTCACAGTCAAGTCCTCATGCTTGTACAGTGAACACTTTACCCATGGAGCCTCCTCTCCAGCTACACTGATTTTTTTTTAATAAGAATTATTTTACATTTATTTATTTTGTACGTGTATGCACATTCAGACACCTGTGCCACAGCACATGTGGGGAGGTCAGAGAGCAACTTGTGGGACTCAGTTCTCTTCTTCCACTATGTGGGTCCTGGGGATTTAAACCTAGGTCATCAGGGTTGGCAGTCAGCACCCTTACCCACTAAGCCACCCTGCTGGCCCCATACTGATTTTTCAGTGATGAAGTACATCCTGTCAGAAAATGATCAGACATTTAACAGTTCAGAAGCAATTATTTCTTTCTTCCCTTTTAGACTGATAACCTTAAAGAAGTGAATTAAATTTCTAAAATGTCTAATTTTCAAGAACAAATCAACTATTCTCATTTCTTACTGACAATANAGACCATAAGAGCAAAATTTACATTCTTTGAAAGAACCTGAATAAGGACTTTTATAGTTTAATATGTGAGAGCATGTATTAAAATCACTCTCTTCATAGGNGAGCTCCATTCTCGCTTGCCTTCCAGTGTACTACATAGACTGCTACAGACTACTTCCTAGGCTCCTTTCGGTAACACCAATGCATTGCCATTCAAAATATCAACTGCAGCTTCAGATGTGACCCCTACCCTTTTGTGTTCTTACTGGACAGTAAAAAGAAAACATCTGAGCTGTGATGATGGGCAAAGAGGGCTTATCTTCCATTACTGCATTTTATTATAACTTGCAATTTAGCTATAAATGTATTTTAAGGCAAGCGTTGATTCATTACAGTATGCCACAAGTTGAGACTACAAAAAGTCACCATTTAAGGACTAAGCAGTATTTACACACTGCTCTCATTTTAAAGGCTGGCAATGCTGCAGTCACATGGTTTCTGGCTAAAAGGCAGTCGTCACACTGCACAATTAGCAGGCAGACGACCAGAGTGCCAGCCACATGTGCTTAAAGAGACAACACTAAAACCTTAATGCTGTAGAGAGCAAATATACAAGTGCACATGTTCTTGGAGGTGGGAGTGGGGGTTAATGATTAACTCAACATGAAAGGGTTTGGAACCAGATAATGGTGATGGCTCAGCACTGTAAATGTCATCAGTGCCACTAATTGCATGCTTAGAGGTGGCTAAACGGTAAATTTTATATTTTATATAAATATAAATATTTACTACATGAAAAAAAGCAAGCAAAAAATACAATTATATGTACTCCTACCCAGTTAGGAGGGCTAGAATAGCCTAAGGTTCAGTCTTCAATGGTAGCTTAGCATGTGATAGCTGAAAAGCTCTGTATGTTTCTATCTTATTTACAAACCTTCTACAGGTAAAAACATTGAATAAACCAGTATAAAAATAAAAATGACTTGCCTGATTGCTTTCCTTTTTTCTTGTTGATCGGAAGAGACNTACGCTTTCATCTCATCAGTCGCTCGACGAAGCTGAACTTCCAGGTTCTAAATGCAAAGACAGGCTTCAGGAAGTCTTTACTGTTGGGGATCTCAGGAGGGGCCTACAAAGTGGCTCAGCAGGTAAAGGCACCTGCCACAAAGTCTAACAACCTGAGTTCCATCGCCAACAACACAGTGGAAGGAGAGAACTGAGCCCTACAAGTTGTTCTCGGACCTCCACAGACGCGCCAGGGCACATGGTATTCATGGGCACACACAGACACAATCAATCAATCCATCAACCAATGAAATAATTTTTAGTCAGGTGTGGTGATGCATGTCTTTGATGTCAGCCCTCAGAGAGCAGAGGCAGGCAGATCTCTTTGACTTCCAGGCCAGCCTGGTCTACAGAGTGAGCTTTAGGACAGCCAAGACTACATCAAGAGACCCTGTCTTGAAAAACAACAAACAAACAAACAAACAAATGACAATTTTTAAATTTTTCAGGAGAGCTTCTGATGCACATTCTTTGTCTTACCTTAATCACACAGTTTGTATAATGGTATCTACTTTCCTCCTGGATACATTCTTCACGGAGTGCTCGCACTTCCTACAACACATAATGTTAAATGGGCAACAGATTATTGAAAGGATAAAAGAGAAGTTGGCTTTACATGCACAACAGAAGAGTGAGCATCAGAATCATCTCCCAGCACAAGCTTGGCTACAGTAACAGCNTGGGNACTGCTGGTCCAAGCTTGGCTACAGTAACAGCGTGGGTACTGCTGGTCCCAGACTACTCCTAGTACTTTCTAACCTNCAGGTGCAATTACTCAGTCACTAAGTTCTACTGTGACCAGCACTCTGGTAAGAGTTAGGGACACAGCACTGAGGAAAACAGTCGGGTCTTTGCTCTCCTAAACAAGGAAATAGGAGTGAAGAATATTTCCGATGAGTACAGGTGTTCTGTGGGGTAGATGGCAAGGTGTGCCAGGCTGATGAGGAGAGGGAAAATGCTAGAGAGTGTGATCAGAAAAGTCTCTGAGGGGCTGGAGAGATGGCTCAGAGGTTTAGAGTACTTGACTGCTCTTTCAACGGTCCTGCGTTCAATTCCCAGCACCCACATGGTGGCTCACAACCATCTATAGTGGGATCAGGTTCCTCCTGGTGTGCATGAAGACAGAGCACTCATATACATGAATAAATAAATCTTAAAAAGAAAGTCTTTGAGGAGGTGATGACTTTCAGGCTGAGGTCTATGTGATAAAAATAAAAGGGGAGAGAAGGTACTGAGTGTCCCGGGCAGAGAGAAGAGTACATACAAAAACCTGGAGGTGGAACTGAGCTTGGTCAGTCTGGAGCGCCAGACAAGGAGGACCGCAGGACACAGGTATGACCTTGACAAGGCAGGTGGAGCCCTGCACANCAGAATCTGGAGGTTAACTTTCACTCTAGTGCAGTGGGCAGTCAATGGAGGGTGGCCTATATTTGAAACTAGTTTCTTTGTCTGCTCTAGGAGATTAAATGTAGGAAGACAAGAGCATCGGATAGATGGTTTCTACAGAGTCTGTGCAAGATAATATGGACCTTAAGCTTCTGTGGTAGTGGTACAGATGGAAAAATTCAGTGTATGAATATAAAGTTTAAAGGAATAAAGATTTCTGATGCTTTGGAGGCAGGCTAGAAGGTGGTAATAAAGATGTAAGAACTTACAACACTGAGGGAGTGAGAATGTCACACATGGGTAGCTTTTGCTAAACTTTTGAAATAAAAACTCCCTTCTTACCTGTTCTAATTTGGACCGATTGCTTTCAAGGCCTGCTGCACAGCTATCATACTGGGCTTTCTTTTCGTCACACTCCTGGGTTAGTTCCTAGTTTGAAAAGGGCAAATGATTAAGTGAAGAACAAACGCATAAAATGTGGCTCCGAAACAATGCACGTCCTTGTCAGCCTTGTAACTGAACTCTAAGCGCCTTGGCGTACTTACGAGTTATTTATACAACAATCGGACATTTGAGAATTATGACAGATGGAGGTGCTGATAAGAATAATAGCTACCATGTACTCATCTGTGTGCCAGGCTCTTGCTTAGGAGCTGGGAATATAACAGTGAACAAAACAGCATTCCCCTAAGTAATGCTCAGAGCACACAGGTTGTAAGAGCTTCAGTGGATGGATGCAGCCTGGACAGGAGCACACAGGACTCTCAGACCTAATCCAGGCTTAGGGATCAGTGGGGCCGACTTCCTGGAGAAANTGATATTTAAACTGAGAATGAGGGATTAGTAAGAATGGTTAGAGGAAGGTAAGCAAGGGGAAGGAGATGCTTAAAAAAAAAATGAAATACAGTGTGTAAAGAATTGGAAGCAAAGGGGAAGAAAAATTCAGGAAGGTATGAGCAGTCCATTACGTGAGTGGGTCTGAGAATATCCAGAGAAGAGGATAAAGATGTACGTGAGTGAGAGCATGATAAGAACTTTGTGAACCCTATTAGAGCACATGAACTGCGCCCTGGACAATAATGAAATCTTACAACAATATCCTGAAGGAGGTACTGACTGTTACTTCCATACGATACTCAGAGAACACTCAGAAAGGCCAGTCCTGGCCAAGACTATAGTGTTATAAAGGGCAGAGTCAGAGTGAGTTCAGGCTCCTTTAGGAGTTTCAAAATGTAGTCATATATTTTGAAGGAGATAATCTAATAATCTGTTGCAAATACACAGGGATGCTAAGTATCTGTAAATGCTTGCTAAAACCCAGAGCCAAACTGAATTGCCAAGAAGTGGAATCATCAGGACTAGAAACAAGAGATGGACAGTGGCTCTCTTAGGGAAATGAGTCTGGACAGCACAGGGACAGTGATATTCACAGGGTAGAAGAAATCACTGGGAACATGAGGGTGAGAACCCCACGGCAGACCCAAGCTGATCTCAATGTGGGAACTTCCAAAGGGTTAGGGGTTAAAGAGTAAGTGTCAAAACCAGCCTGAAAATGACCTTGGTTCCACATAGTAGGATTCTTGGAAAGGAGAGAGCACCACTGTGGAAGAGTTGTGTTGTATGTGCTGTCTCTGTTGTGTGGACCCCATATGGCTTGGGGTAACTACAACAGTATAAAGACAGAGAGGATCTGTAGCTGTAAGCATTAAAATAAGCTAAGGGGAGGCCAGTGAGATGGCTCAGGGGGTAACAGCACTTGGTGACAAGCCTGACAGTCAAATTCAATTCCTGGGACCCATGCAGCAGAAAAAAACTGACTCCCACGAATTCTTCTCTGACTCCCATGTATGTACATGTACATACACACACACACAATAAATGGATATAACAATCATCTGTCCCTTAAGTAGGAAAAAGGGCAGCAGCTGTGTGTACTTTAACAGCTTTTCAATAAGATGAGCGTGCTAGAGCTGATGACAGATCCTCCTTTAAGAACAAACAAACAAACAAACAAACAGGGTATTACTATGTAGTTCTGGCTGGTCTGGAATTTAAACTTACTCTGTAGACTAGTTTGGTCTCAAACTCAGAGGTCTGCCTGCCTCTGCCTTTCCAGTGCTGAGATTAAAGACCTATGTCACAATGACTGGCTTTTTTTTTTTTTGACCTGTGAATCTGAAATTCAAATCAATCAAGATATAGTTCGACTGCCATGGGTGCTGCTTGAACTTAGGCTGACTAGAGGTTTAGGTTTCTCCACCTACATGGGCTAAGAACTTGCAAGTTGAGATATTAGCCAAAACTAGCTCGTAGCTTATGACAATTGTAAAACATTAGACCAAATAACTGAATGACCGCCACCTGCTGCCAGGATTCAAGAGACAAACAATCCACGGGGCATGGTGGCACACGCCTGTAATCCTGGCTTTTAGGAGGCTGAGAGAAGAGGAGTGTGAGCCACAGTCACACTCTGTTCCACACAATAAGGAGGGACAGACATTAGTGTGCACACATATACACATAATAAATAAAGTAAAATGAATGAACCAAAAAATGGAATTTGAGGGCTGGAGAGATGGGTCAGCCGTGGAAAGCTAAGCTCACAACCAGAGGACTTGAGTTTGGTTGCCTGCACCCGTGTCAGGAGGCTTACAACCTCTTTTAACTCCAGATCTAGGGCATCTAATGCCCTCTTCAGGCCTCTATGCGCCCCCATACAAACAAACTAATGAATGAATGAATGAACGAATGAATGACCTTCAGGGAGGGTGGCTGCTTGGAGGGAAGGTGTGAAATACAGGGAGCAATGGTGAGCACTGGTAACTGTGAGGTGAATCTAAAGCAGACATGACTGTATAGAGTAGGAATTATGACAATAAAAACACCATGCCAGCTACTCTCAGAGATGGAGAACTAAGAAGAAAATAAAATGCCAGAGGACACCATCACNTGTGTGTGTGTGTTGGCAAATGATGTTAATTAACCTTAGTGTTTATTAAGTCAAGAATATGTGTCAAAAAGAGGAAATTATAAGCAAAGTAGGAGACAGAAGAGGGCATAAAAGAAAGAAAGAAAGGAAGAAAAACAGGCTCCTAGGATAGAAGGTGGACAGGAAGCACTTAAGCAAACAAACAGCATGGTGCATCGGATCCTCAAAAGGGAAAATGCAGACATCCATGATCTGAGTAAACGCACGGCAGCACAGCCACACAAAACCAGCTCTCTGCTATGCATGAGACACACAGCACAAACACAAGGGCACAGAAAGCTGAGTGAGAAGAAGTAAAAGGAGGCACCGAGCAACAAGAAACCTGGCTCATCTGCTTCACGAGCTGAACAATCCCAGGCAAAAAACATCAAGAGTAACGTCAGAAACCATAAAGATAAGACATAACTCACCCGGAAAAGGTTTTTGTTTGTTTGATTTTGCAAGCAGTTTTTAGGTGCGGTAAAACACACCTCACATGGAGTTTATTATCTTGTTGTTGGTGGTGGTTTTTGTTTTTCAAGACAGGGTTTCTCTGTGTAGTCCTGGCTGGCCTCAAACTCGCTCTGTAGCGCAGGCTGGCCTTGAACTCAGATCCACCTGCCTCTGCCTCTCGAGTGCTGGGATTAAAAGCATGTGCCACCACTANCTGGCACATGTTTTCTTGTTTTTTAAAAAAAGTTGCTAGGAGTGAGTGGGAGAATGTCAAGGGATGTCTTCTCCAGCCACAACAGTACATCACAGTATAAGAAAATCAAAGCACACAGGAAAACACTAAGAAAGACAATACAGTAACAAACCTCTGCTGCCAGAGGAGGCAAAGAAGTTAAAAATGGTGGGAAGAAGTTAATAAGACCAAACCAAACCAAACCAGTTTACTCACTTTTCAAGGTGGGAATTAATAGATGCTATCAAGGAAATGAGTGATTAATATAAAGTTAGACACACAGTGGCTAAAACAAAACCACAAGCTAAAACACAGTCACTCAAACACACACATAGAGTGAGAGCCAAAGAGAGAGATTTTGTAAAGACTNTAAAATCAAAATCCAAAATAAAATGATATTACTAAGACAAAATATGTCTTTATGTCAATAAACAGAAATAAGCTAAACTTGTCTATTACAATAAACCTTTCAGATTATAACATACAGCAAAATCTAATTTAAGATTTGTCAAAAAACATGTAAAGTATAAGAAGGGAGAAATGCATAGCAGCCAAGTGTAAAAAAATCTGACCATAATAGTCAGGGTTGATTTTAGTATGCCTTTAATAAAAATTTGTATTTGTGATAATTTGTGTGTGCACGGATGCATATATGTGTGTGCAGGTGTATATGCATGTGTGTGTGTGTGTGCATGCACGTGTGCCACCATGTATTAGGGAACTTTACCCAAGGCCTTTCACATGCTACATACAAGCTCTACTACTGAGCTATGCCCATAGCCCCTAGAAATAATTAGATTTTTAGAAAGTAAATATATGTAAAACAAATTTAAGGCAGCCATTAACTAGTTAGGTCCTGGAAAGACGGCTCAGAGTTAAGACTACTCTCCCAGAGGACCTGAGTTCATACCTCAGCACTGACACAGGGCAGCTCACAACCATCTGTAACTCCAGACCCAAAGGATCCAAGGAGTTCTTCTAGTCCACACAGTNCTCAACTCCTGCCACATGCCATCACACACACACACAATGAATACAAAAATAACAAGCAATAAATCTTTGCCACATATTGTGGCACACACCTTTAATCCCAGCACTCAGGAGGCAGAGGCAGGCGGATCTCTGTGAGTTCAAGGACAGCCAGGTCTACAGAGTGAGTTCCAGGCCAGGCAGGGTTACATAATCAGACTCTGTCAATAAATAAATAAAATCTATTCATTAACTACCACAAATTTTCTGGAAAATACTTAAGGCCCTGTTAATTGTTGTTGTTTGTGTGTGTGTTGTTGATATTTTTCTTCTTCTTCTTCTTTTGTGTGTGTGTGTTGTTGATATTTTTCTTCTTNTTATTATTATTATTTTGTGTGTGTGTGGGAAATGAGGAGCAGATAGGAAAAATAATATTTTTGAGACAAAGTCTCACATAGCCTTAGCTGGCCTTGAGCTTGTTTTCTACAATAAAGATTCCTCTGGGTTCAGCAAAGAGAAGTACNCAGACACTGCTGTAGGAATGTAGCTTACTCACAGCTGGGGCAGGAGATCCAACAACAACCCACAGAACAAAGGGAATTTCTTACTTTCATAGACTTACAAAGGTTTATTTTTATTTAAATATATATGTATGTCTCTGTGAGCGTTTGTCACATACATACAGGTGCCCATGGGACCAGAAGAAGGTATCAGATCCCCTGGAGCTGGAGTTACAGGAGGTTGTAAGTCACCCCATTCGGGTGCTGTGATCCAAACTGGAAACGCAGCAAGTGTTCTAAGCCTCTGGACCATGTCTCCAGCCTACTTTTTAGATTTTAAAGGGNAGAAGTCTGTGCCAAGATATAAGGCCTTACTACAAGATAACAGGGCTTCAGTACACTAGGGATTTAGCAGCTTAGTGAAGGAACTAGACAGATATAAGGCCACGTCTTAGGCCTAGAATGGAGAGAAAGCTGCAGAGGGGCGTGGCTATCCCCTCTATAGCTGCAGCATCTGTGGTCCATGATGACCTCAATTTCCCTTCCACCCCATCCTACCTCAAGTGCTGGGTTGCAGGTGTTNGCCACAGGCCCAGTCTCTCTCCGTGCTGGGGATGAAACCTAGGGTTCTGTGCATGCTAGGCAAGCACTCTACCACCTGAGCTCCACACCCCTATTCTCGATATTCTTTCCCTTAAACAACTCTGTGCAGCTTGAACTACGTATAGTTTTGGGTTTTTGTGGGTTTTTGAGACAGGATCTCCTGGAGCCCATGGTGGCTTCAAGCTCAAGATGTAGCTATAACCAACGATGACCTGGACCTCTGGTTCTCTTAGCTCCACTACATTCAGCTTAGCTTTACTTTTAAAAGAAAAAAAGCAACCAATCAGTAAAAAGTATTTCAAGAAAACTAAACTATCAGCTTGTATACTTTAAACTGATATATTAGCAATTACATGTAATTATTCCATTTAATTACACAGCTATACAACTGCCTCTAAGAAAATAAACTTTTCAAGATGCTGTTCTAGTTACAGATGATTATAAAAATTTAGATAAATTGTAAGTTGTAAATCTTGAGTTGATGATATTCTTGATTTTAAATAGTTGTAANATTCAATTTTAGAATGCATTATAAGTGCAATAGTTAATTGTAAAATTCCCTAAATAGTTTAGGGTAGCCCATTAAAATTAAGAGTATACAATATTTTAAAATATTGATAGTGTCACCAGGTATGANGGCACACACTTTTAATCCTAGCCACCTGGGGACTGAGGCACATTGACTATGAGCTCAAGGCCAGCCTGTTCTACAGAGTGATTTCCAGGCCAGCCAGGACTACATAGTAAGATCTTAACTTAAATTGGAAACAAAACAAAATAAAAAGGCATGGCTCATGAGTTCTAGGCAAATAGTCAGACCTTCTCCCAAACAACAACAAACATTTTAATTTAAACAATGGTTTTTAGGAGTTGGGGATGTGGCTCACAGATATAATGCTTTGCCTAGCATGTATGTAATGCTGGATTCCATTGGTAACACCATAAAAGTAAAAAACAAAACAAAACAAAAAACTTTTGGAAGCCTAGGGCATAGCTCAAGAGTAGGTCAAAGAATGCTTGTCTAGCATGTGAAAGGCCCTGGACTCTAACTCTAGCAACGTAAAACACACAAGTACAATCAAGGAAAACAGGGAAGTTAGTAGTGAGCATTTTGGCCTAACAGAAGCAGAAAGGCCATACTGTGAGATATGGACAATAGGCAGTGGAAGCTGAGGCTACAAGGCATAACTAGTTTCCTACAAATGGAGGGGGGACCATGAGATGGAAAAAAGAAATGGTGGTGAAAGGTTCACAGGTGGCAGAAATAGAAGCAGCTCCCCAAAAGATTCGGGGGGGGGGTCACATTACATTACCAGTACAGTGTAATACAGACACTTGCTCTCCATTTACCACTACACGATCTTAGACAAGTCCCTGTGCCTGCCTGCATGCCTGCCTTCTTCCCTCCCTCTTCCCCTCCTTCCATCCTTCCCATAAAGGAAGTCCCTGTCTCTATGGGTTGTTGTAAGGCCCAAATGAGAAATGTCAGAGTACAAGGTACATAGCTAGTACTTAATAAATATTGTTAATATCAAATTTACCATTGCTACCCATAAGTTCCCAATGCTATAGCTTCTCTGGTTCAAAACTGTCTTAGAGTCTCTCAACCTGCTCCACAATACATGCAAGTAATGTATACACTATTTGTTCTTTAGATGTGTTTTCTTTTACCTTGCTTGAATTTCTTTACGTGCTGGTACCATATCACTTACAGCATAAACCCTAGATAGCAGGGACTCCTTTATCTCCTCTGTGATGGTAGCAGTGTGTAATGAGACATTGAAATAAGACAACTTAGGCCGGACATGGTGGCGCACACCTTTAATCCCAGCACTTGGGAGGCAGAGGCAGGCGGATCTCTGTGAATTTGAGGCCAGCCTGGTTAACACAGAGTTCCAGGACAGCCAGGGCTACACAAATACTACATAATAGAAGAGAAAGACCATGTCTAAAAAAAAAAAAAACAATTTCCAGGCTAAAGTCAGACCCCTACCTTCGTCTCCCATTTGTCTATCTGGATAAGCTACTAAACCTATCTCAGACTGCATGGCATTTTCTATGAAAAGGAAATTATGTCTAACTGACTCCAAAGTCTATGTGATTCCCACTCTGGGGCTGACTCTGACAGATGGTGTTCATGTAGAACTGGTTTGCTAGTCCCATCCTCAGGCACATGCAAGATGGCTCACAGGCAAACTTACAATTACTACAGAGAATGATGAAGTAGCAACCGCTAATGCCAAATGGTAGAGACTGCTGGATCCTGCTGTGGAGGGCACTTATCTTCTGACGGTTCATCTTCAAAGCAGTGGTTAGAATTAGTGTCCAAGTAATGGCACTTACACTTATCCTACTGTGATCTGCCCCCTCATGCCTGCCAGAACAGTAAGCCTGCCCATCTACAGCTGACTTCAGTGATGCCCTGCCTTTACTTGGCCACAGAGAATCGGGTTTAATATTTACAGCTCTCAAANGCAAAGGATTTAAAAGAAAATTTTCATCTGGCTGCATTTTGTATTTCCATTTGAATTCCTTCTCCTCCTCTCCAACCCTTATTAATTTATGACAAAGTAAGTAGCATAAACTCAGTAAAACCTTTGTGGGCTCCATAATCAGTGACTTATGTCACAGCAACACAGGAACAATAATTTCCTTTCCATTTTCTCCTAAGTAAAATACTTAGAGTCCACCTAGTATATCTGAGCAAGAGAGAGCTAAAAATATCTCAAAGTCAAACTTACTTGACATTTCTGACGCAACTGTCGTAGTTCTTTTATAACTGGGGCCAGAGCTGACTTCTTTTCTGATACCAGGGAATTCAATTTTTTAACCTGTCATTTAAAACAAAAAACATGACATCTAAAAAGATGAAAAGAAAATGCTACATGAAAAAATGCTACATACATAAAAATACTATTGCAGTTAAATAAAGACTTAAAAAAGAATAAAACCTGTCAATTACCTCAGTGCCAAACAACAGGAAAGTGATTTAATTAATGCTAAATTCTTTTTTCTTGCTTTTTTTTTGTTTGTTTGTTTGATTTGTTTTTGCAGGGGTGAGGAGCAGGAGACAGGGTGTCCTGGCTGTCCTAGAACTCACTATGTAGATCAGTCCGGCCTNGAACTCAGAGAGATCCTCTTGCCTCTGCCTCCCAAGTGCTGGAACTAAAGGTGTGTGCTACTACACCTGGCTAGCAGATGTTAACTTCTTAGCAAGGTGAAATGCCACTTACTGGTTCCAAATGTCAGTGATCATGATTGCAAAGCATGATGAGGAAATGTTTGTAATCTAACACTGACTGAATAAACTACAAAGTTACCTGTATACCACTNTAGTGATATAATCTGTTAAGATACATGCACCCCAGGAGGTCATGTAAAATACACATAAATATGCATGGGTGATTTCCAATATACTTAGTCCGAATAGCCTGACAGAGCAGGGGTCCTGAAGGCCTCCTCTATACTAAATACTAATCTTTTTTAGGAACTAGATTTGGGCAAAACCAGAAAGTTTTAGGATAATAGCTAGGGTAGTCTCTGAGTTTGGGGCAGCAACCATTTACCAATAAGGAAAGATGTCAAAATTATGATCCCTGATGAAAATGTCCTAGTGCATTTGGAGGACAGCAGCCCTGAATCTAGAACATCAAGGGCATAGACAAAGATGAAATAATTCTAGTACTTATTTTTACTATAAATACTTCTTTAATGCTATATTAAGATACAAAGTATACACTGTTTTAAATTGAACAATCATATTGCAATGGAAAAATTCAAGAGATTGATTTTAAAAAAATAGATGAAAGAATGTAGGAAGAGAGTGAAGTTTTGAGTGAATGTATGTTGTTGACATGAGCCAAGGACCAATGCCTGAGTCCCAAGGGAGGGGCAAAACTGCCCTCTGGTCTAAGTGTGAAAGGTGACAGTGTGGGCAGAACATGTCCACCAGAGCTTTCTTCCTGTAGCTGTTTACAGTCTGAAGACTGCTGCCCTATAGAGATTGCTCCTACTAGCTCAAGCTGCCTCCTTGTTCAGTGGTATACAGTAAAAAGCTAAGCTTGGTGTGGGGGCTGCAGCTTTCCTATCCATGCACTCAGATCACCTGACCCCAGCTTTTCTGTACAGTACCTGTGTGTCTGTCTTTATTCCCTCCCTGCCCTAGATAGCTCAACCCCTGGAGCCATGGAAGCATGTGGCAAAGGAATATAAAGTAAATATTGGATAGAGATTAATATTTAAATGTTTAACTGAAAATTAAACNTAAAAATACTGCCTTCTAACCATATAAGTTAATAATATAAACAAGACAGAAGGTGTCATTACCATTTCAGACATGTCGTCCAGGGTTCGGCCTTTCATCTCATCAACCTCACTCTTGAGGGCCGACACCCTTTCTAGCTCTTCTTGGGTGTAACTGTATCCCGATACACCCTTCTTCTCTTCAACAGTTCGCTATAAGAAATGAAAGGCAATGAGTGTGGACATCTTTTTCCCATGAGAAGTACTTTCTATTCTGTTGAAAAGTTGTGAATGATAGATTTGTGTAGACTCCTAACAGACAATCTGCACTCACTTCACTTACTATTTCATCTAGGAACACGTCTCCATTCATTACAAACCTCCATTCAAAGTTGCCATGCTATCTTCAGAAGCANAGGAAGTATATCTAATTTCACACTCTCAAATGATGTACATTCTTAGTGTAGAACCTGAACCACATGACATACTCAATAAATATTTGGTGAATACATGCATTCCTAAGTGACAAGTTGTATTCATTCACTCATCTGGTACTTCTTANGTACTAGCTTTTTTGAGCACAGTTCTAGGCACCAGTGGAGAACTGTGAACAAAAAAGGAGAGGGGGTCTTCCCTCTAAAAGCTTACTGCTAGTGGAAATAAATACACACTACAAAGATAAGTAAGTAGACTATATTCAAGTGACAATAGATTTGGAAACTTAAATCATAAGGTTGTTAGAGAACATGTATGACATCTGAGCAAAGCTAGGATGAAGTATGGAAGTGGGACCCCAGCTCTGGAGTAGCAATGTTAGTTTGGAAGAAAACATGCGAGGGTAACATTCTGGAAGATGAGCAGAAAATGTGTTGTATATGCATGTGTGCGTGAAGTTGCATATGTGTGGAGACCAGAGGTTGACCCCAGGAGTCCACCACAGTTTTTTGAGACAGTGTTTCGTGCTGAACCTGGAGCTCAGCAGTTTGACTAGACTGACTTGCCAGTAAGCCCCGGCGATGGTCTTGTCTCTGCTGCCCTGGTGCCAGGATTACAGGCTTGGACTGGTGTCCTTGACTTTTACATGGGTGCTAACTCAGGTTCTCATGCTCACNGGGCGAGCACTTTACAGACTGAGTCATCAGCCTATGCCTGTGGGAAACGTTACAGGGAAGAAGGAAATGCTCAGCTATGTTCAATGCTGCTGAAAGGCTGGTAAGAAAAGGGCTCACAATCGAAGGTACTTGTGATCTAATGAGAAGTCTGTGCCANGGTAAGCTTTAAAGCCTTATTGGAAGCCAGGCCTGGTGGCACATGACTGTAGGTAGTTCCAGCACCCAGAAGACTGAGGCAGGAGGATCAGGGGTTCAAGGCCAGCTTGGACTACAATAGTGAGCTTAGGGCAACCTAGTCTACACAGAAGACCCATCTCAAAGAAGAATAAAAAATACCATTAGAGAATATTCCAACCAGGTGGTGGTGACACACGCCTTTAATCCCAGCACTCAGGAGGCAGAGGCAGGCAGATCTCTTGAGTTTGAGGCCAGTTTGCTTTACACAGTGAGTTCCAGGACAGCCAGGGCTACACAGAAAAACCCTGTTTTGGAAACAAAACAAAACAAAACAAAACAAATAAAGATTTCAAAAGGTTAGATTTCTGGGCTGCCAACAGGACTAGACATAAGGGAGAAGAAGGAATCGCAGAGGATTAGCTTACAATTCTGTACACAATTTCCTCTGTAGGCAAAATCAAAACCCTAAGCTGTGCACAACAGAGGAAGATACTCAGAAACTGGATATGATTGCTTAAGAGATAAACACAGATTTCAACATTTTCACCGTACTAGGGAGAAGAGGTAGCAACTCAAGACTTGTCAACATAGAGGGATGCTGGTAAATGCCCCGTCTTCCAGCTAATGCCTCAGAAGGGCTGCACTTTAGAAGTATAGGTATAGCCTAACAATCAGAGCTGGGCCCAGCAGTAACAACCAATTCCGAGGAATAAAGTCCCTGATAGAGGAATAAGGACTGTATCCTTATGAATAATGAAAACTAGAAAGATATCAGCTCTAATAACACCCCTCAACTGGATTAAAGTGATCTGAAAGGGAAAAAAAAATTTAAACCCTGCCAGGAGGTGGTGACATATACCTTTAATCCCAGCACTCGGGAGGCAGAGGCAGGTACATTTCTGTGACTCTGAGGCCAGTCTGGTCTATGAAGTGAGCCAGAGCTGTAAAACAGAGAAATAAAAAAACAAAAACAAAACAAGAACAAAAACAAACAAACAAACAAACAAACAAACAAACAAACAAAACTCCTTTGGAAGGAAAATTAATATAGCCAGGGCCATGAAAATATAATCACATGAGAAGCCTGACAGCCAATAAAAATTACAGATAAATAAAGAAAGGTAGCAAAACAGGCCTGGAAAGCTGGCTCAGCAGTTAAAAGCACTGGCTGCTCTTATAGAGGACCCAGGCTTGGTTCCCAGCACCCACATGGCAGCTCACAACCGTCTGTGACTCTAATTCCAGGGAATCTGATTACCTCTTCTGACCTCTGTGGATGCCAGGTACACATGTGGTACACATACATATATGCAGGCTAAAGACGTATGCACATAAAAATTTAAATAAATAAATCTAAAAAAAATAAAAGAAGGTAGCAAAATAACAAACAATAAACAATCCAAAGTGAATCACTATGAGAAACAGTAACAGGGAATGAAAAAAGAAAAAGAGAAGAAAACAAAAAGTGAAACACATATTAAATATATAAAAAAAAAATGGGATCAATGAGACAGCTCCAGGGTAAGGACACTTGCTGCAAAGGCTGACGACAAGTTTGATCCCTGGGACCCAAGTGGTAGAAGGAGAAAACAGACGCCTAGAAGTTGTCCTCTGAGCTCCACACGTGCCGTGACACACGCATATGCATATGAACAAACACAACAAACAGACAAATGCAGTATCAATATAAAAGGACCATGGGGAGTGGTGACTAAGTCTAACATAGATGTAAGTGGAGTCCAAGCAAAGGGAAGAGAGACACTGATAACTGGGATAGACACAATGGAATAGATGTCCACAGCACAAGAGGAACCTGAAAAATCCCCAGATGTTTGATTTTGAGTCCAGGCCAAGGGAACCAAGTAGAAATGAGGAAATAATCTCAACAATAATGCAATTATTACTGTCAATCTTGAAACTAGTGTTGTTAGGATCCATGTTTGGTAAATTTTCCGTCCTAAGTTCTCTGGAAGCAGACTATTCATCATCACGAAGCTGAAAAGTTCATATTGACAANGACATGTGAAATGCCCTTGACCTCGACCAGCACTGCTTGGTCACAGCAGCATCCTGATGAAATAGCTTCCCCACGGGGACAAAGGAGGGAAAGTGTCACGTTGAGAAAACTGCAGGGACCTGGCATTCAGAGATNAACAGCAAAGCTTCAATCAACTCTCACCTGCCAACCACAGCACAAACATAAGGGACAAGGCTGCAGGCAATCTTCCACACAGCGCCTTCCCTGGTATTTCTTTCCAAAGCTCCTTGGAAGTGCATGGGTAGGCCATGATAAATAATGTTTTACAGTCACTCTCTTGGAATGATAATTTTACTCATATTAACTAGCTAACCAAAAGAAAAACCAACTTGGGCTTCCAACTCCTATTAATAACCCCAAAGTTAGCACACATATTTTTAAAAGGCAGTGCTTACTGCTGCATTAAAAAATAAATGAATCAGCTTATATGACATCTCTGTAATTAGTCAAAGAAAATTAATAATTATATGATTTTCCAGTAAAAACAATGACCTCAGCATAAAGTTACAAGCCATAAACCTCTTGACATTTGTATTTTTAGCAGCCAAGATAAAGCTGAATTACCAGTTGATGTTGAATGGTTTCCTGACGTTGCTTAAGAAGTTCTTCTGTCCTCTGCAAGAGACCAAATTCAGCCTTAAATTCAGCTATTATCTGATGCTTCTTTTTGAAAACTGTACTCTTGCTTCGAAGTTTACTGACGTATCTCTTGAACTGCAAAAAAGTACCCAAGTGTTATAAATAAACTCATTTTATTAGAAAGTCTTTCCTCTTGACTTAGCGGTCCATGCATCACAAACACACAATAACCTAGTTTTCTTAGAAAACCCATAAAGACTAATTGCTCAATATTTATGCATTTAATGTGTGTGTTTGTATGTACCACAGGTATGCAGGAGGCAGAGCAGTCAGGAGAGGGTAACAGACTCCTTGGAACTGGAGTGACTGACAGCTGTTGTGAGCCACCACATTGGTGCTATGAATTGACCGTGGTTTGTCNTTGTTTTTTCAGACAATGTCTCNCCATGCAGCCCTGGCTGTCCTAGAACTTGTTATGTAGACCAGGCTAGCCAGGCATGTGCCTCTATGCCCAGCTATGAACCTGGTTCCTCTGTAAGAGCACTTGTTGCTCTTAATCACTGAACCATTTCTCCAGCATCAAGACTACCTGCTTAATTAAACAATATATATATACACATACATACATACATCTTCATTTTTGAACTCAAATATTCTGAATCCTTATATAAAAGCTTTTCACTTAAAACTTTACAAATAAGAAAAAAAAACTAGCCAACCAACCAACCAAACAAACAAAACAGAAATTCAACCCCCAAACAAAACAGAAATTCAACCCCCTAACAGTACAAAGACCTAAAGAAGGGAGTAGCCATAAGTAACTCTGGCCTGGTCTCATCATGGAGTTTTATGAATGACTGTGTTCTGCTAGAAGTGCACTTGATTTGCTGGGCTCAATACAGAAAATCAGGGTCAGCAACAGTGACTACTGTCACCTGAGGAATGAACTGTTGCTATTTCCTTAGGAAGCATCTCAGACACAGGATAGGGACTCATCCTAAAATTTAAGAAGTTAAGAATATTGCATGAGAAACTACTGAAAAAGAACACTTCTAATACCTACTCCTATGATAGACTATTTCTTCTTTTCTGTGTATTTTTCTACCATAAGTAGTATTTTATTAAATATAAAATGATGAAAGATCCTATCTTAAGGACCCCATCTGTCATAAACCACTTCCATATAACAGCAAGCTCCTGTACATTAGCAACTGCAGAGAAAGCACAGTGCTTCTTTTTGTTTTCTTTTGATTCTGGTTTTTTGAGACAGGATTTCTCTGTGTAGCTCTAGCTGGCCTAGAACTGGCTCTGTAGACTAGGCTGACCTCGAACTCAGAGAGCTGCCTGATTAAAGGTGTGTGGTGTGCTACCATGCACCACTTAAATATTTGATTTTTAAAAACTTTATGTGTATGGATGTGTTGCCTGTATGTCTGTATACTATGTGCGTACTTGCTGCTGGTGAAGGTCAGAAGAGGGCATTGGATCACCTAGAACTAGAGTTATAGATGGTTGGGACCACCATGGGAATTGAACTCCTCTGTAAAAACAGCTAGTGTTCTTAACCACTGAGGCATCTCTCCAGCCCCACAATATTTTTATTTTATACTCATTAATGTTGAAAATGTTGCTTCACATAGACACACAGGACAAAATGTCAACAGTATGTTTATGGCCATCATCAGAATTGTTGAAAATTTTCTCTTAATCCTANGCTAAAAGTTAATTTATCAATATTTTTCAATGAAATTCAAGACTGCAACTCACACAGCCATTTATAAGATCAAACACTGTAATACAATACAATACAAAGATAAACTAATTTGATACTCACACACTGAGGAATGATGGTAGGAAAATATGAAGTCTTTGTTTTCTATAATCAGACCACTATGTTTCTATGACAGCAGAAAACTTTGTATGGACAGTAAAAACAACGCAATTCTTAGTAGGCCAATGGTGTCGAATATGAGCCATGGTGTGACGGTGTATGCAGTGCAGTGTGTATGTTTGTGTCNCAAACAAGGNTGCAGAGAGGTCCTGCAACACACCATGNGTTATCACTGCCAAAAATATTGCAGATTCATTATGTTTGTACATATTTGATTTTGAATTAATTTTGGTTATTGCATGTTCAAAAACATTTTGCTGCTGTCAATTTTTTTGTGACTCCCAAACTCTGCTACATCACCCCATGAACTTAATATCCACANTTTCAGAAAATGAGCTGTAAATGACGGAAGTTCAGAATACTTTTCCTTCTTTTTCTTCATGGATTTTTGAGGTAGGGTCTCCCTATGTAGTCCAGGCTAGACTGAACCTGAACATGACACTTGGCCTTGGCATCCTGAGTGCTGGTGTTAAAGGCACGTGACATCACACTGGGTTTAATTATATATTGGGGAGGGGGGACACTGACTGTCTCAGTGTCTCTCGTAGCCAGGCTGGCCTCAAATTCACAAGGCAGCCAAGGCTGGCCTTGAACTGATCCTTTTGCCTTCACTTCCCAGGCTAGGATTACAAGCATGCACCACCATGCCTGGCTCTCCAAATATTTCTCTATAATGAAGTTAGTCTTGCTACTCAGGAATCTAGCCCCCACACAGCAAATTTTCAATGGATGGGTTACAAAAGCTGCTCGAAAAATCTGAGCCATAGCAAAGTATCTAGAGTCTAATAACTTGCTAATTTTCCTTTTAAAGCATAAATGTGTAAGCCTGATATAACCACCGACTCAGAATCCCTAGAGTAACTAACTATACATTCTATTAAAAGTGTCCTGGGCAAAGCGCCCAAAATGAAATCAGCCCTGCTCATCTGCTCTCCTGTGTAACATCTAGGCCAACTTCCCTTCTCTATCTTGCTGTGCTCCACAACTATTTTTAAAAGCTAAAAGCTAGAAATGCTTTGGGGGAAGAACAATTCCACATATTACTCACCATACTCTATGAGAACTGGTTATTATTTGGTATTCATTGTACATTCTACCTAGGGGAAGGGTATAGTCAGGGTCACATGAGTCACAGTTCCATACAAAGAAGCAATAGGTGGCCATTGAGGTCTCTAAGTACTCTACTGCTCCTGGCTAATTAAGGAGAAAAAAACACATTACCAATGTTTTCAGTCCACTGTACATTCCTTCTAATTACCACTTGGACTTCAGGTTATTTCTGGGCTTTTAAATATCATACAAAACAATACAAACACATTGATTCTTCAAACACTTTATTTTTTTGAAACAAGGATCTTGCTATGTGACACAGGCTGGCCTCCAATTCCAGATCTTCCTGCCTTCTGAGTGCTGGGATTACAGNCTTGTGTCACCATGCTAGCCTTAAATACACACTTCATGATTTCTGTAGGATATTTTTCCAGAAATGGTCAAAAGGAACATGTGTTTCTGATATTCTGCCAAACTGCTCTTCAGAGGGCTATTTATAATACTTTTACAGTTGATGTAAAAAGTAAAGCAAGCATCCTCTTAACCCTGCACTTCTTCATTAGGAAGCTGGGCTTTTCATCATTTCTTGAGCACCTGCAGGGATCTTCCGGAATAGCCTGTGTGCCTTTCCTTCACTTTGTCACTGACCTGTTCTGTTAATGCCTTGTGCATCTGTAACAGTGATTCTCAAACTTTCTGTTCTCAAATACCCTTTATGTAATCTTTTTTATTTTGCCCAGGCAGGTCTTGAACTCATCATCCTCTTGACTCCTTCTTCCAAGAACTGAGATTACAGAAGTGCACCATCATGCCCAGCAATCCTCTTAAAATTATCAAAGATCTCAAGATTTTATGTAGATCTTATCTATCGATAGTTACCATTCTAGAAATGAAAATCAGCAGTGTGGTATATATACTACACATTCTAAAACACAAGAAAAAGCAAGCACATATTCTGGTAGCTCCCACAGCAATGNTATGCTCACATAGGAAGCCTCTCTAAGCTCTGCTGTGTACTCTTTGAGAAGGTCGGTTCAGAGGAATGACAGTGGTGCCTAGAAGGATGGCCGATGAGGATGACTCAGCAGCATGGCCAGAGAAGATCCAGAGACCAAAGGGAAACAGTGGAGTGGGGAACTGTGTAGAGTTGGACCAGTAGTCATAACTGAGGTGTATTTATGGGAGTGAGGATGGAGAATGATGGACAGAATTGAGGGGCTAAAAAATTCTTTTTTTTTCCAATTTTATTTGTACCAGGTGGTGGTAGCACACGCCTTTAATCCCAGCACTTGGGAGGCAGAGGCAGGTGGATCTCTGTGAGTTTGAGGCCAGNCTGGTCTACAGAGTGAGTTCCAGGGCAGCCAGAGCTACACAGAGAAACCCTCTCTCAAAAAACAAACANAAATTTTTAAATTTTATTTGCATTAAGCACATATGTATGTGCTTCTGGCCTTTGGGCCAGAAGAGGGACCTGATCCCCTGAAACAGGAACTATGGCTGCTAAGTGGGTGCTGGGAATCGAACCCACATCCTCTGGAAGAACAGATGCTCTTAACCACAGTGCCAACTCTCCAGCCCCAATATATCTTGTTTTATATTTCTAGTCTGACACTTTTAAACTGGCAGCTGCAACTGAGAACCAAAGCCTGGTGCACTCTGCTTCCCATAATCNACCTCTGCAAATAATTTAGGAGGAACTAGTGACAGACAGGGACGAGCGAGAATGTTTTATTTGGATGGTTTCTTTAAACTAGGAACTATATGACTCCTGTGTGTTATTTCTCACCTTTGTTATAACTTTTACTATTGAATATACCTCAACATTATCTTAAGGTGTTTGCCTTCTGTAAGAATTGCTTCTACAGGCTGTGGGAACTGGGTCTGGAGGAAAAGGATAGAGGTGCCAATGCTGGACACTGAAAGTATCCAGAGGCAGGGGCCTGCTGTGGCTGTACCATTAGCAGCAACACACTAGTGGTAGTGTACTCTAGCAACTGGGCCNTCTACTACCTAAGATTCAGTAACAGCCATAACAGGCATGTGCTGACTGCCAGTGTGCCCTGGAGCATGACTGGCAGTCTGTGAAGGCATACTTCTTCCTGGGACAGTGCTAGCTGGAGATGCAGAGTGAGGGTGTGGACCTACACCTGGGCCAACTTTGCAGGTGACATCCCTAACTAACACCCTGTGCATCAGCAGCAGCACCGGAATGCTGAGTACTGAGGAATGGCACATCCACCAGGAGAGTGAGCTGCACTTCCATCTCACCATGCTCACTGCTGCTGAGCCAGAGAGGGAACTAATGTATCCTCAGAACCACAAGGCAAGAATGACGGCCACATTCAGGCCTAGCAGACCTANATGGAGGCCAAATACAAATATATGGCAGACAGAGATGAGCTCTTCTCTCAGGTGGACAAGAAGGGAAACAAGGACGANATCCCTGAATACTGGTGTGGCAAGACCAGCTGTNAAATGATGTGGGAATCTTGCAACATGCCCAGTGGCATCACCTATGATGGCAAAGGACACTGAGAAGCAATTGTAGGTGTGAGCCACTTTGACTCTGTGACCTGGGGCCCTCTGAACCAGGAATAGCTCATCTCCAACTTGGCCATGAAGGAGTCATTAATCAATTCTTCTATGAGAATGGCTGGCTAGAAAACTAGTGAGACCCCATACCCTGTCTGGCCTGGCACCCTGACCCAAGCTCCAGTCCCTGTATATAGTCTGTGTACCCGGGTCTGCCTTCTCCCTCAGGTCTGTTGACATGTTCTGAACTACTCTCTCCTCACCCTTGCTTGGCCATGACCCTCCCACTTCTGGGCTGGAAAGTAGGTAAGGGTGGGCTGAGATGGCTGCTGTCACCACTGTTCTGTGTCTGTGAGCACTTAGAAAAAAATTTGCTTCAAAGGTGTTCTCATTAAAGTATCTGTAGACACATTTCAAATGTAATTGAATTTTCCAAGTCTCAGACTGACCAAAGAGGTAAGTAAATGAACTTTGGAGGGAAGGGAGGTGGTAATGAAAGTTATATGACTCTTACACTTATTTCTATNTCATCAAACATAGGTTAAAATATCAATAGTGTAATCCTGTGTTTAAACAAGAACACCTTGGTCCCAAATGAAAGGGCTGATATTTTAAAGTTGATTATTGTAAATATATGTATCTTTTGTTATTGTTGTTTCATTGGGTTTTGAGATATGGTTTCTCTGTGAGCCTTTCCTAGAACTCTATTTTGTAGATCAGGCTGGCCTCGAACTCACAGAGATCTGCCTGCCTCTGCCTCCAGAGTGCTGGGATCAAAGGCATGTGCCACTACATCCAGGTCATAAAGCATCTTAATTTAAAACATTAGTTGAAAATTTAGATTATGTTTGAAAATAAAACCTAGGCCAGGTGATGTGGCCCATACCTTTAATCCCAGCGCTGGTGAGGCAGAGGCAGGNAAATCTCTGAATTTGAAGCCAGACTGGTCTACATTGTGAGTTCTAGGACAGCCAAGACTGCATAGAGACCCCATCTCAAAAACAAAAACAATGGGAACAAAACACCCTCCCCCAAAAACCCTNAATGTTCTTTGCTTGTAAAAGTTTCTAAAAACATTTCATGGAGGGGCTGGAGAGANGGCTCAGAAGTGAAGAACACTTGCTGTTCTTGCAGAGGACCCAGGTTCCTAGCTGTCGTGTGGTGGTTCACAATCATCTACAGATCTGGTTCTAGGGGATCTGTGGCTCTCTTCTGACTTCTGAGGGCACCAGGCGTATATATGTGCTCCACATACATATATGTAGGCAAAACACTTATACACATTAAATAAATAAATCTTTAAAAATTAAAAAATTAAGAGGATATTGAAAATAATTTTAAAGAAAAATCATTTCGAACTAGATATTTACAAGAATAATTTTAAGCAGGTGGGAAGACAGCTTAGCAGGTGAAAGTCCTTGCTATGCAAGCCTGATGACCTGAGTTCAGTCCCTAGGACTCATGCAGAAAGCCAGATGTATCTGTGCACATCTGTAATCCTAGCATTCCTGTAAAGTGACGGGAGAATCAGCAGGAAGACCCTAAGCTACGCTAGCCTGTCTCTTATACACATCTAGATGTGTATAAGAGACAGGTATCTGTGCACATCTGTAATCCTAGCATTCCTGTAAAGTGACGGGAGAATCAGCAGGAAGACCCTAAGCTACGCTGGTGTATGCAGCACAGAGACAAGAGACCCTTATGCAAGGAGGCAAGAGGAGAGAACCAACTCCCAAAAGTTGTCCTGTGACTTGCACATGTGTGCTAGGCATGTGCATACTTGCACTTGAACACATAATAAATAGATACATAAATCTTTCATTAAAAGAAATCAGTTTCATGCTAGTGAGACACTTCAGTGGGTAAAGGCACTTGCAGCCATGCCTGACAACCTGAGTTCTAACCCTGGGACCCAAGAGGGAATGGAGAGAACCAACTCCCTCATGCTATCCCCTGACTTCCAATAGTGCACTGTGGTACACAAATATACATACATGTAAGTAAATAAAAATGTTAACTTATGCCAGCCTGTGTTGACTACCCCAGGAAGGCCTTACCCCCTATGAGGAGGGGATGGAGGTGGGTGGAGTGGGAGGAAGGGGGAACAGGAGCTGGTATGTAAAATGAAAAAAATTTAAATAAAAAAGGAGCTACAAAAAAAGGAAAAAATGTAAATTTAAATTTAAAATTAAAAGAATGACTTCAAAAGGAACAATTCAAAAATATTTCAAAAGATAAAGTGTTTTATTGTGTGTGTTCATGTGTGTGAACTTGCACATGTGCATGGTTATATCACACTGATTCAGGTCCTTATGTTTAAGCAGCAATCATTATTGATTGAGCCACTTTNCAAGCCACAAAAATAATTTTAAAGGTGTGCCTGGTGCCCAAGGAGGTCAGCAGATCCCCAAGAACAGGAGTTATAAATAGTTTTGAACCACTATGTGGATGCTGGGAATGAACCTGGGTCTTTTGCAAGAGCAGCAAGTGTGCTTAACCTTAGAGCCATCTCTCCAGCTCCAGGCTTTTTAAAAAAATTCTACTTTTATTATTATTATTATTATTATTATTATTATTATTATTATTATTATTGTTATTTTAGGGTGTGTGTGCTGGTGCCCAGAGGCCAGAAGAGAGCATCAGGTTCCCTGAGATTGGAGTTATGGGCAGTTGTCAGCTGCCTGATGTAGACTCTGGGAACTGAACTCTGGTCCTCTGAAAGCAGGAGATGCTCTTAATTGATGAGCCATTTCTCCATTCAACAGGAGTTTGAAAAAACAAGTAGTTGTTTTAAAGGGAGAAAAAAGGCACAAGATAAAAGCAACAAATCTTTGCAAGATTAAGATAAAAGCTTCCCTTTATTCACTGTAATGGGTCACTCAAACAAATGTGCCANCATTAACGTAAAATACAAAGCTTGCCACTGGGTGGAAAATGCATTAGAGCAGCTAGCAGCAATCGTATGTACCCATATACATGTGGAATCTATCACTGTCATTCCTNAAAGATTGGCCCTCATTCTCCATGCCTAGATCAGCAGGAATAGTGCTTTATGGTTTAGGCCAGTGGGTGCTAGTGAGTGTTCTATTATTTGGAGGTCTAATCTATCTGCATTGGGTGTGGGTAATGGATTAATGATTTACAGTGCTAGCTTTGCCTTTAAGAACAATATTACAGACTCAGCTCCTTTGTGATTAAAATGGAACTTGACAAATGTTCTTTCTCCTTTATCTACTCACTGTGTTTCTAACCTTTTACAGTAATGATCAGAGTCTGGGCTAGTCTATTTCCCTGATACCTTGCAAGCTTATTGGGAACGACAAGAGAGTTACTGGATTCTCAACCTCACCGCACTTACATGAAAACATGAATCTGCCCCTGCTGCAAACTTTCTGCTTCAAGATTTGGCATGAAAATTATTTTCTAAGTAATTAGCTGGAAGAGTTTTACAAGACAACTACACAATAAGTACTTTCTGCTGTTCAAGACTATAAAGAGCTATTCATATTTTAAAAGAGAAATTAATAATTCCACCAAACTCTCAAGTTTCTTCTTAGAACAACTGGACCAGAATGAGTACTTTTTGTTCTCAAATCCTATTAGTCCAACATCCATGCTATTTTCCATGTCTTAATTAAATCATATCTTTGTCAACTGCCTTGTCAACTGATACATAAGACTTCTTTATTTATATTCTATAGGAGTCTATAGGCTTGAGGGAGTTAAGGAGTAAGGAGATAAGACACCACCATCTACAAGTAGCATGGCTGTGTCCAGAGGCAGCATCCCCCATTGGTCAGTATCTGCCATTCTGTCTGAATTCAGGCTATCTTCTTCTGCACATCACCCACAGGCTCTGNAGTTTGCTCTCAGAGCTGCTACCTGTTCTAAGCAAAAAGAAAATGTTTCCAAGCAACCTCTGTTTTCTACTACAATGACCGTCTGTTCACAACACCCAGCCTGACTAGTGTGACATAAACACGTACACAAATTCTACCCCAGCCTTTCCCAACCTGTTAGGATTACATTTTTAACTTTCAATTAGAAGTCTCAGCAGCCACACATGAACAACGTCATTCTGTGCATATGGTAGTGGCTAGTTAACTGCACTGTCTTTGCAGTCTATAGTGAACAATGGGATTATATGCCGGTAGCAATCAGCCTTAAGTGAGATGCTGGCCCAGGACTATCTGTAAGAGGGTTGATCACACCCTCCCAAGTCTCTGTGAGTCTACTAGGGATCAGACCACCTCACAGCTGTCACTGTTCTAATGAATGTTTCAGTTGCTGTCCCAGTGGTTTTAATGCTCCAGGAAAAAAGATGNCAAGTTTTACATCTAAAATCACATGCATCGCACACTACTTCTATTACAGTAAGCTGAGCCAAATTGATTTGGTCCTGTTTTGTTCTATCTCTTGGGAAAATTTAGGACCCGCAGGCTGTGCTATGATAAAGAGCACACTGTGATTTGAAAGGTTCTAAAAATACCTCAGGTTTGCCTAGGCTCACTTGGAATGGTGGATGATTCAACTACAAGTGTCAAAATTTGGTTCCTGAGTCTCCGGGAACTGACAGCTGCAGCAAGTCTTGCCAGGATTCCCTTATCTCCGCGCTGCTTCTCTTTGAAGTCGTTAAAGAGATTTCATAATCTTCCCTATTTAGCTCTAGGATTTCTGGTGGTAGCTGCAGAATGAAATGCTTGGCTGTGTTTAAAGCCGCTTATAATAGTATTTGACTAAGCACATTTTCCAAGTTGCTAAGCTTCCTGTGATGGAGGGGAGAAAGTGCAATGGCTGNAAACCAGCAGTGACTTCTGAACCCAGGGACCAAGGGAGCTGGAGACAGAGGTTCATTAGTTGCTATGAAAAAATTCAGACCCAAAAGACATTCATCAATTTGAATGAAAACCCTGGGATCATAGTCTACAAGCTTAGGTTGCTGACTAAGAAATGGCAAAAATCATACAAAAGGAATTGGCTACAAGCTACACACATTAAATAGCAAATTTCAGTTTGTGATCAGGTACATAAAATTATGTGAGGAAGTAAACAGCCAAGGGTGAAGAATTACATATGATTAATTTTCTCATTAACTGAAGCTTGCAAAATCGTGCCAAGACATTTAATATTAATATCCTATTAAAAAAAAAAAAACTTTGACCAGGCAGGTAGATCTCCGTGAGTTTGAGACCACTCTGGTCTATATATTGAGTTCCAGGCCACCTAGGCTGCATAGTGAGATCATATAGATAGAAAGGAAAGAAGGAAGGAAGGAAAGAAAAGAGGGAGGGAGGNAGGGAAGAGGGAAGGAGGGAGGATGGTCTGGTACCTGTGGTGATATATTATGTACCCTAATAAACTTGCCTGAGGATCAGAGGACAGAGCCAGCCACTAGATTAGACATAGAGGCCAGGCAGTGGTGGCACACACCTTAAATCCCAGCACTTGAGATCTCATGCCTTTGCTTGGGAAGCACACACACCTTTAATCCCAGGAAGTGATTTCGTGGAGGTAAGAACTAGTGGCTGGCTGTTCTGCTTCTCTGATCTTTCAGCTTTCACCCTGATATCTGGCTCTGGGTTTTTTATTAAAAGACCATCTAAGATTCAAACAACAGGTACCTAAGAGATATCTTTGGCCATTAGTGGTTTCTTAGGAAGGCAGAAATTGAACAAGTGCCCTCAAGAGTGCTGCATGTTATAACATTCAAGAAAAAGCACTGTCAGAATATGTCCTGGAGGACCATAGTGACAGAGTATTAAACAGGAAAACAGTATTAGGAAGGGCATTCTAGAAGAGGTTTTACTTAAGCTAACACTTTTCTGCTACTTCTAGAAAAGCACACTGACAGCAGCAACCTGTCAGTGATGACGCTGGTCACAGACCTGACTTATAATTACTGCAGCATGCTGTACTGCTGCTCTAGTTCCACTCACAAANAGATATTTCTATGTAAAAAAATTGTGTCAGGTGGTGGCGCACGCCTTTAATCCCAGCACTTGGGAGGCAGAGGCAGGTGGATCTCTGAGTTCAAGGCCAGCCTGGTCTATAGAGCAAGTTCCAGGACAGCCAGAGCTACACAGAAAAACCCTGTCTCAAAAAGAAAAGAAAAAGTAAAATACTTCAAAACATAGAAAAGGGAAGATCATGTAATCTTAAGATCTAGTTCCAGTATCTGAAGCTGTCTTAACTTGGAATAATGGCAGCAATTTGCACTTTAAACCTAGTCCTAAAATACAACCATATGAGGATTTAAATTATTCTTTTAGATTTAAATTTTATTTTTATTTCATGTATGGAGTGTCTGTGCACNACATGTGTGTGGTGCTCACAGAGACCAGAAGAAGGTGTTGGATCCCCTGGAGTTAGAGCATCTCCATGTGGGTGCTGGTTCCAGAACCTGGGAGAACCTGGGTCCTCTGCAAGAGCAGCCAGTGCTCTTAATCACTGAGCCATCTCTCCAGCCCTCCATATGAAGATTTTAACTAGAATCTAATACCAAACTAACTTACAAATTAAAATGTGGTTTCTCTTATAAGTGATTAAATTTAGCAAAGTCACACTGGGAAATCCTTATATGTTCCTTAAGGAACATATTTAACTCATTGATTTTAACTCATTGATTATTTAACTCATATTTAACTCACTTATTTAACTCATTGATTTTCAAATCTTTTTTAACAGTGGAATTTTACTCTCAAACAAACTATTACTTGAAGCCCCAATATATCATTCAGATAAAACCAGAACTGAGGTAGCTGAAGGCAGAGGAGGGGATGAGAGCATGCCGCAATTGTCTGCTGAGGCACTTCTTCAGACTCTAGGTGCTGCTCTGCTGAAGTGTGAAAAACACTAACGACAATTTTGAGCTTGATGAAAGACTGTATATACACCCAGAAACCCTGAGCCACGCAAAACCCTTAAAAGTAACAGAAAAAAAATGTGAATATAATCTAAATTATAAAACATTTGAGAAAAACCAAAAGGTAACACCATAAAGGAATTTTTAAACTCAAAGAACTAATAGATGAAACTGTTTCCATTGTTAGAACAAACAAAGCTACATTACAATGTGTCAAAAACACAGACTATTATTTTTAGAATCTGCACACAGGTGTCTGGGACATTCTTTGGCCTCTCTTCTGTACTGACATGGAGACATCTGCAAGACATGTTTCCAGAAGCAAATGCACAATAAACAAGGTATAAGGCTTCTCAAATTTCTCAGACTCACAGAACAACATTGTTTCTGTTTCCGTCTCTAGAGACAGACCTAAAGTGATCTAACAATGTCTTGTCAGTTGTTTCTCTCTGGAAGGGTTACACTGGGGATAGGAAACAGTCCAATAGTAAAGAGTCCATTTTCTTGCTACAAGAATCTACACGTTCAGGGGGCTGCAGAGATATCTCAGCTCTGCAGTTAAGAGCACTGGCCATTTTTCCAGAGGACCTGGATTCAATTCCCNGCACCCACATGGTAGCTAACAAGTCTCTGTAACTCCAGGGGCTCCCATTCCTTCCTCTGGTCTTCAAAGACACCAGGTGGGTACATGGCACACAGACATACATATAGACAAAACACCCATACACATAAAAATAAAGTTTTAACTGGGCNTGGTACCGTCACAGACATGCTCATAGGTGCTTCACTGATCTCCTACATGTCTCTTACTCTATGTTAACAAGATTACCACCACAAGTACATTCCTACTGTGGACAACCATCACCAAAAAAACATTTTTAAAGACTGAGCACATGGTAACTGCTCAGTGAACAGCTGCTAAAATAATTCTTACCAGCACTACCTTACTCCATCCTGAATCTAGGTGATTTAGAAGTAGAAAATATTTCATATTTATTTCTAATAGCTCCAGTCTGAGAAACACTGGTTTCAAATTTTAGCTGTAAAGTATAGTTCTAGCTTTCAAATTCTCCACTTGATAACAAAAACATAGAAGTGTCACCGCACTGGAACTTGTCATGAGGTCACTGGTGTTCTAGGAACTCTGCAGGTGCTAATGCAGTCAGTCCTCAAAGTAACTATGAAGACACATCTAGTCCTCAGATGTTAAGGACTGTTAGTTACTGCTCTCATCATTCTACACATTCTGTACATTCTGGGCAGTGACCTAAAGACGATGCTGGGGCCCTCCAACAATAAATCCACCTGGATGGTGGTAATGTCACTAAGCTGACAAACACCACCCAAAGATCAGCTTTGGACTACAAACTGCTCAGGACAACTTCAAAGCAGCTAGCTAAGATGGTCCAGCCTCACAGACTACTCCAGTTGGGACTTCAGATAACCCCACACTTTCCCATCACAATGAGACTGGACAACAGGTAGCTCTCCCAGGACTTGATCATTATCTCAATTTTTTTCAGGGTCCCCTAAAGATGCCATCACCCCCAGACCACAGAAAGTAATTTTAAGAACACGACACCCACATTCCCAAGAGGTGGGGTGGGTGGTTTTTGGTCATTCAGTGGGTTATGAATATTTATTATCATTTGGGGGGGTTGCTTGCAAGTTGTTATTGGTCATCGTCAGGAAGGAAACTAAGCAAAGGAGATTAAATTCAGGGATCTCATTCTGAGAAGAAAAAGGGCAGATACAGGAATGACGGATAAAAGGGTAGATTACTGAATTTACTTTTAAGCTAAAAAAAAAAAACCCAACTACTAGTCTCAAATATTTGACATCTGTATGGGTTTTTGTATATTGAAACAAATTTAAGGTAATTTTTGTTATAATGTGTATATTTCTACTCTTGTTTAAGGTATTGTACGTATGCAGCTCATTTAACAAAGTAATTTAAAGTCCCAGTCCTTAAAATTTATTATTACAAACTATTTAGGATAATAAAGAAATGCAANTTAGTAGTTAGTTATCTATAACAATCAAATTTGTACCCATGTTAGGTATGTTTTCAAAGTCAAACAGATATATTTTTAGATAGATGGTCTTCAAACACTTCAGAGACCTACAGAATACGGCATTTAAGATGTTTTAATAACATAAGNCTTTTCATGACAGTGAGACATGTCTATTCCTGGCAGCACCAATTTACTTCAAAAAAGAATGATNGGCATTGAAGAACCTCCATATGGAGTTTGCGTTCATTGTGACAAAGTTAGCCACTGGGCAAGAAACTGCCCTTNCCTCAACTGCTGACAGNATGCTGTCCAAATTGGACATGCGTGACACAAAAGAAGGCAACTGCCAAACTTGCCAAGACAAGGTAGGACAGTCCTTCAAAATTCCTGCTTCACAGAAATTTCTGTCNAATATTCTAGGCCTGTAGGCTGAAAATGGATGCCCAACGTTGCAGAGGAACCTTGGGTGATGTCTCTGTTGTTTCTATAGTTGGGGAAGTTGTTTGCTCTGCACTTTCTGTTTACTCAGGTAACATTATATCCTACTCCAGTCTCTGATGGGGTTGAAGACTAGATAGTTATACTTACAGTTTTCTTTGTTACCAAATTCAGAAAGAAACTCACAAAAGAGATCTAAAGTGTATAAGGTTGAGAGACATAAATGCTGAAGTCATATATCTAAGAAAATGTTTTAAGGTCTTCTAAAAAAGGTATTTCTAGGTTGGTAATACAAGTTATGATAGAAAATGAATTAGGTACAAAACTTTGCACTCACCAAGATAGGATTGATAATGGAGTATTTTCTCCAAATTTGCCAAATAAAAATGGACTGGACATTATGAATATAATTCTTACTTGATAATTCTTCATATTGTATATAGTTTTACTTTGTTAAAGTTAAAACCTTTCTTTTTTATTTAGACAAAAAGGGGGAAATATTGTGGGACATTTGTTCACAATGACACTTCGAGACTGACAATAAAGTTTACTTTGATCAGAGGGCAGAGTTAGCATTAGCTGACAAGAATTAGCCATAGAGGCTTTAGAGGATGCAGAATATATACAGAGAGACACAGGAAGTAGAAAGATTTATGGCCCTTTTGGATCAGGGAATGAGAGAGAGAGAGGAATTCACTGGCTGCTTTTCTGCTGCTTCTCTGATCAATCAGGTTTTTACCCTGATATCTGACTCCTAAGTTTTATTTAATAATAGAACAATACAAGTAAATGCTTTGGCACCCCACAGAACGACTACTCCACATGTTATTTGGTGACTGTGCCTGTGAGTTGTCAAAAGCTTTGATATCAATTATTTAATGTGCTTTTGGTAGAGATAATCATCTTCATTTTATAGATGAAAACTCAACGAGTCAATGAATCCATTCAAGGTCAACAGAAACACAGATTCTACTTTGCACAAGTCTTAGCTGTGCAATGCTATCATTTCCCTGAGTGCCATTAAACTGTAAAGTAAAAATGATAATAATGTTCTTATAATAAGAAAACAAGTTATGTGCAAAACATCTAGCACAGAGCTCTGCATGAGAAGCACAGAGCTCTGCATGAGAAGCTCTCAAAAATGTCAGCCCTGCTTCTTCACTCTGCATGT
>LZPO01027367.1:229840-245386 GCA_001675575.1 Neotoma lepida
GGTTCAGGAGTTGGTGAGCTGGCTCACCAAGCAAAAGTGCCTGCTTCCAGGTCTGATGACCTGAGCTTGACCTCTGGAACCCATGTGACAGAAGGAGAAAACCAACTCCCACAAGCTGTCTTCTGACCTCCATACTCATGCTGTGGCACATGTGTCCTCTTACAAAGAAAGGTTGAAAAGAAAGANAGAAANAGATGGTCAATGGTGACAATTTTTAGCATTTTGAGGAATTTCTGAACTGTTTTTCAAAGCAATTNTATCCTTTTATATTTCCAGAAACAGATATGAGGACNCCAATTTCTGTACNTCTTTGCCAACACCTTTAATTATGTTACTTTATTATTGCCATTCTATGCCTCNTGTACTATCCATAGTTTACTATCCNTCGCCTAGCTAGATATTTACATTACAACACTTCTCTAACACAAATGAGAACTTTATATTGTTTTTCACTGGGNTAATCTCCTTTCTGATGTGCAAGACCNCTTTCAAAATGCCTGGGATGGGTTTAAGTGGGTTACGAGAACAGTTCATCACCTGTGCAAAGCTGCACAGCACTCAGCAGGGCACCCACATTATTAACCCTGTTATTCTAGAAACCAAGCCATAGAAAACATTCAGATTAAAGTCCAGTATTTGATTCTTTTTCTCTATAGCCTTGACAAGGATTCATGTTTTTCCATCCAACTTTTTCAGAACATCCATCCTAAGCACACAGGGAGGAGCCTACTTCCACAGTCAACATCACTTTCACTCCTTGACTGGAAATAGGACGTAGAAAAATGTTTTTGAGAANCCATGGATGTTTTTATCAGGATTCCCATTGACCAGCTAGGAAATGAGGCTCCAAAATGCTGAGATAATTAATTCCCACTGATCATCTTAAGGAGTACCCTGGTGTAAATGACTACTTTCTACTCATTTGCATCATGTAATCCCTTCACTTACTTTCAGGCTTTGCATCCGCTGCAGCATGCCGCATACTTTTCAGCTGGTTTTGCACTCTNTGCAATCTCTGTACCGCGTGAAACAGCTTTAAACGACAATTTGATTTATTACTTGCTCAGTCTAGTGAAACAATGCTAACATAGGCAAGCAATCGGAACACATGGGATTCCTACACTATAGAAGAAACAGGTAAATACTAAGAAAATAAGTTCATTAAACCAAAAAAGTAACTAGTTTTCTCAATATATATTCATGTAAATTTAAATCTTTATTTATGTGTGAGTGTGTGTATACCTGTGTGTGTGCCTGAGTGTATGCATGTGTGCCACTGCATACAGGTGCCCACAGAGGTCAGAAGANGGTGTCAGATCCCATGGAATTAGTTACAGGAAGTTGTGAGCCATCCTGTGTGGGTGCTGGGAACCAAACACACATCTTCTGCAAGAGCAGCAGGTGCTCTTATTGAACCATCTACCTAGTTCCTCATGCAAAATTTGAAACATGCTTCCAGAACATTTTTCTTTAGTTACTATTTCAGTTAGTGATTAAAGAAAGATCTTTGCAGCTGGTGTGGTTGCATTTGCCTTTAATCCCAACACTCGGGAAACAGAGGCAGGAGGATCTCTGTGAGTTCAAGGCCAGTCTACATAGCCAGCTCTAGGACAGCCAGGACTACATAGAAAGACCCTGCCTCCAAAAATAAATGAATGAATGAATGAATGAATGAATGAATGAATGAATGAATACTATTCATTGGAGAGATACATGCAGCAGCTTTTCCTTGTAACATGGTTTCCTTAACCGTAGGAAGTGCTAACATTCTCAATAGCTTCAGCCTCAGAAACTGACACTGAATAACCACTGGNGGCTCAGGAAATGGAACTCACTGCTGCAGTCCAACTGCTGTGGTGCCAAGTCAAACTCCCATAGAGCTCAATATCTCAGCTGCCAGCTTAAAATGACAATTTAGAAATTACACTGATTTGAAATATANTTTTAAAGTTTAAGACAGAGTTTTAATAAATTAAAGTAATACTTTCAAGCCAAATAACTTCTTCTTTAAGGTGAAGTTTAAAAACATGGGAGGGTGGGTGATTCTGAGGTCCCAGACTATTTTTAATGAAGAGTATTTTGTGACATTGTCAGCAGCAGCAACACCTTATTTGGGGCTCCATACTATGTGTGTAAGTACTGTGTTTTGGACTGCAGTTGGCCCATGTTGTTCCTACAGAGCAGACGATCATTTTACTGTGCAGCAGTAAGATTAGCTGTTAATGGAACAGAATCTTTACAGGGCACCCCTACATCTAAGGCAGTAAGAACATTCTTTTTGGTTTCACTGATCACAGGACCCTAGACATCTTATTTCAGTGGCAAAGAAGCAAATCATGTCTCAAAAAGTAAAAAGAAAGCTGGGGAGCACTCAGTTGTAGAGTGCTTGTCTAGCATGTGCTTTAGGTTCAATCCTCAAATACTGCAAGAAGGAAAAAAAAAAGAAATAAAAAAAAGTAGTCTTGACTGGGGATAAAGCTCAGTCATACAGTACATGTGCAGCATGAGCAAGGCCCCTGGTTTGATTCCCAACAAAACACACACACACACANACACATACACAGATACCAGTCCTAAAGAAAAAGAGTAGGTCCATCATGCTGCCAAAGGGAAATGTGAAATTCTACAATTCATTTTATATATATATTTTTTAATTACAAAGAGGAGCTACTTCTGTGATCCTGAGTATAAACTTTCTGTGGATACCTGATTCTTTTGTTCCTGTTTCTGTTGTGCAAGAAATTCTTCCCTTTCTTTCTCAACCCGAAGCTGTCTTGCTATTTTAAGCATCCGCTGATGATTCTGAACAGTCTCCACCTACAGTAAGGGAATAAGTAGTACATGTTACTGTCACATTTGAGAAAGGCATTAGCAGGTCATGTGACTCCAACATCCACTTATCATTTCCTTTGGTAAACAGTACTCCCCAGAGATGACAGCCAAGCTTTCATCTCCAGGTCCTTGAAAGTTNTGGGCTACTGCCTGGGAGATTCCCTTTCCCCCAGTGTTACTTGAGTCCATCCTCCACTGGATACCCATGTCTGGCTTAATCTTTATTTGCATTCCTAAATCTCTGCCAGTCCTCGGGACTCACTCAAGTCTACTGGGCTAATTCTTGACTTACCCTTTTCTTCAAACGCTCAACTCTCTTCATGAGTTGGTCTTTTTCTTCTTCCATTGCGCTGATGTCCTAAAAAGTAGTAAAGAGGCCATTAAAACCGCTCTCCATCTACAGGACTGAGGTGGGTTTTGCACAAGCCCTGCCATCTACCATCCCATCATAACNAGAGCAGCAAGTAACAAAGATCCTCTTTTGATTTAAGGGCATTTCCATTTTCCCCCAGGCTTCTTTATGCAAGAGAATTTTTTTTGGCAGCTTGGCATTCATCTAGCAAAGCAACTAAAGCAGGTTATAGCACAGCAAGGTGAAGCTGCCAGCCAGCACACTTGTGTTCTGATTCCAAATATGGCTACACGATTCTTCAAAAATCTTCCATAATGAAATGTATGCAGGCCTATATACACGAACAGCTGTTGACATCCCAACTGCNTCGTTAAATACCAAACCATATATCCTGCCGATTTCCCATCAAAATTACTTTTAAGGTTATGGTGGGCTTTTGTTTGTTTTGTTTTGCTTTATTTTGTTTTTGAGACAAGGTCTCCCTAGATAGCCCTGACTGTCTTGGAACTCACTCTGTAGACCAGGCTGGCCTCAAACTCAAGAGATCCACCTGCTTCTGCCTTCCAAGTGCTAGGATTAAAGGTGTGTGCCACCATGCCTGGCCTGTGTGGTGTTCTTAAGATGTAAAAATATGTACGGTTTTGTTAATTAACCAATTTTTCCTCTGGAAAAAAATTAAAAATAAACTACATGCTTTTAAATCATCTCTACAATAGTTTGTAATGAAAACAGAGAAACAAACAAATATCCTTTCTAAACAAACAAACAAAAACCAAAAACCTACGTAATAGTACTATAGGTAACCTAAACAGTGGTAGCCATTACTGGTAGGATTTCAGGAAAAGGTCACTCTTNCTCACTACTGATAGTGTTGTGTTAAAGAATAATACAAGAAGTCATAAAATAAACATGCATCCCTTCAGGCCAGGAACTCTGCACTTGGGGTGTTCTAATAAAATGTTCACTAAGGCCAGCAAGATGGCTCAGTGGGTAAGGGCACTTGGTGCCAAGCCTGAAAACCTGAGATCAATTCCAGGACATGGTAGAAGGAGGGACTAACTCCCATAAGTTGTCCTCTGACCTCCCTCCACATGTACACTGTGGCACACACACACACACACACACACACACACACACACACACACACACACACATAAGTAAATATAATAAAAATGTTCACTTAAAGTCCTATTTCTCTATAAGAATTCTTACTGATGCCAACGAAGCTCAAATTTGAAAGAATCTAAATGTCTGACAACGACTAACTACAAGGTAACAAAATGAACGTCATTAAAATGGTATGGAAGAGTGTTTAATGACCTGAGAGAAGTTATGAAATGACATTCCTTGAANGGAGCAAATTACAGTAGTTACATACAGTTCAATGCCAAGGGAAACTGTCAACAGCAGGTACCTCAGGAGCATGTGATGGGAGTGCACTCTTCTCTATTCCTTCTTTAACCATGTTTTCTAAGTCTACTGCAGAGAAGAGGATCCAGACTATTCAGTAATAATGAATGAAATTAAAGTCAGACTCGGTATTCTCTGAGTCATCACTGCGATTCATTCACAGGACACAGCGGAGGATCTCTCACTGGTCCCTCTTATCTGCCAGAGCTGAGCTCACCTTCCATTTCTAATCAACCAACTCCTNCTTGCCTGCTAGACACCAAGCATCATGTNGGCATTGGGGATACAGTGGTGAGGACGCATAGACACAGCCCTTGCCTTCTTAGGGCTTCATGCATTTAGAAAGACAGACATTAAGGCAATCATAAGGGCACTGAATGCCATAACAGGAAAAGAACTAGGGAACGAGATCTATTTAGGGAGTCAGGGACGGCTTCCCTGAGGAAGAAACTTTGATGTCCCTGATTTAATGAGAATATAAAGATAGCACTCATACCTCGGGAATTCTAAAAATACAAGATTCATGCAAGTCAGAATAGCAAGTCTTTAAGGAAAGTAAAAGCCTAGGCAGGATGTAAAAATATTTTCTGGAGAACATGTATTAAAAGCCCTAAAATAATTTATGTGAGTTAAGAAGCAATTCTATATCTAAAAAATATTGCAAAGAAACTATCACAGCCATACAAAAAATTATATTGATAATCATGGCATTATTTATAATAGCAAAAAAATGAAGCCAAAACCTAAACATGATTAATGTATATTTATTAATATACCAATTTGGTCATTGGTATAATGACCAAATATAGATATATTATATATAATAAATATAAATATAAATATACATTTACCAAATAGTTGGTATAATGTATATTTATTAAGTATACCAATTTGGTCATTGGTATAATTTTGTAGAAAGATAACAATGAAATACACTCACAATGTAATAATTAAAAAGCAGTAAGGGGCTGGAGAGATGGTCTGTGGTTAAAAAGCATCATGTATGCCTGAGTTCAGTTCCCAGCATCCATGTTAGGCCGTTCTTAACTACTTGTAACTCCAGCTCTGGGGGAATCTAACATCCTTCTCTGGGCTCTGCAGGCACCTGCACTTCCAAGCACATTCACCCACACAGATACACACATGGACACATACTTTAAAATAAAAACAAATCTTAAAAAAGCAGTGAGACAATGACTTTTTTTTTTTTGGTCTGTTATTTTCATCACATTCAATAAAGTAAATTTAAAAATAAAAAAAATTTAAAAAAGCAGTGAGACTATGGGAATGGCTCAGTTGGTAAAGCTTGCCTGGCAAACAAGAGGCAGGACCTGAATTCAGTCCCATTCTCCAGCACCTACACAGAAAGTGAACATGGTAGCACAAACTTGTAATTCCAGCACTAAGGAGGTGGAACCAAGAGGTTCTCTGAGCCTTGCTGGCCAGACAGTCTCACCTAATTGGTGAGCTTCGGGCCAATGAGAAACCCTGTTTCTAAGGAGGATGATGGCATCCTGAGGATGACACCTGAAGTAGTCTTCTAGCCTTCATAAAGAAAGCGAGACAGGGTAATTAGGTATTGCATGATCTCATATACACACACTGCAACTTTTTCTTCTTTGCTCTTTCCTGCATTTTCTATATCATATATAGAACACATACCAAATAAAGATTGAAAATGAAGTATTTCTAAATCCCTGCTAGTTGTCAACATGAAACATGAACTCATTGTCCTCCTTGATTTCTTCAGTCAAGAACTACGGAGGAAAAGCTGGACATGGCTGAGTGTGCCTGTAATTCCAGTGCTGGGGCTGGAGACAGACAGATACTGCTGTCCAGTCAGACTAGCCTAAGCTTCAGGTTCGGTGAGAGATTCCACCTCAAAAAATAATGGAGAAAGCAAAGAAGATTCCAGATGTCCTTTGACCTCTACATGCACATACATGGATTCATATGTCTATACCACCATCACCTATACACACAAACATTAAAGGTCTCACAAAAGCAGGCATTTACCATCACTAGTTTTCATACAGTTAAAACTCATGCTGAATTACCCAAAATCAACCTGAATACAGTGTTATTCAAGTCCAAATGGATATTTCTTTACCCTTCTTATTTCTGCTGTAGAAAATCCAGATGTTTTGAGCTGCTCACATTCTTTATGCAGAGTTTTAAAGGCTTCCATCAGCTCTTCGTACTGAAAGAGGAGGTGAGCAGGTTACCAGTTCTGACTACATCCAGTGTTCTCGTCATCAAGCTGCCCACTAACTTGCAGCAATCACTTAAATCCTTAGAAGGACAACATTTAAAAACATGTTCTTAAAAGCAGTCACGATGGCACATGATGTAATTCTAGGCCTTGGAAGGCTGAGGCAGAAGGATCATGGGTGTGAGGTCAGCATGGGCTACCTATCAAGGCCTTGTCTCAAAAACAAAACAAAATCCTGCACATTCTTACAATTCATACAGCATATGAAAAACAAGATCTGCATGGTCTGCTCACTAAATACTTCTCTGGCTCCACCTCTGGCTACTTTTTTTCTCACAATCTCAACTCTAGCTATGTCGGCCCTGGAACAGCCCTGGCTCCCACCTGCAGGTTACCTATTCTATTCCCTCTGAGAACACTCATGACGCCCTCCCTGCTAACCTGGATAACAGATGCATCCCAACAGTCTCAGCATAGCTACCACTGTTCTCAGCGGANCCTGCTCCAGCCCCTTGTCTATCAGAGTAGAGATCATGTTATAACAGAGTACTTACTGGTCTGCCTCCCGCCAGGAAACAGCGATAGCCAGGAGAGCAAGAACTGCATTTGTTATGAATACCTTCGTGACCCCAGGGCTGACTATAGGACATAATCCTCACAGGTGTGTAATAAAGAGTAGCCAGATTAATAAAAAATACCATAGCTGTTACCTTCATTTTTAAATGAATGGTAGTCTGAGGTCTGAAAGTGTAGCTCAGTGGTAGAACATGTGCCTAACATGTATAAGACCCTGGGTTCAGGGGCTGGAGAGATGGTTCACTGGTTAAGAGCACTATTGACTGCTCTTCCAGAGGACCCAGGTTCAATTCCCAGCACCCATATGGCAGCTTACAACTGTCTGTAACTCCAAGATCTGACACCCTCACACAGACATATATGCAAGCTAAACACTGATGCACATAAAATAAAAATATTAATTTTTAAAAAAATCCTAAATTCAATCTCTAGCACCACATACACACACCACAGTATGTTTTAAATGACAATATCAGAAAATTAATATTTTTGACTGATCATATGCTATAAATCTACAAATTACTCATTCTAAAACTTTTCATTCAGAAAAACATTCTCTTTCTCCACATATGTATGTATGTGTGTATATATATATATACATATATGTGTGTATGTGTATATATATATATATATACACATATATATATATGTTTTTCGAGACAGGGTTTCTCTGTTTAACAGCCCTAGCTGTCCTGGAACTTGCTCTGTAGACCAGGCTGGCCTCGAACTCAGAGATCCACCTGCCTCTGCTTCTGAGTGCTGGGATTAAAGGTGTGCCCCACCACCACCCAGCAACAACATACAATTTTTATTAGTGTTTTTGCTAAATGTGTCTCTTTTTAAATACACATACCTCTCAGACATGCTTCAAGAACATCTTTATTACTTTTTATCCCCTTAATTAGCTGAGCATATTAAGAGGTACTATTAATAAACTTCCTCTAGAGGAATTATTTACATTATCAAATACATATCAAACAAATATCCAAAANGCAGTCTTTTAAAGTCCCTGGTAATGATCTATGTAATACATATGAACCCACTTATGAAGGGGGTGGGGATGGAGTAGAACACTTCACACTTATACATCCCTGTTTTATCATATAAATGCCTACTATGGCATCTGACCTATGTACTTATATAGCTGTGGCTTTAAGATCAATATTAATTTTACTTTTAATGACAGCTATAAACAATACACAGATGAAAAATAAAAGCATTCAGTTGTTTTGATTCAGTCCAAATACTGAGCAACCAACACATAGAAGACACTATACCAAATCTTGGAAGAAAACAAAGACGGATAGTATAAACTCAACACCTGTCTCCATGGACCTTGTAGTCTACCAGAAAAGACAAAATGACAGACTTCATAAACAAACTGACTCAAATCAGCCTAACTACTATGAAATAAAAGTATAAAAAACTAAAATTCTTTGAAATCCAGCCTGGTTTCTCTATTTCTACAGTCTGTGGTCAGCCAGGTACTCTGAGACAAGAGGCCCCAGGAACCAGACAACAGTAGCCAATGTTGGTGAGAGAAATGCATTGCAAACTCCCACTGCTCTCTCCATCCTGAAAGTGACAGCAAGCCTGGGTCAGCTGCAGGGGCTCACATGTTCCAACGGGCCAGGGGTAGAACGAACGTCTATCATTTGTCCCGGTGTAATTACGATGATAACCGGTTTCTCTCACATCTAGTTAACAAACTGCCTAACTGCCTCGCCGATCAGCACAGTGCTCTGCATCTCAAGCCCAGGAGTCCATCTACCCAGAATTACTAAGCACAGGAAGTATTTGAACATCTCCATTTCCTATGCATATGGTCCTATCACCAAACAGTATTTGTGTGTGAAAGTCATTGTTTAAGACATAACTACAGCTGACCATCAGCTGACACCATTTTCCTTTAGTGTCACTTGGAACCCTAAGGTAACAATGAGAGAGAGATTAATGCTTTGTTCACTACTAGGTACCTGTTTATTGGTGTCGGCCACAGTTTCATCTTGTAGAAACTCACTTGGCACCTCCAGTTTTATTAAAAAACGAGCTAAATATGCCCTTTTCTTTAGCTCATTACTCTTCTGAAGAAGCCAGTGGAGCACTGGGTAGATGACAGGTTTACTTCCGATCACCAAGCCCTGACGAAAGGTACTCCTACAAAGGAAACACACCACAGATGTGGTCAGCACAGCTGGAAAAGACAGCCTGCATTCAAAGCGGGACTTAGAGGGTCCTTATTGCTCTATACAACTACTTTTAAAATATGGATACAAGGCTAAAGTCGGTCTTAAATTAGTCAGGAATTGGATCCTCAATATATTACTAAACTACCCAAGAAGTTGTGTTGAAACCATTAATTGGCAAAGTAAACCTTAATTATTTATTGGCTGGGCAGCATTTAAGTTGTTTTGGTTTCTTAAGATTTATTTTTTATTTATATGTATGTGTATATTTGTTTCTGTGTGTGTGTGTGTGTGTCCTGAGAGGACAGAAGAGGGCATTTGATGCCCTGGAGCTGGAGCTGTAGGTGGTTGTCAGAGGACTCAGGTCCTCTGAAGCAGCAGCAAACACTATTAACCACTAAGCCATTTCTCCAGCGCCAGAGTTGTTTTTTTCTAGAGGCATAAATCATAGAATGGTNTTTGCCTAACTTTTTTGGCCAGAGGGGAAGAACTGACCCACTTAAGACTTCTACGTGACAAAGCAGCATCAGAAGGATTAAAACTGTTTTCAAATTCTGTGATGTCCTAAGGTAATGAAATGAGGGAGGACCAGGTGTTGCCTAAAAAGACCAGCTATGGCATCCAGAGGTTGGAGTTTTCAAGCATGGCTTTAAGAAAACATGACACATGAGCAGATTCTTACATGTCTGTGGCATTTCCTGGAGGTTTGTATTTAAGGATACCAAGAAGGTTCAACATTCGTTTGGCTGTCTGCTCTGGCATCTCCTCTCTGATATCAACATCTTGCTAACAAACAAAGAAATTGAAAAATATGTCATTGTTGTATATTTAACAAAGAAAAATATTTAAACTCATTGACAAGCTTGTTCTGCTGGAGCAGACCAGGCACAATGGTCTCTTCATAGAACAGATTAAGTACAGGGCCCAGATTCCAAGTGAGGCAGCACACGAGTCAGATCAGGACTCACTTTTAGAGTGTCAAGCTTCAAAACAAGTCTCCAATGGGAAAGTGTCTAAAAGACATGAACTAACTTGCAATACGATAAAACCTGTTGTAAAATGCACCTTTATTCCAGGACCAAAGCTTTTTGCGTCTAGAAGTAGAGAAATAATGTCTAAATAAGGGCTGAGTAGAAAATTGAGGGGCCAGCGAAATGTTTCAATGGGTAAATGGGTCTGTCACCAAGCCTGGCAACCCCAGTTTGATCCCAGGGACCCATATGGTAGAAAGAGTGAACTGATGCCTGAAAGTTGTCCTCTTTCATGGGTTTGATAAGCATGGACATGCTCACAGACATGCACACAAAATAAACAAAACATAAAAATGAAAAATTTTTTAGTAGATAACTGAAATGTGAGTTCCTAGAGAGGCCTAAAAAAGATCATTTATTACTCCTTTATAAGCAGAGTNAACAAGGCCCAGGGAGGGAGGGCTTTGCAGACCCACAAAAGTTAGTTAGAGGCAATGGCAGGCTGTCTTAACACATTTTTTCATTACAAAAAAAGAGAAAATTTAGCTACACCTTTAATCCCAGGGCTCAGGAGGTAGAGGCAAGTGGATCGCTGTGAGTTCGAGGCCAGCCTGGTCTACAGAGTGAGTTCCAGGACAGCCAGGGCTACACACAGAAACCCTGTGTTGAAGGAAAAAAAAAAAAAGGGAAAGAGAAAACTTACCTTGGGGTCAATCTCAGCCAGAACATCATTGAGAACTTGTAATAGTTGCATTGGTCCCAGAGAATCAAATGTGATTAAATTATAGTTCTTCTTAAAAGGCTCCTTATTGAGGCTGTCCACGATGAATTTGATTTGGTCACTCATGATTAAGTCTTATTATAGCTTAAAACTAAATAGGAAAAAAAAGAGGAGGGGGATTCCTCAATCTTGATAGCTAAAGAAAGTGTTGGGAGAAAATCAGAATTAAGTTCACAGGAAATAGGTGGAGAGGTGTATGTCTGCATGGCANACAGAGTGCTGTGAAAAGAGCAGTTTTGTTAGAAGAAATCAGAAATCTGGTAACCCAGAGCCCATATTTGTGCTTAGCCTCAACCACAGAAGGCAAGTAGGGTCCACACACTTCAGCCCAGGAATATTCTTTAGTGCTGTTCAGGTCTCCGCCAAACACCCTCCACCCATTTCTATTACTGGATTAGCCTGGGAGACCTCGACTCTGGGTAATTCAGGCCTTGNCTTCCTTTTACTTTCAACGAGGAAACCNTCTCCAGCTTTTGGCTCCACCTCTCATCCCAAATCACTTGTAAGCTTCTTGCTTCTTATGAAACAAAGGGTAACCCTTTTAAATCTCACAATCTTTGTATCTAGCTCAACCTTTCACTCTGAAACCAGCCCAGTCACTGCTCCCTGCTTCACCCACTTTTCTCTGCCTCCTTTACCTTGTTTGGAGGTGTAAATCTCACACCATCCAGGCCCTGCTCAGGTGTAAGATTTCTCAGGAAACCCTCAAGTTCTGCAGCAAAGGAACAGGGCCTGCCCTCCACCCCACCATACCATCCACACCGCTTTCCTTAGGCTACTTTTTATCTTGTGCTAGCTTCTTAGGTGCACATTATTCCTTGCTTTGAAGAACTGTACATTCCGTGAGCAATCTATCCAATTCTGTTTTGAATACACGTTGAGCCGGAAACAGTGACTTGTACTAGGCTGAATGAACTTGCTCACAGGCCTCAAGCCAAAAAGCAAAACAAATAAAAAACCCAGAAGCCAAAGTCTAAAGGAAATAAGGCTGTTATGAAAAACCATAACCTTAAAATTGAGTATCTGAAACTGGAGAGAGTGTTCAGCAGTTAAAAGCACTGGTTGCTCTTACAGAGGACTGGGGATTTGGTTCCCAGCACCCACACTGTGATTCACAAGCACCCCTAACTTCATTTCTAGGGAATCTTAACATCTTCTGAACATCACGGGCATCAAGCATGCATGTGGTATACATACATACATGCAGGCAAAACATACACCTAAAATAATATTTTTAAATTATTTTTTAAATTGTTAATTAAAAATAGCATATCTGATTCAACCACCAAAAAGGCTTTATATTTTACCAAGGGAAATTGCTTTACTAAAGTGAATTGCTGGGCTGGGGACATAGCTTGGTTGGTAGAGGGCTTGCCTAGAATGTATAAAAGCCCTGGGTTCAATTCCCAGCCTGAATAAACTGGATGTGGCTGCACATGGAAGCAGGATGATCAAAACTGCAAGGTGATCCTTGGCCTCTTAGTGAGTTCAAAGAAGCCTGGGCCACTTGAGACCTTGTCAAAACCACCACAAAACTCAACGGCTACTCCTGTGTATGATGCCACACAACTGTAACTCCAGGACTGGAGAGGCTGAGAGAGATGGAGCCAGAGTTTGAGGCCAGCCTGGGCTACACGAGACCATATTAAACTAGAAAAGATGAGTGAGACAAAGGAAGGAAAGGTTATCTCAATGCTTTCTTAAACTATGAAACAGATAGTACTTCACTCAAGACATAGAGCGAGGCCATGAGCATCTTGTTATAAAAAAAATTTTTTTTTTTCCTTTTGAAACATCTCACTGTGTAGCCCCGGAAGGCCTGGAACTCACTGCATAGACTAGGCCTCTGTCTCCTGAGTGCTGGGATTGAAATTAAGGGCCACCAAACCTGGCATGAAATGTGTTCCTTAATTGGGTGGGTGAAGCTTACATTTAGAAGAGATAAAAACAAACAAACAAACAAAAAAAATAAAGATATTACTATTTCATAATAATAAAATTATGAGTAAATAAATAAAACAAAAAAAGGTGACATAACTATATAGCTTCTAAATTTCCGGTTTCTTTTAAGCTTATACAAAAAGAACTAATCTTAGCCAGGGATAGTAGTGTGTGACTTTAATCTCAGTGCTAGGAGGCAGAGGCAGGTAGATCTCTGAGTNTGAGGCCAGCCTGGTCTACAGAATGAGTCCCAGGACAGCCAGGGACACATAAGTAAGCTGTGTCTCAAAAACAAACCAAAAATAAATAAATAAAAGGAATCATCTTTATTTTTTTTTAAATTGTGGAGGTTCAAGTTTTCAAATATAAAAATATAGTAATACACATCTTTGTGTGCACATATATTTAATTTAAAACAATTTAGAAATTATCAGTAGGCCTTTTTTTTTCTCTTTCAAAAACACAAAATCAAACCAAATATCTGGACAAACGAGTAATACACTGCTAAGAAGAGAGACGAAAAGCGGGGTTCTAGGAGCTCACAGGCAGGTAGGTAATGGTTGCTAGGGGAGGGAAAGGCGTTTTCTTCAGTGATGTGCCACTGTGAAGTAACCCATGCTCCTGAAAGAAACNATAAGTAGATTCAGGGGGCCACCAAAAAAGAAAGGGGGGGCGCATTAAAGTCGAAGGGAGCTGGGAAATGGAAACAGTGGGAGTGGGAAGGTGACAAGAGCGAGAAACGGGAGTGGAATTGATCAAAATACACTATATGCATGTATGAAGATAGCACAACGGCATCCATTATGCATAACTAATATATGCCAATTTTTTAAAAAAAAACAAAACTTTTTTTTAAAAGAAAGAAATCAGTTGGGGGTTCCCGCACCCCAGGTCGCCCACCGGCTTGCAGAGGACAAAGATGTTCAGGTAGGCTGTCGGTGCCCGGCGGGCGCTGCGCGCTAAAATTAGCAAAAGCAATTACTCTCCCTCTTCCAGCGCAACTGGCCGCGCTAATTCACCAGCACTCACCCACAGCAGCACCCAGGGGGCCTGTCTCTTATACACATCTAGATGTGTATAAGAGACAGGTTCGAGGGGACTCGGGGTTCGCCCGATTTTCCCACCGCGAGTTGGCGGGGTTACCTCAAATTCTCCTCACGAAACCACTTCCCCACCCCCCGGGAGGCACCGGGGAGCTAGCGGGTTCCTAGAGACCGCTCCTTGGCAACCGTTGCCANGCGGTGATGTCACTTCCTATGGCTTAGGGCGCGCACCGGGGGCGGGGCCTCGGGCTCGGAAGCTGGACCCCGGTGCCTGGNGTTCCGAGCCACTGCAGAAAGCCTAGGGTGTCCCGGGCTGTCGGTCCCACTTAGGGCGTGAATAACCTTTGCGAACCCTCTCCAGTTCGCACTTGATACAGTAGTCGGCCTGTGCTATTGGCGTGTGCTGTTTCATTCATTTATTTACCAAACGTGAGGCGACTATTNCTTTGAAGCAGGGCTAGATGGGGTTTGGGGTCAGGAAGCATTGGGCGTAGTTTTCAAGTTTAGGTTTTCGACGTAAGTATCCCCAGATTAAACCATTCATGGGAAAAATTAGAGTATAGATTAAGAGACACAACATGCATGGAGGGAGAGAGAGAGAGACAAAGGGAGTCCTACTCTGAAAACTGGGTTAGTTGCTCAGACATTCTTGAAGAAACAGTAAATTTAACATCAGACTTACCACAACCTAAAACTAACAAATGACAAATTAGACCTTTCTTACATGCCCCATACTGCTGACTGCTGCAATTAGACATTGCAATAGAGAGCAAGACCCAACGGGGTTCTGTCCCTGTAGGGGTGAGGGGGTAAGACACAGCACAATTAAACAGGTCGGGACTGAGAGAGATAAAACAAAATGTTCCAGTGATGATGAAGCCCCGCACGTTTGCTGGGGGACAGGGAGGGCTGAAGGAGTCATACTGTCAAGCCTCCATCTGAAAGAGCCTTGTTTAAGGACCAGTAAAAAGAATCTGATGGGATGGCTCAGCTGGGAAAGGTGCTTGGTGCATAAACNTAATGACAGTTTCCATAGAGACCAAGACAGACTGCCTGTTGACAGGCCAAAGGAGAATTGATTCCTCCCTGTGATTCCTTAAGATAAACTTGATGGGGCTCATTGAGGAGTCAAAGAAGACATTCCCAGTAACAGTTTCACAATAGAGGGGCATTGTTGATTCTGTCTGGAGCAAGCTACCTGTGGGTAGCATGCCCCCGGCCCCCGGCCCCCGGCCCCCCCCC
>LZPO01027367.1:251395-267881 GCA_001675575.1 Neotoma lepida
ACACACACACACACACGCACAGAAATGTAGTACTGACACACGCTGCACCGTGGGTGACCCTGGAGGACATTGTGTTGAGGGGAAGAATCCATCCCACAGGACACATACTGAACAGGCAAGAATTCTGACAACTGAGCCTCCCTCCAGCCCTCTCTGCTTTTTTCTCTGTTACATTTCCCAGCACCTAAAATGACCTGGCACTTAACTCATGTCTATCAGATGCCTGTGGGCATGAAATAAGCCATGGTCTAATCTATCACTTCTTTGGTGCTGCAAACTGAGAAGTATTATTTCATCGAGTTGCTCTACACATATTTGACCACCTACTGTGTGCCAGGCCCTAGTACAACTGCCACTGCCACAATAGGGAACAAGACAGATTAAAAATCCTGCCTGGTAGAGTGTGCTTTCTCTAGGGCATCAGAATAGTATCAAACAGGTGTTACTATTTTGATAGAGAAGGAAAGTGACGAGATCACAAAAGGTCACAAGGCTATTGAGTTCACTCAGATACCTGGATTCACCCCATGTCCTAGCAGGTGTTGAATTTTGCCCAGAGATGGGCCTCCGTGGTTGCAATCTTAGTCCCTGCCATTGCTTCCCAAACTTCTGGGAATCGGAGCCAGAGCAACTGGAACAGGCAAATCCCATGACCTCAGTGTCCCTGCCTGCTCCCTCCCCTCCACCCCAACTCCATGACGAGGGCTCACACCTGGGGTGTTGTAGATTTGAGCCACAGATCTCACTCACACACCATCCCCCAGCCCCAGCTTATCNGCATGTGACATCCCCAAGTGGCTGAGGCCTGCCGGGCAGGCTAAGAATGCAGCTCGAATAAAAATAAACCTGCTGCATTCCTTGGCAGCCCCCTGCCCCTTCCCGCTCTCAGCCCGTCCATCCTGGCAGCAGAGGATGCCAGGGAAGGCAGAGGGAGGGAGAGCAGGGTGGAGGAAGAGAACAGCGTTGCTATCCAAGCCTGAGAAAGAGAGGGAGAGAGGGAGAGGACAAGAGGGAGGGAGAGAGAGAGATCGCCTTATATGGGAACATAGGCAGACAATATGTGGCAATGGCTTAGAGGGCAGCAGAGGTCAGATACCAGACAGATGGAAGAAATTAAACATGGGACAGAGCAGGTTCTGGGCCCAGAAAACAGCTCTTGTTCTGCAGCAAGGCTGCACAAAGCCTGGCCTGGTTTCCGTTTTTTTTTCTTTTTTTGCCTAAATGGAGCAAGACTTTCATCCAAAATTCTCCATGACTTTGGTTCTGGCTCCCTGCTCCATGGTTGGCTGACAGAGATCCCAGTCTTTTGAAGTCATTTCTTTGACGAACCATATCCCTTGTTGCAGAACACAAGAAGAGCAGGCCCGTCTCTCTCCCAAAGCACATAAATTAGTAGGTTGAAAAAGCCTTGCATTGATCACTCAGCCATTCAACAAATACCGAGATTCATTTATGCTTCGGGCATTGAACCAGGGGCTGTAAAGACTAGACATATGTTTCAACAATTAATAATCATTTGCCTAACTGTGAATTTCATCACCGATGACACAGGACAGTGGCTGAGAATCATCTGGTCCCTGCCATTGTGGACTCAGGAGGTTGAGAGGAGGAGGAAATGACGTACTAATGATCCCTAGGTTCTGAAGAGTAGTTCCCATGGATAGCTCCATTTAACAAAGGGCATTTCAACCTTGCCATGGTAGACATTGGGGCTTGATAGGCGCAGAGGACTGTGTCTTTACTGTTGGACATTCAGCAGTATCTCAGACCTCTGCTGGATGCCAGCAGCAGCTACCACCTTTTTGACCAGTCACAACAAAAAGTTGATAGCAAATGTCCTGGAGATGGAAAAAGGGCAAGGTTACTCCTGGCTGAGAATCACTGATGGGGGGCGCGGGGGAGGGCTGGGGAAGAGGAGGTGCAAACTGAGGGAAGAGGCTATGAGGAGAATTCACACTCTGGCTTGCCCCAGTCCTAAACCTGTGGTCCTAACCACTACAGAGTGGAACCCTGTCTCCTTGGTAATAGATGGCCATGAGTTTGGATGGCTGAAACCCCCNACGAGCTCACTTCACGGAAGAGCTCTGGCCATTTGGATCCTCTGAGAAGCAAACATCGGGAAAGAAGCGAACTTGGAAGGAAGCTGTGAAGGGCTGGAAGTCATATTCTTTCCCTTTCTTGTCACCGTGACCAAAATATCTTACAAGAAGAGGACTTAAAGGAGGAAGAGTTCACTTTGGTGGCAAGAATGTGAGGCAGCGGGTCATATTGCACCTGCAATCAGGAAGAGAGAGGATAGGAACTGGAGGGCGCCTGTCAAATCTCAAGGCCCGCCTCTNCTGACGCACTTCCTCAAGTCATGCTCCACCTCCTAGATGTTCCACAACCTTCCAAAACAGTTCCAGCTTAGGGGTCAAGTATTCAAACATATGAAACCAAGAAGGAAGGGATAGTGGGCAGTGCAAGGGGAGGGTGGGTGGGGCCTCAGTCATCAGTTTGCCAAAGACATTTGGCCTCCTTGCTAGGGGCCCCTGTATAAGGCACAGGAAAAAGGGATCAACTATCTGTGAGCAGAAGGGCTGGCACAGGGACGCCACTATGGTTGGTCCCCAAGAGANAGGTCTTAGTATAAACTTGGAGGCAATGGTGCTCTCAGAAACAGAATCCCAGAGGGAAACATGAGCTACGTGTCATAAAGCATTGCCCAGTGGTTACAGTCACTGTAAGAAGGGATCAAAAAGGGGCCCTAAGGAAGAAGGGGTGTGGGTAAGCAGAGTGCGAACAGACAGCCCTGGGTTTGGTTCCCAGCACCAAGATATCAGCACGCAATGGGCAGAAAGAGCCNGGGGCCATCCCTTAGCTTAGGCAAGGGTATTATCATCCCTTTGTTCTGAGTGATCTTCAAAGCCACCTGTATCTTGAGTGCAACCCACAAGTAGCTGAGTTCCTCCCCTCAGGTACCTCTTGTTAGCAGCTGTGGATGTAGGCTCTCTGTGGGCCTTGCTTTCTCCAGCTCCAGGAGGAGAAGCCCACCCTAGCTCACTGGCCTCTGTGAAGACCTTTCAGAAAAGGCAGATGGCAGATTCTAATTGGCTCTCAAAATCTTGTTTTTGTGGTACTGAGACTTGAACCTGGAACCTCCCACATGCTAGGCAAGCACTCTGCCAACTGGGCTATGCCTCTCACTGAGCCTGGAACTCAATGATTTGGCTAGGCTGCTGGCCAGTGAGCTCCAGGGGTCACTTGTCTCTGTCTCTGCGNCACCTCACCTCAGCGCCAGCACTGAGGTTACAGGGAAGGCTCTCATGTGGGTCCTGGAGATAAGAACACAGGTCCCCATCCGTGCATCTCAGGCACTTTACTGACTGAGCTGTCTGCCCAGCTTCCTTTTTTGAGACAGGGTTTCATGTATTCCGCTTGCCATCAAACTCCATATACAGCTGAGGATAGCCTTGAACTTCCGATCCTCCTGCCTCTGCCTCTCAAGGGATGAACTTAAAGGCATGCACCACCACATCTGGTTTACATGGTGCTAGGGACTGAACCCAGGACCTCCTGTATGCTAGACAAGCACTCTTCCAACAGAGCCACATCTCCAGACTCTGTTGCCATTTTTTTAGGGTACTAGTCCTTTGTCACTCACATCTATTAAAAAGGGATAGGAAGGGTAGACCAGAAAGCCCAGGATCTTTCTTTTTTTCTTTCTTTTTGCTTTTGAGACAGGGTTTCTCTATTATGTAGCTCTCGCTAGCCCCGAACTCCCTATGTAGACCAGGCTGGCCTTGAACTCTCAGATCCACCTGCCTCTGTCTCTGTGCTGGGGTGCATGCGCCACCACCATGCCCACCCAGCTTCGGGAGCTCCCTTATCCCTACCATCACCTCCTTCCTTCCTGCGGCCATTTAGCTCCTGCAGCATATGTGTTTACTTCTCAATGTGCCACCCTTCCAAGCCCTTCTGGAATCTCTAAAATTATCCCTGACATTTCAGAAGAATCCTTTACATTTTTATTTCTCATCACATTCATGAAGCACTGTCAGCTACAAAGAGTCAATCACTTCTCCTGCCCCTCCCCCAAAAGGTACCGATTACTTCTTCTACTTCACAGCATCGGACCGGGNGAGGAGAGCTGACTTATCCGCCTGCACAGCTGGTTGGCAGTGTGGCACAGCAAAGCCCCCTGACCCTCAGTCCTGAGACTGTTCCCCCCCCACTTACTTTTAGCAACAAAATGGATTCGAGCTTTTGTTGCACAAGACATAAATGTTTAGCTCACTTGTAATTATTGTGTATGTGATGTGTCTGAGNGCAGGAGCACGCATGCCACAGCATGTGAGTGGGGCCAGAGACTAGCTTTCGGGAGTCGGCTCTGTCCTTCCACTGTGGGTTTGGGGGGATGGAACTAAGGTCAGTGTGCAGCAAGCACTTTTACCCACTGAGTGCCTTGCCAACCTACATGACAGAATGAACTAAAACTTGTAAAGCAAAGATAGACAATTGACTAGTNATGGGCCACATATGTAATCCCAGCACTCAGNAGGNTGAGGCAAGGGGATCATGAGTTCAATGCCGTATGAGTTACACAGCAAGCTCTATCTCAAAAATACACACACATATATAATAAACGGCAACTGACTTGTTTATGTAATTTAAAATCTAAAGAGGCCATGGATTTCAACACAAAGATGAGGAGGTGCAAGGTTACCTTGGGTTGTTGTCTCCTCTCTGTCTCTTACATCCACTCCTTACCATACTGGTTTTATTTTCTCTCTAAGGTGGAGTCTCATACAGGCAGGTGTTGAGTTTACTGTGTAGCTGAGTACAGTCTTACTTCTGATACCCCTATCTGTACTTCCCATGCGCATGTACCACCACACCCGGGTTTATTCCGTGCTGGGGAACAAACCCAGGGGCTTGTGCATGCTAGGCAAGCGCTCCACTAACTGAGCCACACCTCCATCTCCTTGGCTCTATTTTAAACAACCTCTATATTCGTCATGGCAAGGTAACTACCAGCTGTCAAGTCCAACCGGACTGTCCTGACAACGGTAAATGAGCCTCACTGGTCCTAATTGGCCTGATCTAGTCATGTGCCCACCTCCTGCGAACCAATCAGATCTAGTCATGTGCCCACCTCCTGCGAACCAATCACTGGGAACCAGGGAACAGGCTGGAACCACAGGAAAGGACGAAGGATTCACAGTGACTCCTCACAAGAACAATTGTGTTAATGAACGCTGGGTGACTCCTCCTCCCATGAAAAAAGATGTTTGCCCCACTTACGGTGTTCCTGAAGCTTGCCCTCTTTTTGGGCAAGGCCGCCCTTAAACTTTTACTCTTCCTCCATTTAACTGGACTTTGGTGTCGTCCATGTTGAGCCTCCTGGATTCAAGCTCCCTGGCCCTCATTGAAGCTGAGAATTCCTGGGACACAGAGAATCCGAGCTGCATGCCGCAGCATTGGGGCTGAACGAAGTCTGGGGAGACACTGCGCTTGGACTTCAATCTTTAGAAACAGTCCCGGGGGCNGCAGCAGCCATCTCTGAGTGGTGGTGTCATGGGCAATCAGGATAGTGCTTTTTTTCTTTCTTGTCATAATTTCCACCATGAAAAAGAGACANAGGTGGCCACAACATAAAGGAAGTAAAGTGGTACAAACAGCCAGGGCCGGGCAATGGGAGACCAGGACCCAGACTTGGTTCTCTCGTAGTTCCTCACTGCTAAAGGCAGGGACCACAGTGTCAGAGCTGGTCATTGCTCCCTGTGAGCTAGAGTGACTGCACCGGGGATCACCACAAACATTGCTAATTGCCTTCCCACAAAGCCACGTCTCTGGTTGATAACCTGGTCTAAAGCTTTATGGCAATCTCACTGCCCCGGTTTGGGATTGGCTTAGGAGGTACCATGTGACCCTGCTTCTGGCCAATGAAATGAGAGAGCAAATGGGTGGAGGGTGGTTTCTTTTCAAAGGAGACAACTGATGGCTCAAGTCACTGTTGTGACAAACAACAGCCCTGGGTTTGGGAATACAGTACCTATCGGAGAAGGGCGCTCAGGCGAAGGCAAGGGATGATAGTAATAAATTAGAGACCCTTGGAAGTTGGTGAACAGTTGCCCGCACCACCTTGCGATTTGCTTGTTAAATCTAAGACATGTCCCTTATGTTGAAGCTAATTTGAGCCGTGCTTTCCTATTACATCATCTTAACCAACCCAAGCGTCTGTTGAAGACATTGCACATGCAAACTGGCCAAACAGCCATCAGCACCAGTGAGTGGGCAGCAGAGGGCGGGTAGCAGCACCTGGTGCGGGGTTTCTCTGATAGTCCTTTGAGGACTGTGGTTGATGAAAAGCCATTCCAGTTCTAGAAGGATTCGCTAACGCCTGGTGCAGGCGCTAGGCCAGAGGAGCAGCTTGCCTTACTGTCTGAAGTCAGGACTGATAACATGGGTTACAAATCGTCCTGCATTATCGCATCAAAACTCAGTCGGGGCTGAGACCACTCAGCGGGTAAGAACGCTTTCTGCGCTTACAGAAAGGAGACCTGAGAGCAGTTCCCAGTACCCACACTGAGTGGGGGCTCACTGCCTGTAACTCCAGCTCTAGGGGATCCCACGCCGCCTTCTGGCCTCTGAGGGCACTTGCACTCACACAAGCACAAATGGACACACACACACACACATACACACACAACTAAAAAACTAACAGGCTGGAGAGTAGTTAAAAGCAGTTACTGCTCTTGCAGACAATCTGAGTTCAATACCCAGCATGCACATCAGGCAGTNCANAACCATCTACAACTTCACTTCCAGGGCATCTTATACTCTCTGGATTTCCCAAGCACTTGCTCAGACATGGTACACACAGACACAGCGCACATAAACTTACACAGGTATGCACACCTGTAAAATTAAATTTAAAAAGAACAACACTGCAGAACACCTAGATGGCGTTGTTACTCAACTACTATTCCTGAGAATCTATTATGAGCCTNTAAGATGAAGCCAAGTGCCAAACCAAATGAGTTTCAGAGGTCTCAGTTTGCTCANCTGCAAACTGAGGGATTAAGATGAGAATTCTCTCATATCGAGGCTCAGAAAGAGTTTTGTGAAGCATAAAGCCGGTGAAAGGTCACCAGTGCTCTGCAGCCCAGACACAGCAGTCACACCTCTCCACAGCCTAAATTTAGGACACTCGTGACCCCAACTCTTAGTCTGTTTATACATAGCCTTGTTACATTTCTTACGCTTTGGAGACTCAACTTTTTCATCTGTACACAGTGGGAAGACCTTGTTCCAACTGTGCACTGAGGGTAAAATAACCTTCTTAGAAGAGTGATTACTGCATTATTTCACTCGTTTTCCTGTCCAGGGTTGGACAAAAAGCAGCGCAGACGCCATAGTGGATGTTGGTGCACTGCTGCCCTCTGCTGGTCATGTCCCTGGCCCCTGGACCACAGGCACATCAAGGGGGAAGGGTCTTGTCTGAGGGCACAGAGCTATCCTTGGACAGACAGAGTGGACAGAATGTTGACTTGGGGGCTACTGACTCTGATCTGAGTAAAGACAGAAAAAAATGGACTGGAAGCCCGTACATTTGAGGCTTCTCAGGCTCTTGAGGTTTTCCAAACAGTCTGGGATCTCTCTTTGTCTCTCTGTCTCTGTCTCTCTCGCCTTTGCCACCTGTGATGGTAAATGTTAATTATCCACTTGACAGAATCTAGACTCACCTGGAAGAGATGTATTTGCGTACATCCCGGGGGCTGGGGGAGGAGTCTCTTGATTGGGCTCCCTGAAGTGCGAACACTCTCCGGCTGTGGGTGGCACCTATTCCCAGGTCTGGGCTCATGGTCCACGTAAAGAGAAAGAGAGCAGAGCACGTTCATTCTTCTCGCTCTGCTGTCTGAGTGTGGATGTGATGTGACCAGCTGCCACAAGCGCCTGTGACCTTGACTTCCTCTGCCACCGTGGACTTCGCCTTCAAATTGTGATCCAGAATAAACTCTTTCTCCCTTGAGTTGCTTTTGTTAGAGAAAAGGAAGCTCCCAAACTGACTGGCATTCTTTTCATTTTACTTACACTACAGTAGCTGCCTGCAGACCAGAGGCCCTAAGCACTGTTGAGTGTCTCGTGCTTATTTATCAGGGGTCTTTTGTAAGGTAGGCCAAGAAAACAAAGCTCAGAGAGGTTAAGACACATGTCTGGGGTCCAACAGTCAATAAACACAGATGCCGGACTTGAACTCTCAAGTTCAACCCCCAGAGTGAAAATTCTACCACCAAAATACAAAATGAAGCAAGCCATTATGGTGACTTGTATTGAAAATATTATACAAGAACTGGTTGAGATAGCTCAATGACCACAGGCACATGCCAGTGAGCCTGAAGACCTAGTTCAATCCCCAAGTCCCCACGTGGTGGAAGCAGAGAAATGANACCCACAAATTATTCTCTGACTTCTACTTGCACACTACAACACAGGCACACACCACGTGCACTCATGTGAATAAATACAGTAATTTTTTTTTAATGAAGAAAAATCAGCCTGGTCTATATAGCAAGTTCTAGGACAGCCAGAGCTACATAGGTAGACCCTGTCTCAAAATTAAATAAAATANAATGAAGAAAATAATATGATTTAAACTAGTGTGTGTTTTGAATNCCTAAATGCCTGAAATGGTTTTGCTGGGAAAACTGTGATGAAGCAACAGTGGAGAGAAGGTCTATAGAACACCTACTGTGTGCTGATGGCATTATGGTAAGGTAATTCTGCTCTTGGATTTTTTTTACCCCCAAAGAACTGAAAACCGGCGCTCAGACAAGCCCTTGCAAAAGAGAACTGGCCTAGAGCAGCGCCATGCCCAATGACCCAAAGATGGAGCCAGTGCTCTTAAACACTGAGTCATCTTTCCAACTCCCTCATTCATATTCTTGATGGAGCAGCCATGACTAGCCACTAGCCAGCCAATGGTAGAGCTCTTCCTTGGTCCAATGAGCCACAGNTGAGGACACAAAGGACAGTTGATTTCNGACTGAAGCTTGAAAAGGAAGTACTGTTCTATTGCTGTGAGAAGACAGCACAACCAAGTCATTTCTTATTTAAAACAAGAAAGCATCTAATTAGAGGCTGGCTTACAGTTTCAAAGACGTAGTCCATTATCATCATGGTGGGGAGCATGGTGGCGTGCAGGCAGGTGCTGGAGATGTAGCTGAGAGCTACATCCTGATCCACAGGCAGAGAGGGAGGGAGGGAGGGAGGGAGGGAGGGAGAGCCTGGTATGGGTTTTTGAAACCTCAAAGCCCACCCCCAGTGACACATCTCCTCCAACAAGGCCACACCTCCTAATCCTAGGAATCCTACCAAAGGGTTCCACTCCTTGGTGACTAAGCATTCAAATATGTGAGCCTATAGGGGTCATTCTTATTCAACCCACCACAGGCATGCATGGTGGAAAAAAAACATATTAGTCTTTGCTACAATTAAACATTTAAATATTGTGGTTCTGAACCTGGCCACTAGCTTTGTCTTCTAAGAACTTATAGCTTGTCACCATCACCACCACCACCATCATCATCATCACTATTATCAGCATCACCACCAACATCACCACCATCATCATCATGTTAACAGTTGTGGTTCATTGGACTTCAAGCATAGTGCTTATTCTTAGCAATCTCACAATTCCCTTAATGAGAATTAGGCAATCAGAGCTCTTTCTTCGTGAATGGCAGCCCTAGGGACATTTGAGATGTAAAATGTAAAATGTGCATTTCAGGGGAACACTTAATCAGAGGCCTGGTGGATGGTGCTGTAAGGGAAGGCAAGGGACAGGGGCATGCAGACGTTAAGTGGGGGACTGTTATTGAGGGCTTGTAAGCACCAAGGGAATGACTTGAGCTGATAAGATGGGCAGTGAGAAAAAAGGTTTTAATGGGAGCAATGAGTTGATGGGAGAGCCTGGTGTCCTGGGCTCTGCAGCCACGCCTTACCCTCTTCATCAGGGAACAGAAACAAGGGGTTCTCTCCCCCTCTTACTCCTGCCCTGCCCTGCCCAAGAAATCCTGAGCTTAGCCCTCTGACCTATTCCTTGGCTCTCACCTTGCTTCCTGTTTGCCGACCCTGCCTCTTGCTACAGTACCATGGCCTGGGAACTTGCCCCTAGCTCCAGNCAGCTCCACTGGCTTCTCCCTTCTTTGATGCAGGCTCATAACATAGGCCCAAGGGAGCCAAGCCACAGGCATAGAGGTGCTGTCTNTCTATCCAGAATGAGTTGGTGTTGTTTGACTGNAAGTAATTGACAGTAATCCTATGTCACACAATAAGGATTTATCATGCTAAGGAAGAACAGTGGGAGATGGGACTTCTAGGGAAGTTGCAATTAGGTCAGGCTTGCTTGTGAGCGAGTCTCTGTTGGGGATATTCCAAGAAGATGGAAGCTGAAGGCTCCTCACATCACAGCCTCTCCCTCTCTTCTTCCCCTTCTTCTTCCCTCCTTCTTTCATTCCCCCCCTCCTCTCCCACTTTGAATTTTCATCTATCCAGGATAACGTCATTCTGTCTTCCCCTATGTTCTATGAGGTGGAACGCCCTGCTGGAATCAAACCAACGTCTTGTCAGCTCTGCTCATGAGAGCAATGGTGGCTCACTAATATAAGTGTTTCCTCCCCTGAGAGTGCAGCGTTGGGGTTAAAAAGGAGACGCTGTCAGGCATGTGTGGATATTCTGGTAGATTAAACAAAAAACAACACCACCAGTCCACAGGGGCTTAAATATAGAATTACCATATGGTCCAGTAATTCCTCTAGGAGCTATTTATACCCAGAAAAATCAAAAGCAGGAGCTGGGTGTGTTGGCTCACACCTGTCATCACAGCACTGAGGAGGCTGAGACAGGGCTGCCCCAAGTTCAAAGCCGGCCTGGGCTACACAGTGATGCCAAGGTACACTACAGAGTGAGACCTTGTCTTAACAAAACAGTTGGGCATGGTGGCTCCTACTTGTAATCTCAGCATTTACCAGGCAGAGACAGGAGGGTCAGGAGTCAAGGTCAGCTTGCCTATGAGGAAAGATCCTGATAACAGAAGAATCAGAGAGAGAGCAAAGACGTACACTTGCTTTTCCACCATGTGACGTGTTTTGATGCAGCAGAAGACCCTCAAGAAATGCCAAGCAGATGCCAGCACCATGCTCTTAGACTTCTTTTCTTTATAAATTGCCTGATCCCAGGTATTTTTCTATTACAACAGTAATAGACTAAGACAGATGTTGGTAATGGTTGCATAACAGAGTATGAGTACTTAAGGTTACTGAAATGTATACCTGAAAATAATTCAGGGCAAGATGGTTTGATGGGGCAGGATGGCTCAGTGGGTAAAGGAGTTTGCTACCAAGCCTGATGATCTGCATTTGTCCCCCAGGACCCACATGGTAGAAGGAAAGAATCAACTCCCACAAGTTGTCCTATGATCTCTGCACACATGCAATGACATACATCTACACATACCAATAAAATAAATTCAAGCTTAATGTGGTAGCACGTGCCTAGAATTCTAGCAGTTGGGAGGTGGGCCCTCAGAAGATCATTTTGAGGTTATCCCCAGTTTCAGAGGGAGTTTGAGGGTCGGCTGAGCTACTTGAGACCCTGTCTGAAATGTAAATAAAATGAAAAACCAGGCATGGAGGCACACACCTTCAATCCCAGCACTCGGGAGGCAGAGGNAGGCAGATCTCTGTGAGTTCAAGGCCACCCTGGGCTACACAGCGGTTCCAGGACAGCCAGGGCTGTATAGAGAGAAACAGAGTCAGCCTCCTGCTTCTGTGTCCTGGGCTCTGCTTGCAGCTTCAGGAATCATTGTTGCTGCCCATAATACACCCAGATGGTACCAAGGGTTACAAGTCCTAAGAATCACACAAGCACTGATGATGTCACGAAAGCACTGATGTTGCTGGGTTGTCCTGGGAGAAAGGCCCGACCCCTGTCGCTTGCACAGCCACGCAGACTGTTGAGATAGCAGATTCATGGTCTCCAGTTTTCAATGCCACCCTGGAATTCCTGTTTTCCCTGTTGGCTCTCTCCTCTCATTCACCATAGCAACAACTTTGAATTTTCTGCACTGCCATCCCACCACTTAGCCCTGTNTCTTCCCCTTCCCTCCCACTGGGCTACACTACCTCTTATTTCCCGCAGAAAACAGAGGCTACCTGAGTGGGGACCGCCTTCCCCTTCATCACTGAGCTGTCTGTCACTGCTCTCTCCTCCTCTTCCTCCCTCCCAACTGACAGAGGCAGTGGCTCTGACCCACAGAACCTTCTGTATCCTGTCTAAAAGGGGAGGAGCCACTAGGCACATGTGGCTAGTGTAGCTGAACGCTTCAAGTTTTTATTTTATTTAAATCAATTTTACAAACAGCTGCCTGTGGGAGAGGCTTGAAACTCAGCGAAAAGCCCACTTATTTATGTTTAAATCCAGGGTTTCCTCCTAGCCTCTTGCCATCACTGAGCAGCAGGCTCTAATTCATCTGAATTAGGGGATGAGGAGGACGGAAGGCCAAGAGGGCTACCATGGAGCCACAGAGGGGGGAAAGTACCACTTGGCATTGTTTTCACAACCACAGAGAACTGTGCTGAAAGATGACACACCTGAGGGACAGTGGGAGGCTCTCGTCATTGATGCAAAGTCCTGCCAGCGTCGACAGGAACAAAGAACCTGAGCTGGAAGGAGGAAGAATCCAACACTAGCCAGGGAGAGAGATGCCACTGCAAAGGACGACCAGTTACATTTTCTCCTTGAGGCCAAACGCAAGCCATCTAAAGAGAAGGAAACCCATCTTGTGTAGCTGATGCAGTTGGCTTCGGGTGGCTGCAGCCCATTTCCTACAGCTGAACATCTCAAACCTGATGAGTTCAAGGACCACAGTTCCCCATCTCTGCCACCTCCACACCATTCGGCTGGCCAGTCCTTCCCAGACTCTACTGGAAGAAAATTCTTTCTCCCCAGATACTGGATGCTTGGGTCCATAGAACTCCTGTAGTTGGTTTTTTTTTTTTTTTAACTATTTGGGGGCCCGCCACCCAGCTCCTAACTAAATACACAGAGACTTATGCTTGCTTATGAACGCTCGGCCTTAGCTTGGCTTGGTTGTAGTCAGCTTTTCTGACTTAAATTATCCCAGTTCTCTTTTTCTATGTTTTGCCTCTGAGGGTTTTTTTTGTTTGTTTTTTTTAACCTTTCTTTATTCTATATATCTTTCTTTCCTTCTCACTCTCTGGCTGGCTATGGTGTGGCTGGTGTCCTCCCTCCCCACCCGCCCCAGTCTAGATTTCTCCTCCTATTTATTCTCTCTGCCTGCCAGCCCCACCTATCCTTTCTCCTGCCTTGCTATTGGCCGTTCAGTTCTTTATTAGCCCATCAGGTGTGTTAGACAGGCGCAGTAACACAGCTTCACAGAGTTAAACAAACGCAACATAAAAGAATGCAACACATCTTTGCATCATTAAACAAATATTCCACAGCATAAACGAATGTAACACATCTTAAACTAATATTCCACAGCAAGCTCCCATTCTCACCCTGCTTAACCCTTGACTCTGTCCTGTTCCATTGTTTCCCTGCCCACCCTTTACTAATGCTGCTTGATGAGGAAGCTTTGTCCCTGCTCTTAGGGTCTATGACCACTGGCTTATTGGAGCCGTGTTCTTCCTCCCTTCCCACTTGCCTCTTCTGACAGTCTAGTGGCCTCGGGCCGCTTCAGATCCCCTCTGCTGGGCCTACTCCACCAAGGCTCCCAAACTCTGGAGTCCCGTAAGACACACACACCAGCAAGGGTTTTAGGATCAGTAGTTTGTTTGGGGAGACAATGGAGAAGTGGGACAGGGGTTGNAGGGAGGGAAAGCAGAAGCAGTCAAGGGCCAGTACCTGCTGGTGGGTTTGCGGGCTTGCTGCCCTGGGAGACCACAGAGCTGTCCTACCCAAGAGAAGACCTGGGTCCCCTGGCCTCGGGTCTGTTCCGAGAAGCACACTCCCGGGCCACCGTCTCTCATCCTNCCTCTTTTGGAAGGTTGCTCTAGATGTCTGTCCTGTGGCCCCGCCCACAGGTGTAGCTGATGGATCAGGGAGAGGTGGCAGAACCAATCAGATTTGTTCTCCTTGGATCCTGGAATCCAGTGGATCTGGACTTGTACTTGAGTAAGAGCCCAGTGGGGATGGTGGTGGGTGATGATTTCTGAGAAGCAGTGAAATCACACGTTATAGAGACACCCAGTGGGTGTCCAGAGAGACAGAACCATGTGGTTCAGATGAGTAGAATTGAAAGAGCAACCTCAGCACAGGGAGATTTAAGCTTCCGATTCTAACAGGTTCTCAGGAGCTCAGGCTACACTTCAGCCACTCTTATAGTTCCAGAGAAATGCTGACTCCAGTTACCGTTGCCGTCAACTTTATCTGTTTCTCAAAGAAAACCCCCAGTTTCCCCTAAAGAACCTGGGCCTTCAGTAACTTGTAACCAGACACCACCTACAAACACACACACACACACACACACACACACACACACACACACCCTTTTCCAAGAAAGTCACCCTTCAAATCCTACAATCCCTGTTCACATCACAGTCTGGTTTCCTACTTCACAAAGAAACAGACACCGACAGCCGCCTTCCTCTCTAGCTAACTTATTTTTTGAAAGGGTCCAATGCTCACATCCGAACTCCCCCTCCTGTAATTTCCCCTTGATAGCATAGCTCCCATTAAGATCAACTCCTATGGCTGGGTGGTGGTGGCCTTTAATCCCAGCACTTGGGAGGCAGAGGCAGGTGGATCTCTGTGAGTTCAAGGCCAGCCTGGTATACAGAGCAAGTTCGAGGACAACCAGGGCCACACAGAGAAACCCTGTCTCCAAGAACCAAAAAAGAAAAAAGAAAAAGAAGAAAGCACCGCTGGGATTAGAACCCAANGACTTGCACACGCTATTTAAGTGCTCTACCACTGAGCCACATCCCAGCTACAGATTTTGGTGATTCTTTTTTTAACTAAAGGTTTATTTTTATGTATGTCTGCTTGTATGTATACACACGTACATGCAAGTGCCTACAGAGGCCAGAAGAGGGTGTCAGATCCCTTGCAGCTGGAGTTACGGACAGTGGTGAGCCATCCAACATGCTTTTTGGGAATTGAACTTGTGTTGTCTGGAAAAGCAGCGAGTGCTCTTAACTGTGGAATCATCCCTCCAGGCCCGTGTTTTTTGTTTTTTTGGTTTTTTTTTGTAATTCTTAAAACAACAAATGTGGAGAAAAGGAGGGAGAGAGGGAGGACGGGCCATAGTCATCAATACTATTCACCAAATAGTTCTGTTGCTTCTTCTGTTCTGGATGCACGGGGATGTACCGCAGCACTGAGCTCCCAGGCTCTCTAGTGAATGGGTGAGACCACGTGATTACTTTGGCCAGTGAGTGACAAGCAGTAGTGAATGCTTTGTTTCCAGGTCAGTGTTTAATTGCTGCTGGGAGAACTCTGGAGTTCTCACTCAAAAGTTCAAGATGAGGCCGCTCCATTAGCGTTGGGTGTGTAGCACGGATGAGAAGGAAACCATTGTTTGAAGCCANGAGGGTGCTTTGTAAAGTCTGCATGGTCTGTCCTGTGCTGACAGAAACATAGAAGTGCTGAGAAAGAGTCGCTGGAGCTGGTATGTGTGAGGAGAAGAGAGTCACAGAATGATAAGAGCCCCAGAGAGACAACATGAGGCCAGGGGTGTCACAGAAATCAAGGGAGGAATTATCCCAAGAAGCACAGAGTAAGTAGCCATGCTGTTGAATGCGTCCAAGAGTCTAAGCATGATAAGGAATATACATTTGTTCGGTAAATCTGGCCACTGAGAAGTATTGGTAATCTTATTGAGAACAGATGTGGTGGCTTGACTAGGCATGGCCCCCATAGGCTCACAGATTTGAAAGCTTAGTCATCAGGGAGTAGCACTACAGGAGGTGTGGCCTTCTTGGAGGAAGTGTGTCACTGGAGGTGGGCTTTAAGGTTTCAAATGCTCAAGACAGGCCCAGGGTCTCTCTCTTTTCCTGCTGCCTGCTGATCCAGGTGTAGAACTTTCCGATCTTTCTTCAGCACCATGTCTGCCTGTGCACCACCCTGCTTCCCACCATGATGATAATGGACTGAACCTCTGAACTGTAAGCCAGCCTCAATTAAATGTTTTTCTTTATAGGAGTCGCCGTGGTCATGGTGTCTCTTCATAGCAATAACTAACTAAGACAACAGCATTCATGGAGTGAATTCATGGTGGTGAAAATACAGAGCACTGAAGGAAAGGAAGTCCATGAGGGGCTGGAGAGATGGCTCAGTGGTTAAGAGCACTGACTCTTCTTCCAGAGGTCCTGAGTTCAATTCCCAGCACCCACATGGTGGCTCACAACCATCTGTAATGAGATCTGGTGCCCTCTTCTGGTCTGCAGGGACACATGCAGGCAGAACACTGTATACATAA
>LZPO01027367.1:303476-314621 GCA_001675575.1 Neotoma lepida
CAGAGACTGCATCTATGGACACTGAACTCAGGAGAGCTCAGCACGGGCCATGACACTGTGCTGGGGCCTCGCTGGACTATGGCCAGGATGGCTCTCCCAGTTTGGCGTGTGGGGTTCCATGTTTGACTTCCCTTTAGGTCTTGTCTTGGCTAGCCTGCTTTGTCATGTGGTCAGTGCGATTAGCAGATGAGTTCACATATGTCTGAACGGGAGATTCTTGTAACTTCTGTACAGAAGCAGACTTTTATCCTTCTTTTCCTAGACATTAAAGTACGTGTCCTTTGTAGACGAGCCCCACATTCGGATGGTGGACCAGCAGCTGCTTGGGACGAGTCTGCAAGTTGTCAAAGGCCAAGAAGTTCCAGTAAGTGAAAACATTTAGTCTTTCTTAGGAGATTTTGCTCTTAAATGTAAACACTTGTAGATAGTTATATAAATCACAGTTGATGAATTTTGGCAAAGTAAACATACTCATGGAACCAGCACCCAGATTGAAAAATTAGTTGCTTCGGGGCTGGTGGGATGGCTCAGGGGGTGAAGGCATTTGCTGCCAAAGCTGATGACTTGAGTTGGGTCCCTGGGACCCACACAGGGAAGGAAAGAACCAGTTCCAGCAAGTTAGCCACTGATCTCCTGTGCATACACACAGACACATACACACACACGCGCACACATGCAAATAAATCTAATAAAATGANTTAAAATTAGGTGTAGTAGAGTTTGGGGTTTTCATTTGTTTGGTTTTGGTTTTGGTTTTTTTGAGACAGGGTTTCTCTGTGTAGCCCTGACTATCCTGGAACTTACTATGTAGATGAGGCTGGCCTCGAACTCACAGAGATCCACCTGCCTCTGCCTCTCGAGTGCTGGGATTTAATAGTAGAGTATCCAGAGGAAGAGAGACAGAGAGAGACTGAATATTCCAGAAGTCCCTTTTATGNCTCTCCTGAATTGCCATCTTCCCCTAAAAACAGTCCTCATCCTGCATCTAAAGGTCAGGATTTAGGTTTTGTTGTTGTTCTTTTGAGACAAGGTCTCACTATGCAGCCTTGGATGGACTGGAACTGCAGTGAAGACCAGGTTGGCCTGGAACTCACAGAGATCTACCTGCTTCTGGATCCCGAGGGCTGGGATTAAAGGCATGTGCCGCCACCACCCAGCCTAAGGATTAGTTTTGATTCTAGAATTGTATAAAAGAACTGTACAAGCTGGGTGCAACTGTCTACACCCGTAACTCCAGCACTTGAGGGGTTGAGGCAGGGAGATCATTCGGACCCAGGAGTTCAGACCAAGCCGGGAAACCCTGTAAAACTCTGTCGTAAAACACACTCTGTTGAAAGTCTGACTCCTGTCACTCATTATTTTAGTGAGTTATCTGACATCGCATATGGCGATAGTTCATGCTCATTTTTGTATAATTTCTGCTTTGTAAACATTCAGTTTATTTACCCATTTCAGCCTGGAAGTTCACTTGGGAAGTTTCTAGTNTGGGGGCAATTGTCACTCATGCCATGATGGCAAACATGGCATTCTGTCGGGTGACCACCTGAGAGTCAGTGTTANAAGACACCAACAAACAGCTGCGAGGTGGCTGTGNTCATGTGTGTTCCCCACAGTTCCGGTCNGTGGGCACTTTTGCCAGCTGTATTGATTTCCTGTGGCCATAACCAGNGACCACATAACCAGCGACCACAAACTAGGNGGCTTAAAACAGCAGGTTTACACTCCAGTCTGGAGGCTAACCNGCTGAGGTTAAGGTCTCAGCAGGGCACTGGTTCCCCCTGGAGGCTTTAGGGAAGACTCCGNCCACCAGCACAGGCTAGGCCCCAGGCNGCTTCTGCACCAGTGTAGAAAGCACAGGCTTCTACCTCATTTCCCGTCTCAGCAGACAGCTTGTCTAGTTCATTCTCTGCCAGAGGTTTTTTGTGAGCTTTTAAGAATGTGGTATCAGGCCGGGCGATGGTGGCGCACGCCTTTAATCCCAGCACTCGGGAGGCAGAGGCAGGCGGATCTCGTGAGTTCGAGGCCAGCCTGGGCTACCGAGTGAGTTCCAGGAAAGGCGCCAAAGCTACACAGAGAAACCCTGTCTCGAAAAACCAAAAAAAGAAAAAAAAAAAAGAATGTGGTATCAGCTTCAAGAAATTTCCTTTTTGTGCTTAGTTTGTGAGGAGGTTTTTTTATTTTTTATTTTAATTTTTTTTATCATGAATGGATATGGAATTTAAAAATATTTTTTCTACTTCTTTTTAAATAATCTGTGAGGTTTTCTTTTTCCTGTTACGAGGTGAATTTCAATGATTGGTCTAAGTTGGGGAATACTGGGGTTTGCACCTAGGTCTTTGAATATCTAGGCAAATGTAGTACTACTGAGTACTACACCCCCATGTTATTTGGGGACAGTCTTGGTGAATTGCCAGGGATGATCCTCAGCTTTCCACACTGCTGGAACTTACTGATTTACAAAAGCTGAGTGTTGTTGTTGTTTTACTCTTTTGCTTTTTGGGGGCCTGCTACCCAGCTCCCAAATAAACACACACACACACACACACATACACACACACACACACACACACATACACACACACACACACACAGAGGCTTATTCTTTCTTATGAATGCCTGGCCTTAGCTTGGCTTGTTTCTATCCAGCTTTTCTTAACTTAAATTATCCCATCTGCTTTTGCCTCTGGGCTTTTATCTTTCTCTATTTCTGTATACCTTTCTTTACTTCTTACTCTCTGTCTTGCTGTGTAGCTGGGTGGCTGGTCCCCGGAGTCCTCCTCTCCTCCTCTCTCTCTCTCTTGGTCCTAGATCTCCTTTCAGATTTCTCCTATTTATTTTCTCTGCCTGCCAGCCCCACCTATCCTTTCTCCTGCCTTGCTATTGGCCGTTCAGTTCTTTTTATTAGACCAATCAGGTGTTTTAGACAGGCAAGTGACACAGCTTCATAGAGTTAAACAAATGCAACATAAAAGAATGCAACACATCTTTGCATCATTAAACAAATATTCCACAACATAAACAAATGTAACACACCTTAAGTTAATATTCTCAACAGCTGGATACGTGTGTAGGCGTGTGTGCATGTTTGTTCATATGAGTGCGTGTGTGCACGTGTGTATGGACACCAGAAGCTGATACTACTTGTCTTCCCCAGTCACTCTCTACCATTATTGTTTCAAGACAGAGTCTCTCACTGAACCTGAAGCTCTCTAACTCTGCTGGACTGGCTGGCCAGTGAGCTCCGGGGATCCTCCTGTCTCTGTGTCCTTGGCACTGGGACTTGAGGTGCACCAAGCTCGGCTTCTTACATGAGTGCTAGGGACCTAACACAGCTCCTTATGTTTNCGTGACAGGCAATTTACCAACTGAGCCATCTCCTTATCTTACAACTTTCCATTTTACTATGATGTGCTATTCTTTGTATTTATTCATGGATTTGGTTAATATTTAGGATTTTTATATCTCATTTTGGGAGAAACTGATCAAAATTTTCCTGTCTTTTAACATCCTTGCAGAATTTNGGTAGAAAGTGAATTATTGAGCTGAGTGTGGTGGTATATCCCTGTAAGCCCAAAGAGTATTTGAGATTGTACACATTTACCATTTTATGGCACATAATTCAATGATGTTCCATATGTCACAATGCTATTCAGTCAATTCCTCCAACTTCAGAACTCTTGTATCTTCTCAGAAAGAAAGCCCAATCCATCACACAGCCACTTCCCATTTCCAGTTGCCCTGGTAACTATTAACCTACTTCCTATTGGTCTGTCTACTCTAGAAATTTGCATAACATGTGTCATATACTATGTGATCCTTTGTGTCTCACTTCTTTCACTTAGCATTGTGTTTTCAAGGCTCTTCTATGTTGCTGTGTGTGCCAATGTTTCGGTCTGTTTTATGGCTCAGTAGTCTTCCTGGATAGACAGACAGACTGCCTGGATAGGTCAGCTTTTGTTTATACACCCACTAGTTGGTGGATCCTGGGGTTGCTTCAGCCTTTCGTCAAGAGGGGTGCTGTGACCATTCACGTACTCAGACTATTCAGTTTGGATGTACTTGACTCAGGTTTTCATCCAGTGAATAAAGGCATATGGCACACAGACCAGGCATGGCAATTCTGGCAACTTAGGAAGACAACAAATGGATATGCCAGTAGAGAGAGTCTGGCAGGCATGGCAATAGTAGGAATGAGTCAACAAATACTGTCTGCTGTGTACTGGGCACTGCCCCAGGCACCAAGGCTATGTAACAAATAAACGTAGTTCCTGCTTTTCCTTTGGTGACAATAGTCACCAAAGAAACATATTACCTAGTAAGATCCTTTCTGAAGGGGTCGGTCCCAAGAAGAAGGCAGTCCACTGACTTGATGTGATGGGAGAATCACCCAGGAGGAGAGACACCCTCCAAAGGCAGCCAGGGCAAGAGGTCATGTCCCAGTTGATACCTGGCTTTTCTGAATTTCATTTTCCAAATATGTAAAGCGGAGATAAGCATTTGTATTACAAGAGGTTCTTAATAGACTCAACGGCAGAAAATGCTGCCCCGCCCTGATACAGATAAAAAGGTGATAGCTGCTCCAGTCGCTGTAATATTACATGTGATTACACAGGTTGATATAGCTACNGATCCTAAATCCCAATGGGTTGCTGTTGCTGAAGGGTCTGGAAACTTGACTTTTTCAGAGGCCTCAGATGGACATCACGAACCTGTCTAGGCTGTCCCTATCTCTCCATGACTCACCTCTTACTCCTGGACAACCCGAGGAAATGCAGCTGCTTCAAAAAGAGGTGGCCCCCAAGTCCGGGGACAGCCCAGGCTGGTGCCAGTGTGGAAAGTGCCTCCCGTCACGCCTGCCAGAGAATCGCAGGGCCCTGGAGGAGCTGTGCTGCCGGAGGAAGCCGGGACCCTGCATCACCACCTCAGAGCTCTTCTGGAAGCTCGTGCTGTCCAGACAAGCCCTGCAGCTCCTCCTGCTCTACCAGGAGCCCTTGCTGGTGCTGGAGGAAGAGGACACCAACCGCAGGCTACGACATTGTGCATACAGGTGCTATGCCATCTGGCGCTTCGGCTCCCAGGACATGGCTGACTTTGCCATCCTGCCCAGCTGCTGTCGCTGGCGGATCCGGAAGGAGTTCCCCAAGACTGAGGGGCAGTACAGTGGCTTCAAGTACCCCTACTGACAGCATAGCTGGCACATTATGGTGGCTCATGGTACAGCTTCTCTTGTAAAGACCTAGAGCTACATTTTCAGACAAAGGGAACTTAGCTGTCCTCTCTTGTAAGCAATTTGTGTGTTGAAGACCTGATTAGACCAACCCATGAGTGCACAAGCCCTGTCCACACAAATGAGAACCAGATGCAGATATGAGCCTGGAGTCTGACCCTGGACTGCTTGTGCCACCCTCAACCTTTAATGTGTACACAGGCTCCTCATCTCCCAGCCTACTTTCTCTGAATCAGCTCGAGAACAGATGGAGATCGTGGAGGTGATCTCTTGTAAATGTTTACATAGCTCCCTGGATGCAAAGGTCCAACCCTAAAAACTAAACCTTTGGGATCTGAGAATGCCCTGAGAGATTGAAGATGGCCACAAATTCTTTGACACCCACCCACCCCCCAACCTTCAAGACCCAAAGCATTGCTTCCCCTCCCCATTATGGGCAGCTCGGGTGGCTTCATCCAGTAGTGGATGTGGTATTGTATCTATTTCAGGACCTTGTTTTAAGACGCTAACAGCTTCCACTTCTGTCCTTGGAACTCTTGCTGAGGGGAAGCCAGCCCAGTTGAGAGTCTGANTCTAGGAGACTTCTCTGTTGTGAAGAAGCCCAAGCAGCCCTGCAGAGAAGTACCCAACCCACTGCCTTGAAGCCCAGTCACCACACAGGGAGAGAAGCTGCCTGGGGCGATTCTCGTCCCTACTAACACGTGACTGGAACTGCAGGAGACAGGCCAAGTGCGAACTGCCCAGTCCACCCAGAGGTCTGCCCTCTTGTCTTAAGTCATTACATTTGGGGGAAGGGGGCTGGCACACAGCAACACAGCAACAGGTAACTGGGACAAGAGGTGGACATTGAGTCCTGGAGTCACCNCAAAATGTAACACTCTATTGGGCAGCTGTAAGAGGACTTATTAACCCAGCCTAGAAGCCATCACATCTAACATATACAAGATATGGTCTGATCCTCATTGCTATCCTATGACTCCAAGTGACTATTGTTAGAAACTNGTGAAAGCCACCTCTGTGCCTTTAACATCCTGGACTTTACGGCCAATGCGTGTGGAGGCAATCTGAATGCTACTTGAAAAGGCAGCCCAAACTGCCAGGTGCTGAGTAATCCCAATGCCCAGAAGGCCAAGGCAGGAAGTCAGGAGTTTCAGGCCAGCCTGGGCTACATTGCGAGACTATGCCTTTTTTTTTTTAAGATTTATTTTCATGTTTGAGTGTTTTGCCTGCATGTATGTCACACACCATGCATGCCTGGTGCCGGTGGGGGTCAGAAGAGGGTGTCAGAGCCCCTGGAATTGGAATTGCAGATGGTTATGAGCCACCATGTGGGTGCTGGGAACTGAACTTGAGTACTCTGCAATAGCAACAAGTGCTCTTAACCACTGAGCCAACTCTCCAGNTTCAAAACCACGTCTTTAAGAAAATAAAATAATCATAACCATAATAATTAAAAAGGGGGGAAGAGGGGCTAGAGAGATAGTTCAGAGGGTAATAGCATTTTCCGCACAAGCATGAGGACCTGAGTTTGGATCACAGCATCCACATAAAGAGCTGGTTCAGAGTGTGAAAGAAGCTGCCACAGGATGAACTCATGACCTGAGTTCAACCCCTGAAACCTGTGGTGGAAGTGGAGAACCCAACTCCTAAAAGTTGTTCTCTGACTTCCACGTGTGCTACACACACACACACACACACACACACACACACACACACCACACACACACACACACACACATTGATAATAAATAAAATAAATTTAATTTTTAAAGAAAGCCAGTACCCTTCACTCTTCTGCAACTGCTATAAGCATGTAAGAGTGGATAGCCACAGGTGGGGTCCTGCCTCAAGATTTCTTTTTTATGGCTTTTTCATTAGACACAGCGACTTGTTTCTAAAAGACTCTTCCGCAGAATAGAGACTGTGAGTATTATGAGATACTGTGACTGATGAGCTCCTCTGAGACTTACCATTTTGAGACTTTTAAAAGCTAGAAGCAATAGATATAAATTGAAAGGCAGGGGCTGAGATGGCTTAGTGAAGAAAGGTGCTTGCTGACAAGCCGGATGGCCTGGCCTGACCCACATGATGGGAAGAGAGCACCGACTCCCACACGTTGTCCCCCGACTTCCACATGCAAGCGCTGGCATGTGGCCAGCCCCAACACATGATGTGAATTTTAAAAACAGAGACGTCTACTGTAGTGATACAAAACAGCATGGATAAAACCTATTTTTTTCAGCCCAGAGTTTTACCTAGCTTTAAACTCAGGAATCACACTAGTTGCACTAGCTTTGATTTTCATTTTTTTCCTATCTTTTTGGAGATATTTTGTTAAAAGTGGGCTGTATTTGGCTTCAGTGTTGAACTTTTTAGTCTAAGGATTCTAGTAAGAGCTACAGGCTTCCCGCCCTGTGGCCTCAGAATCTTCATACCTTCATCTTGATGCCTCCTTCCTGGTGTGCTTACATTACCTTGTTGACGCCTCAGAGAGTGAATAATCACTGGATCCTTCTAGTGTTTTCTTCTGCCTTGGTCACTGGTGCTGTGCTACTTTGTGTCTAGAATGACACTTCCTGCAGCTGCAGTGATATGTGCATCCTTACCGTGTGGGTAATGCCATGGTTGGGGGCCGTGAGCAGCCCAGTTTGCAGGATCCAGTTCCTTCCTGTGAGCCGCATTCTGTTCTGTCCATTCATGGCTTCCTCAGTCAGAAGGGAGAGAGGCTTCCTGACGCAGATGACTGACTTCATGCAGAACTCAGGGTGGATTCATTTCTCTCCTTAACGGGAAACACCTTCTAAGTCTTTCCTAATTTCAGGTTGGCAGTGTAAGTTTTCTTAACTGTTTTATTAATAAAAATGGATTTAAATTCATTTATTTAAGTCTTTTCTGTGATTCCTTTTTTCCAGAAGAGTCCCGAGTCTCAGTGAATTCATTCATTTACCCATTAGATGGGGTTATTCCTCCCATGGAGATATGGGAGCATAGACAGGGATCAAATGACTTGAGGACTGAAAACTTGCAACCTGTGGTCCGTATCAGTTGAAGACGGCAAGTGATGCTCTGGGGTCCTTTAATGGGAGAATCTGACCCATGGGGGAGATCAGAGGAGTTCTACCTGAGGAACAATTCAGCTAAAGAATGCAGAGAAACTCTTAGTTGACTAGAATTCTAAATGGGGCAGGGTAGAGCATTCCAGGTTGTGCTTAACAGCATGTGTCCTGCCCAGGGGTGGGCAGGGGAGGGGGCGTTGTCACAGATGTGATAAAGGGTATGTCCTTATGTTGAAATCAGTAGACAGGTAGCCATGAAGGGTTTTAATCAGGAGTCTGGTAAGATCATATTTAATATTTAAAAGCTCACTCTGAGCCAGGCATGGTGACATACACCTTCCAGCACTTAGAGACAGAGGCAGGCAGATCTCTGAGTTTGAGGCCAGCCTGACTCACACACTCACACACACACACACACACACACACAAATAAAAATAAAGGGTCATTCTGAAGCTGAGGCTAGACCTCACTGGTAAACGTGTGTATGGGGCCCTAGGTTCAAGACTTAGTACTGAAAGAAAAAAAAAATCACTATGTAGAAAATATAGGTGATGGTAGATATGGTTTTAATTTTCATTTCAACCTTTTTCTACTATGAAACTTGTTTCTCCCCTCACCTTCCTCCTTTCAGAGAGTCACAAAAAGACAAGCAGTGAGAGAAAAGCAGGAACAGCTCTGGTGTGCTTTGATTTTAGAAACTTCCGCAGCCCAGGCTGGGGAGGATGCTGAGTTTCAGGCCAGGGATAGACATATGCATCAAATGGAGAAACGAAAGCAGTCAGGGGAACCCACCAACACATTCCTGTGATGGACGGTCTGAAACNGCCTTCCAACAGTGCCCGTGGCCTCTCTGCACCCCACGCTAGCTCTGAATGTGGTCCAACACAAAACTGTAAACCTACTTCAAACAGTGATGGTTTGGAGGTTTATTTATTGTAATTCGATTGCATGGTCAAGTGTGGATTTTATAGGTGACACACTGTGTGACAATGTCAAAGATGTAGGTGCTAGCTCATTAACTGGTGAAGTCAGGTACCTGAGAATGACCTGACCACTGGTCCTCCTCAGCCCCCCTTGGAAAGGTCTGGTTGCTCACTGATGGAATTGGCCAAATAAGCCAATCTCATTCTCCCTCAGAATTGGGCTCCTTGTTCTAGTGAAGCATCAATTGTCCAGCTGACATAGCATAAAGTCATCTGAGAGGAAAGTCTCAATCTAGGAATGGACTAGATCAGATTGGCTTGTGGGTAGTCTTTGGGGATTGTCTGGGTTACCAGTTGATGTAGGAGGGCCCAGGCCACTGTGGGCAGCACAATCCCTAGGCAGGTGGTCCTGGGCTGTACAAGAAAGTTAACTAAGCATGAGCCTGTGAATGTGTGAGCCACATAAGAAGTCAGTAAGCAGTGTTCCTCCGTGGTTTCTGCTCAGGTTCCTTCTCTGATATCCCTTTTTGACATCTGTGATTCCATCCTCGGAAAGCAGAGACCCTGCATCCCCAGAGCCAAATAAGCACTTTCCTTCCCAAGTTGCTTTTAGTCAAGAGTGTTTTCATCACAGCAAAAGAATGAAGCTGGTACAGCTCCTCACCCTCCGGACACTGCAAAGCCAATCTCTCATTCACTCTGCTTTGAGTAAAAAGCCCATGTGGCTCTGATGGCACGTGAGCTGTCCTTTCCAGAGCTGTGAGTACCTGTGGGTAAGAAACTGTNGCTCATCTTAGCTGTTTAGTGCTGGGTGTTGTGTGGTTGTAAATTGTTTTCCCGTTACTTCACAGACCATGTGATCCCATTTCACCAAACAGAAGCTCAAAGAGAGGCAGACAACATAGATTCAGATATAATCTTGAGAGCTTGATAGGCCTGTGAGATGTGGGCAGGCCTCACTAGCTGAAGCAAAGTGACACAACCAGAGAGAAAAGAAGTCCTTCCCATTGATACCACGGTGTGTGAGGCAGGCTGAGATCCCACAGAGCCCTACCTGTCTCATTCCCCAGACGGAAAAGAAAGTAAGTGAAGGTCGAATGGGGGATGATCTGAGAAAAGTCTTAAAATAGAAAGGGCTGAGGTACTTGACCAAGTTGTAAAGCTACTGAGAGCCACTCCTGGGCTGTCTGGTATCATGAGAGCCTTGACTCAGGCGCGTCCTTGGGTGAGATACNGTAGCACAGCCCTGCGGTCCAAGCATGCTGTGACTCGGGCAGAGGATCTCNACTGTAAGGCTAGGCTGGNGTACATAGGTAGACCTGTCTCAAAAGGAAAGGGGAGGATGGTGACTTGGGACATCTGTGATTCCAGCCTTGGAAAGCAGAGACCTCGGATCCCCAGAGCAAACTGGCTGGCAAGACTCTGTCAGTGAGCCCTGGGTTTGACTGACAGGCCCTGCCTCGGTGGATTAAGATGGAAGAGCAATCAAGGGTGATTCCTGACTTCAACCTGGGCCTCCATGTGCTTGAACATACGCACACATGTCTACAAACATGCAAAATATGCAAAAATACACATACATGCATAAAAGATGGGAGAAAGGGAAAGAACACTCTTGGGCCCGGGATATAGCTCAATGGGGGGAGAGAGAGAGAGAGAGAGAGAGAGAGAGAGAGAGAGAGAGAGAGAATGAGAATACTTCCATGTGGAAAGTCCTGAGTTCAACTGGCAGCACTGCAAATGACAGCCCTGGAGGGGGAGCCCTGGGGAGGAGACATCACTTAGAACTCTGGGATCACATGGGATGACTCATAAGTCACCTGGTGCTACTGACAGAAAGAGAAGAATCTGAAAGTACTTTCGAAATATTTATTGCTGGGCATGGCGGTGCACACCTTGAATCCCAGCACTCAGGAGGCAGAGGCAGGTGGATCTCTGT
>LZPO01027367.1:318906-335873 GCA_001675575.1 Neotoma lepida
ACATAGATTTATAAAATGGGTTAACTTAAGATGTAAGAGCTAGCTAGCGAGAAGCCTGCCGAGGCCATAGTTTAAAAATGATATAAGCCTCTGTGTGTTTATTTGGGTCTAAGCACCATGGGAGCTGGGCGGGATCAGAGACCGGGACCAGANAAACTTTCGCCTACATTTACCTGTTGATCCATCTCTCTGGCCCTGCCAGAAAGTCTTAGCTGAAATAAAGGAAAGGTTTTGAAGGTGCATTAACACCAGAGGCTGCCCCTGAAGGCGCCTGCCTTGCTTGCTTGCTTGGCAGGTTGGGAAAACTACCACAGCAGTCAGTGCAGTGGGATCGTACTGTGTTTTGCCAGGAAAGCTTCTGAATGGGGCACAGAGGCCCCATTAAAAAAAAGGGCTGGGATAGGCTGTCCTGGAAACGAAAGTGGTGCCTCGGGGAATGCAGTGAAGGCTGAAATGGCTTTCACAGAAACAGACCCACATGTGGAAATGAAGCAGAAAGGGGTGAAATTAGAGCAAGCAGAACGTTTTAGAAGAAGGGAGAATCCTTTTTGGGAAATTGACTTAAACTGCAAAAACCTACATTTACAAAATAAATACCTGGATGGATAAGTGGGTTTTGTTTTACAGTGGGGATCGTGAGACAGATCCCTTTCAATAGCAGTCGAATAAAATGGTGAACACTGACTCTTCTTTTTCCTTTCTTTGAGACAAGGTCTTGCCATGTAACCCAGGCTGGACTAGAACTCACTATGTAGTCCAGGCTGGTCTTGAACTCATAATACTCCTTCAAAGACAGGGGTGGGTATCCAGAGCTCTGCTCTGAACTATAGAAACTTGTCCAGAATTCATCTTAGTTTTCTTATTTGCAAAAGGAAAGGACTGGACTGAACAGGACCTCTTGAGCACTCTTAATCTCAAAATACTCTCTCGGTTGTATAAAATAAATTCAATTTATACTTGACATTAAGTGTATGCAAAGTGCTTAGCACACCATCTGGTAAACGGTCAAAAATCCGCTGTGCCAGCAAAAGTCCACACCATGGCTTCAAAGGCCCCACTTGCTCTGGCTGCTGATGACCCTCAGAGCCTGAGATCTACCACTTCCTTCCTAGCCCACTCTGCTAAATCCATTCTCTCTGTGTTCCTGGAACACAGCAAGCTCATCCCTGCCCAGAGCCTTCATTCTTGCTGTTCTCTTTCCCTAGATTATCACACACACACACCCACACACACACAAGATTATCAGAATAAATGACTCAAACATGCTTCTTCCGAGATAACAGATACATAGAGAATTCAACACTCTGCCAAGAATGTACTTTCTCTTCTAGGCTGTCCATGGAACATTTATAAAAACAGGCAGACATGCACCAGGCCATCTACATCCCAGTGTTCAGTATAGCACGGAACAGTTTCTTCAAGCACATTTCAATAAAACTAAAAATGAACTTTCAAAAGACACATTTCAAAAACTACTTGGAACCCCTATAAATTATTGCTAAATGATTCCTGGAAACATATAGAATCAAAGATAATGACAACACCACAAGTCAAAACAGGCAGACACAACTAAAGCGGTAAAACTTCAAACAGAAAGAAACCCACAGCTCTAACTAATTCATCAGGAAACTAGAAAGATGGAAAAAATAAGCTAAAAACATCCAACTTAACTGAAGAATAATAGGACCAACTAGACGACATGAAAGGGAAATACTAGGGTAGAAATCAGTGAAATGAAAATTTGAGAAAACAAAACTAAAAGCTGTCTTATAAAAAGATTATTAACATGGNAGACTTGTAGGGATGTGTCTAGGAAAAAAACACATATAGTCACACAAGAGATTTTTAAAGTATCAAGACTATTACAAACACTCATGGTCATGAACCAGAGCGGCTTTCCCTGGCTTCCCTGACTCATCTGCATTGTCCACTCTCTGCCTCTTGGCTCTGGAGTACAAGCTCACTAAGACAAGGACTTTTGTTTCCTTGGCCCCAGAGACAGCTAGCACAGGCCTCAGCTGAGCGTTTGCTGGATGCATGCGTGCATGTCTCTACGAAACTGACAGAGTGACACGGGTAGGCTCTTCCTAAAGGACAGGCCTCTGTTTGTTTCTGGCAGCTCTACCCAGCTGGAACAGAGAGTGGATCCTGGGAAAGGTCAAGGGATCAGAGCTATCAATGGCTCATTGTCACCAAACCTTGTTATTGTGTGGAGCCACTCAAAGAACTCTGAATGCCTGGCTAAGAGTGCCACAGCTGCGTNTATCATAGGTCGGAAAAGCAAAGAAGGAANATAGGAGGATTCNGAAAAGTTTGAACACTGAATTACCATATAATCCAGTAAATACATGCCTAGGCAGACACTGAAAAGAACAGAAAACAGACTGAAGGGGTCCTGTCCGATGTGTTCATAGCAGCGTTACTCGCAGAGGAGGAAACAGGCCAGTGTCTACTGCTGAATCAGCGGACAAACAACATGTGATATAGCCACCCAGTGGAATATTAGTCAGCCATGAAAAGGGCAGAATATTGACTCACACTAAACTGTGGATAAATCTTAAAACACGGTGTTGAATGAAAAGACAAACACGAAAGNTCACATATCNTGGGTCTATTTATAGGAAATATACAGAATAGGTAAATCCGTGGGAACAAAGAGAAAGCAGATTGAGGGTTGCCAGAACCCAGGGGACAGGAAAATGGGGACTGCTTCATGGGAATGAGGTTTCNGTTTAGGATAATGAGGCTTAGCATGCTGGGACACACTTGTAATNNCAGCACTCAGGAAGACGCTAAGGTAGGAGGATTACAAGTTCAAGGNCAGCCTGAGANACATAGNGAGACCNTGTCTCANNAAATGGATTGATAGACTAATTTAATACTTACATTCTGAGGACTGGACAGTAGGAAATACTAGTCTTTGTTTCCCNTTGTCAGACCATTTTGTTTCTACAAGAGCAGAATTTTGAATNTATAGTAAAAACACTACAATCTATCACATAAAAGAGCCTGGAATGTGCGGTATTTCAGGCAGCTGTTCGTTGGTACCATGTGNCTCAAGGGCATGCCTAGCACCAGCCTTCAGTGAAGCTGTGCCACACGGCATAATTGGGTGCTGCTGGAAACACCTCGGATCCATCATGTGTTTCTTCTGGATTAATTCGGGGTTGGTGTGTGTTCAGAAACCTTTTCCTCTTGCCAGACTTTCTGCAAACCCCACATTGAGTTCGCAGTCCCTGTAGAATGATGACCCAGAGTTTAAGAAGCCAGGATCTAGAACTAAGTTCTCCTAAAAGTCTGTTAATTGGTTTTTTGATTCAAATGTTGGAAAGCTCCTAGTCATTTTGAAAATAGAAGTTTCCAATCGGGTATCGCTTTATTCTATTTCACCAATAGAAAATCCACAACTACTGACAGAATTTTAACACAGTAAGTANTGGCACTCTTTTGTTCTGTTCCAGTCACAGCCAGAATGTTCACCTGTATGCCAAAGTGAGCAGCGAGATGTTAACAGCAAAGCCTCCTTCATATCCCTGACTCCCATGCTCTGGTTGTCTACATGACGTCGCAACTGCTGACCCCAGAAGGTTAGATGCCAGAGCTCATGCTAACAGAGGCCTAAGATCACCTGGCCACCAGAGGCTGAGGACAAAATCTTTAGAGTCGACTGGCAATGGGTCAAGAGGAAGCTGAGGCTGGCTGTGTTCTACCCCCAGTAAAGGGGCAAGAGATGGGGGGANGGGGAGATGGGGAGATTAGCAATTAATAATCCTCTTGGCAGAAAAGAGGCACTTTCACCCTCTACTGACCCAGAGAAAACCACTACTTGCTGTTGTCACCCACTTCCCATTTCCTACTGAATGGAACTTTGGGGAATGGAAAAAAAATAGAAAACAGGAAGCAACTTAAAGTGTTAGGTGCGCTGACCATCATAACTAGACGTCCCGCATTTCNTGTATCTCAGTANAGTTCACACCACACACANGCTCAGGTGCAGAGTGACNTCTGCCTTTTCAGTGACTACACTTNCANGGAGAAAGGAGTTGGGAAAACCTTGGCTTGTGCCTAAAATCCTTGCACTCAGAAGACTAAGCAGGGAGGACTGTTTGGAGTTCAAGGTTTACATGAGATACGTAGTGGTTTTTNTTTTATTTAAAAATCTTTGAGATGGGGTCTCACTGTGTAGCTCTGGCTGGCCTGGAACTCTGTATGTAGGTAGCCCAGGCTATCCTCAAACTCACAGAGACTGGCCTGCTTCTGCCTCCAGAGTGCTGCAATTACAGGCATGTGCCACCATGCCTGGCTTATGTGGTGATTTTTTTTTTTTTTTGATAGTGTGGGCTACTGAGTGAGATTTTATCTCAAATAAAACAAACAGGAGCTCCAGGAGATCGCTCCTGGTAAAGTGCTTGCCATGAACAGAAGGACCTGAGTTCTTCTAAGAACTCACATAAAAACTCAAGTGCAAAGGGGCACACTGTCATACTGGAGCAGGGCTGACAGTAAGAGGAAGATCCCTAGTGCTTCCTAGCCAGCCTTTCTAGCCAATCAGTGAGCTCTCGATTCAGTGAAAGACCCTATTTCAAAAAAATGGAAAAGTAGCTGGGCGGTGGTGTCGCACGCCTTTAATCCCAGCACTCAGGAGTAGAGGCAGGTAGATCTCTTGAGACCAGTCTGGTCTGCAGAGTGAATTCCAGGACAGCCAGGGCTACACAGAGAAACCCTGTCTCAAAAAAACAACTCCCCCCAAATGGAAAAGCAATTGATGAAGACACCCACTGTTAACCTCTGCCCCCCCATGCAAGTATGTACACATATCCCTCCCCCTAAACTGTAAAACCCTAAGAGAATTCTTTGTGATTTACTTGTGTAGACTTAGAGACTATTCTTATCTTCATGCAAACAACCAAAACAAAAAAGTAAAACATGGTAAGTTGATGGCTCTGGAGTCCTTTGAACCACCTCTCTTTTCAGCCAGCTTTATCAACTATCATCTCAGGACTGATAGAGGGAGGCCCAAGAAACAGGAAAGGCAAGGTGACCTGTAGAAGGGCTTGTCAGACATAATGAGTTTGAGCTTTTATTCAACTGTAAAGTGGGATTCTGGGTTGTGGAATACTCCTTCACACTGTGTGAATATANGTCACTGTGATTGGTTTAATAAAGAAGCTGACTGGCCTATAGCTGAACAGGATGAAGTTAGGTGTGAGAACCAGACTAAGAGGGCACTGGGAAGAAGAGGGCGGAGTCTCGGAAGACTCAAGAGGAGATGCAGAGAGAAGCAAGATGAACTTGCCGTGTTGAAGAAAGGTACCGTCACATGGCAGAGCATAGGTAAGAAATATGGGTTAATTTAAGTTATAAGAGCTAGTTAGTAACAAGCCTAAGCTAGCAGACAAGCATTTATAATTAATATAAGTCTCTGGGAGTGGGCTGGCAGGACAGAAAATTCTGTCTACACTGGGTATCACTCCCACAGTGCTTTGCAAACAGAAACTGTTCTTTAGAGCCAAAGAGGCCTGGATTCCCAGTGTGTTGAGTTCAGAGCTGGTAGACTGTTTATTCAGATAACAATGACTGAAGGACTGGAAAGANTAACACAGTCTCTATTTCTATTTGTCTTCAGACCAAAAACAAATGGGTTTTTATAAGGGGATGAACCACGATAGAGGCACACCTCTGACAGTCTTGTTTTGTTTTTTGTTTATTCAAATCTTCCACTAAGTTTGAAGTTGTCCAGTACAAGAGCACAAGNTGTTTGGCTTTAGAGCCTACATTTCCTGTGGTTTCTTGNAACAGCCCTTCTTTTCCAGCAGTCTAGNTCANCTNTAAGTAGTTCCTGTTTAGCTACCATTTCCAGAAGGAAGCTGGGAAAGGCAAATGCTTGGGATGGAAAAAGGGGGAGGTGGGGTGGGTGTCAATGGGCCTGTTGGATACTGGCTCAATATACGTGCTTCTTGCCCAGTTGATGGAGTGCTAGCCTAGCATGCATGCACAAAGTCCTAGGTTCTGTGTATTGTGTATGTTTTGTGTATGTATGTGTTTGTGTGTATGTGTGTGTACCTGTGTATGTGTGTATGTGCGTGCACCTCTGTGTGTGTGTGCATGCACCTGTGTGTGTGTGCACCTGTGGTATGTATTGTGCTCACACCTGTGTGTGTGTGCACCTGTGGTATGTATTGTGCTCACACCTGTGTGTGTGTGCACCTGTGTGTGTGTGAGAGTCCTAGGTTCTGTGTATTTTGTATGTTTTATGTATATGTTTGTGTATATGTGTAAGTGTGTATGTGTGTGCACCTGTGTGTGTGTGTGTGTGTGTGTGTTGTGTGTGTAGGCCAGAGGGTCCTCTTCAGTTGCTCCCCTTATTTTTTGAGACAAGGTCTCTCACTGAGTTGCTTCGGATGGCTGATGAGCTCCAGGGTCCTCCTGTCTCTGCCTTCCCAGTGCTGGGGTTACAGACATGCCCCATGCTTTGCTTCACACGAGTGCTAGGGATCTGAACTCAAGATGTCATCTTTTTGAGACAAGCATTTTACCAATTGAGCCATCTCCCCAGCCCTCCAAACCCTGGATTTTAACCCCTATCTCCCTCAAAAAGAATCCATGCTTCCAGGCGCTTTCCTGAAGTTGGCTAGATTAAGTTAAAAAGCCAGCAATGAATCCCATTACATTCAGGTTTTCTTTCCTTTCTTTTCTTTTCTTGGAGGGAGCGAGATCTTACCATGTGACCAGCCTGACCAGCAATCCTGACTCACAATCTCCGCCTGCAAGTTCCTGNAATTGTAGACATACACCACACACCTGGCCTCATCCTCNGCCTTTCCAGTGCTAGCACTAGAAGCCCTCCAAGCCCAGAGGAAACTAGACAGCTCATCACCCNAGAACCTGCTTCTCTTGCAGCTGTCCTTTACATAACAGAAACAGGCTGAGTGGGATTGGCAGTCTAAGTTTTCAAGGTGAGTCTCTGTGGTTTTCGGCCTTTGTCTCTGGGCTATTCCCTCTCTGAGCTTCATTTTCTCCATTTCTGTCATCTGTAATTCCCCACCTGACAGGAGGACACTGGCAGATCAGAAATCTGATGACGGATTTCTGCCCACAGTATATAGGGAACTTTCACATCACAAAAAGACAACCGGGTTTTTAAATGAACAAAAGATCTGAACATACATTTCAACAATGTGCACGTGACCAGTAAGCACANGAAAGGAAGCACCACGTGTGTCGGTCTTACTATGTCATCATTCATTATGGAAATGCAAATCAAACATGTGCACACATACATATCTAAGTATTGGTAGATTATGTCATATTAATTTACTTCAGGGCAACTAAGTGGATAGTGACCCACAGAGTCATCTATAGCCAGCATAATAAGAGTCAGACATTTTGAGTTGTATTGTTTGTGGTCTCTTTTGAGACCTGGATCTTGTTATGTAGCCCAGGGTATCCTCTAACTCACCGTCTTCTCCCTGAGCCACACCCCCTCCCCAGACTAGGATGACAGAAGAGCCATGGTTGGTTTGTTTCACAAGAGATTCAATCTCAACTCCCTGGGGAAGAGACAGCAAAATTACGGAGTATTCCTCCTTGCTCTCAACTTAGCCTTTGTTNAGATGTCCTGAGTGTGTAGACAGATACACATCTGCACCACATATACCAGTCGTGGTGTCACACGGTGACNATATATTTAACATCTTTGTGCCAAGTGAGTGAACCTTGGATCTTTAAATGCCTAGACATTTAGATATGATTTTGAGAGAGATTCTTCCAAACAAAGACTATTATCTCATTTGACAGGCCCTTGTGACAGAATACCACTGTGGTGAATGCCAGTCTTATGCTCTATAACTAAATGACACCCTAAGGCACACCTGGGTGTGTCACTGCTGGCCTCTTGACTAACTGATCCCAGGCTGATGAGCTCTTTGGAGCTCTAGGCCCTGCTTTTTACAGACACTCATTTCTTTTTATGGACGGCTAACGTTGCATTTATGGATGGTTTAGTTGCATTACTAACGTATTTAGTTGCATTACTAACGTATTTAGTTGCATTACTAACGTATTTAGTATTAGCTGCCTCGGGCTGTGCCTCCCACTTTCTCTAATTTTCTGCATTCATACAAACATTTGTTCTAACGCCTACATTGCTGGTGACATTTTCAATCTGTTGAATCCTAGCACCACAGCCACGGTTTTTGTTTCGTTTGTTTTTGAGACAAGGTTTCATATAGCCTCAAACTTTGTAGGTAGCTAAGGCTGCCCCCGAACTCCTGACCCTCCTACCTCTACCTCCTAAGGGTCAGGATTACAGATGTGTGCCACAACAGCCAGCACCATGTTTTTGCAATTCCAAATTTTAGAAGACTTCTTGTTTAAGTTTAGAAACAAATATTCAACAGTAGAGTGCTTGCTCAGCATGCCAGTGCCTGGGTTTCATACTTAGGCATGAACATTTGCTGTAAGGTTATAATAGGCAAAGTGTTTATTTTTTGTGCATTGATGTTTTGCCTGCATGTTTGTCTGAGTGAGGGTGCCAGACCTTGGAGTTTCCGACAGTTGTGAGCCGCCGTGTGGGTACTGGGAATTGAACCCAGTTCCTCTGGAAGAGCAGTCAGTGCTCTTAACCAATGAGCCATCTCTCCAGCCCCTAAGCAGATTCTCTCCAGGACAAAAGTGAACCAAGAGGGCAGGGCCAGGTAGTGGGACCTCAGCAGAAGNGGAGGAAGCCCTATTCCCAGCCTCCCGCTCCTTGGCCAATCTGTTTCATTCTGGCCTCGGCCATCGACCCTTCTAGCTTCTTCAGTGGGTGGTGCTTATGTCAATCTGGTTCCAGCTGCCTGGAGAAAACAAAGAGCTGCCTATAAGCAATGCCCAATACCGGAGAGACTCAGCCTAGGCAGGCTTGGGACAGGCTGCCATCTGTGGTCCATCAGCTATGGCTGGGGGAGTGAGGCCAAACAGCATGAAAATGGCTGCTGGGCCATTTTTTGGAAAGGGACAGACTAGAAAAGAGGGGGAAGAAATGACTTAACAACTGACATAGAAACCAGATAATCATATGATTTGAATTGTTTTATCTANAATGAACGCAGTCTTTGTGAGGCCTTCGGGTTGCTCCCTGTGGACAAACAAGTGTTCTGGGCCATTGTTCTGTTACCTACTTTTGTTTTTCCTCAGGTCTTGACTGTTTACTCCTGATTTATTTATTATTATTAGGCAGATATAACCCAATGCCATGACATTTGATCTTTTAAATTGTACCACTGAGCCAGGTGTGGTGTGTGTACCTGTAATCCTGACACTTGGAAGGTGGAGACAGANAGATCAGAAATTCAAAGTCATCNTCAGCTATATAGCAAGTTTAAGGCCAGCCTGGGCTACATGAGATCCTGTCTAAAACAAAATATTAACCTGTAAAAAAATTATTTTGGAGGTAGAGAGATAGAGCTCAGTTTGTAAAGTAGCTGCTCTGAAAATGTAAGGACCTGAGTTTGGTCCCCAGAACACACATAACAAACTAGATGTGGCAACGTGCACCTGTAATTGCTAGCACTGGGGAGGTGGAGACAGGGGGAGTCTTGGGGCTCACTGGNCAGCTAGCTTAGTCAAAGTAGCAATCCTCTAGTCCTAGTGAGAGACCTTGTCTCAAAACAAAAACAACAACAACAACAAAAAAAANCCCCACCAAAGTGGAGTAGGCAGGAGTAGTGGTACATTCTTTTAATCCTAGTACTTGAGAGGCAGAGGCAGGTGTGTCTGTGCAAGTTTGAGGCCAGCTTGGTCTACAGAGTGAGTTCCACAACAGCCAGACCTGCATAGTGAAACCATGCCTTGAAATAAACAAATAAATAAAGTGGACAGCTCCTGAGGTTGACTTTCGGTTTCCACATATACATACAAGTACTGGCATAAACACATAGTATGTACAGACATGTACTACACACACATACACACACACACACACACACACACACACACACACACACACACACCCTGGTCCATAATTTGTAATCTCCTGCCCCAGCCTCCCAAGAGCTGGGATTACAGGCCTGCACAAGCAAACCCAGCAAATGTACAACTCATCCTCATCACTGGTTCATTTCCAGAATACTTTCATCTCTCCAAAGGGAAACTTTCTACTTAGCAGTGGTCCCTGCCCGTCCTTCCTTCCTCTTGGCCTCTGGCAACTGGCAATCTACTTCCAGTTTCTATACTTTAGCCTGGCCCAGGACTACTTATAAACAGAACCATATGATTTGGAGCTTGAGTCTAGATTATTTCAACATAAAGTTTCATCCACAGTGTACCGTGCATCTGCACTTCATTCCTTCTGTAGCTGAGCACTGTTCTAATAGGTAGGTAGTCCACTTTTTTTTTCAGACGTAGCCCTGGCTGACCTGGAACTCACACTGTAGACCAGATTAGCCTTGAACTCACAGAGATCTGCCTCCCTTTGCCTCCTGAGTGCTGGAATTAAAAGCATGAACCACCATGCTTGGCTGGATATGCTCCATTTTATCTGTTAATTTCTTTTTTATTATTATTGNTATTGTAATAGAATTATATCATAGCCCCTTTTCTTTCTTCCCTTCAAACCTTCTCATATACTCTTCCTTGATCTCTTTCAAATTCATGGCCTCTTTTCTCACTGTTACATGTGCGTGCACACACACACATATATGTATATACATATATATGCATGTAACAATGAAAAATATGTATGTATATATAATATACACATATATTAAGAATGTATGTGTATATTATATATACATATGTAATAATATTATATATACATATGTATGTGTGTGTTCGTAAATATAACCTAATCAGTCTGTATAATGTTACTCATATGTATGTGTTCAGGGCTAACCATTTGTTATTGGCTAGGCGATCGGTGTGATCCTTCTTAGGGAAGATTGTTCCTCCCAGCCTCGGCATTCCTTAGCTGCCTGTATTTCTTTGTGTAGGGTTGAGGCCGTGTGGTCTTTCCCCTGTCCACTTCGACATGTCTATTATTGTTGTACTTTTTCAGTTCATGTTTGGGCAGTCATGTTGGTGAGACTTTATGGGTAGCTTCTGACATTACCAAGAGACACAATCTTACAGCAACCTCCCTGATCCTCTGGCTCTTACAATCTTTCTGCCCTCTCTCTTGCAATGTTCAAGTCTTGGATGCAGAAGTTGTTTTATCACTATATCCATTAGGACTGGGCTTTTTTTTTTTTTTAAGCTCTGCATTTTGATTGGTTGTGGTTTTCTGTAACGGTCTCCATCCATTGCAGAGAAGTTTCCTTGATGAGCGATGTGAACTATACTTANATCTGAAGATTTGGAGCTAGAAGCCTCAGCTGAGAGAGAACATGTGATGTTAATCCTTCTGGGACTGGGCTACCTCACTCAGTGTGATCTTTCATAGTTGCATACATCCACTGGTTAGATCCTGGAGAAGGATGGGAGAGAGCCGGCTGGGTGGAGAGGCTGGGTGCAGAGCAGAGGGATGTCAGTGGTGGCAGGTAGGTAGGTTCCAGCAGAAGCCACTCTATTCATTTCATGGGAGACATTCAGGTTAACTTCTTCCCGACTTTTACAAGAGCTGCTATGAATATTCATACAAGGTTTTGTAGAAGCAATCTTTTTTTTTTTTTAAATCTCTGAAGTGCAGGGTGTGGCATCTGTAATCCCAGTGCTCAGGAGGCTGCAGGAGGAAGATTACTGAAAATCTTGGGCCGGTCTGGGGTACAGTATGAGTTCCAGTTTCGAAACAACAATCTCTGAAATACATACATACTTAGGACTGAATTTGTTGAGTCACATGGTAATTCTGTTTAACGCTATATATCCATATATATCCGTGTGTGTGTGTGTAGTTTGTTTTTCGAGACAGGGTTTCTCTGTGTAGCCCTGGCTGTCATGGAACTCACTCTATAGACCATGCTGGCCTCAAACTCCAAGATCTGCCTTCCTCTGCCTCCCAAGTGCTAGGGTTAAAAGTGTGTGCCACTATTGCTTGAATCAGTCATCCACTTTTAAAAATTTTTTATTTTATGTTTATTGGTGTTTGCCTGAGTGTACTGTGTAAGGGTATCAGATCCCCCAGAACTAGTTACAGACAGTTGTGAGCTGTCATGTGGGTGCTGGGAATTGAACCTGGGTCCTCTGGAAGAGCAGCCAGTGCCCTTAACCACTGAGCCATCTCTACAGCCCCTCAGTCATCCACTTTTAAGAAATTATTTATTTAATGTGTATGGGCATTGTGTTTGCACATATGTCTATACACCAAGTACCTGCGGGGTGCCCAAGGAGGCCAGAAGAGAGCATCAGATTCCCTGGGAATGGAGTTACAGGCCCCTCCCCTCTTTATTGTCCATTTTTTAAAAATTAAATTTTGTGTATGAATCTTTCACCTTTATATGTGTGCACCACATGCATGCCTGGTGCCCACTGAGGTTGGAAGAGGATGTCAGATACAGTGGAACTAGAGTCACAGATGGTTACGTAGCCTTGGGAATCAAAGTGGTCAGTGTTCCTATCTGCTGGACCAACTCTCCAGCCTGATTATCTTTGTCGTCAGCCTTGCTAGCGTGAATGAAATGGTATCTCATTGTGATACTGAGTCTGAGTTTTTGTCCCTCTAATAACTAATCTANTAACTAATTGTGTATCTTCTCAGATCCTTACTAACCATTTAACATGGTCTCAAAAAAATGTACTCCCCACATTTTGGTCTGAGATGAGGCCTCATGTAAACCTGGCTGGACTCAAGCTTGTTACATAGCCAAAGATGACCTTGAGCACCTGATCCTCCTGCCTCTACTTTCCAANTGCTCAGACTACAGGTACATACCTGGGTAAAGAAAAGCTTACTCGATTTTTTCTTTCNCCTATTTCTATATTGTGCTGTCATTTTTAAGTAACAGGACTTGAGATATTCCAGGTTCTGGGCTTTTACGAGATGCGTGACTTATGAGCACTTCTCCTATTTTGTGGGGGTCTTTATACTGACCTGCTTCTTTAAAGGACAAAACTTTAAATTGTGACAAAATACACTGCCTAATTCAAGGTTCAAAGTTCTATACCTAGGACTTTATTGAAGAGGTTTATAATTTGAGTTCAGATAGTTATGCCTTTTACAGCTGTTAGACAAGCGTAACTTATACATGGCAGTGGCAGGTGTTCAGCTTCCTTCTTTTGCATGTGGCTCTGGTGTCACTTGTGGAAGCCTGCTCTTTCCTCATTGGATTGTGTGGGCACCCGTACTTAAAAACAGCCTTACTGAAGCCCCAAGGTTGCGCAATACCAACCACACTCAAGCACATGACAACACAAAAAGCAACTGAATTTGATTAAGATCTGAGATGTAAGCTGGGTGCAGTCTGTGCTCTATCTAGGCCAGCTCTTGAGAAGCAGAGGCGGCTGAATGGTAAATGTGAGGCCAGCCTCAGCTACATAGAGACCATCTCAAACAAACACACGCACACACATACACCCTCAGTAACATTCATCCTTATGACATTGGGGCTCAAACTCAGGGTTTTGTGCATGTAGAGCAAACTCTCTTCCACAGGGTTCATCCCTAGCTCCTAAAGCTGGTTTTAGAAAGATCAAATGAAGCTGGGCAATGGTGGCACACGCCTTAAGTCACAGCACTCAGGAGGCATAGTCAGGAGAATCTCCGTGAACTCAAGGTCAGCCTGGTCTACAGAAAGAAAGGTCAACTAAGGGCAAGAACAGAAATGTTAAATTTTCTTTTCCTAATCCTTTTTCAGGATCAGTTTCTCTGGCTAGGCCCATGATACTCATTTGTGAAAACTTAAACTTATGTCTCTTAATTGCTCTTATAGAAAACAAGGAGCAGACTACCAGCTGCGGTGGCGCACGCCTTTAATCCCAGCCCTCGGTAGGCAGAGGCAGGCGGATCTCTGTGAGTTCAAGGCCAGCCTGGGCTACCGAGTGAGTTCCAGGACAGCCAGGGCTACACACGGAAACCTTCTCTCAAAACAAAACAAGAAAACATGAGCAGAGTGCTGACATTCAGGACTCTCTAAGGCTGGGCCAACTTATTACTGTGGGGCAGTATTATTAACCAGGGCTGGAAGTGTACTTTTATTTTCCAGGAAAAGCATTTATAAGTTACCTCCAAAAAAGGCCTATGGGCAGCTGGGCGGTGGTGGCGCACGCCTTTAATCCCAGCACTCGGGAGGCAGAGGCAGTCAGATCTCTGTGAGTTTGAGGCCAGCCTGGGCTACCGAGTGAGTTCCAAAAAAAAAAGGCCTATGGGCTTTCCTTTTTCCTCCTAACTGCAAACACCTGCATTTCAGCAGAGCTCTCTCTGGCCTGGCTCTTGCCCCACAGTCCCAGCATCAACAACACTGCAGGCAGGGCCTGAGTAAATACCTATCATGTGAGTAAGACCACCCCACACACCACTGCCTCTTCCTGGGCTATTCCTCCTTCTAACTTTAGTCTATCTCTAGAGACAGATGCAGATTTTTCTTACTAAATTTCTTATTTATTTATTTGTTTGTTTTTTTCGAGACAGGGTTTCTCTGTGTAGCTTTGCGCCTTTCCTGGAACTCACTCGGTAGCCCAGGCTGGCCTCGAACTCACAGAGATCCGCCTGGCTCTGCCTCCCGAGTGCTNGGATTAAAGGCGTGCGCCACCACCGCCCGGCTAAATTTCTTTTTTAAACAGGGCCTACTGAGACTTCGGCTGACCTGGAACTTGCTATTTAGACTGGGCTGGCCAGTCTCTGCCTCTGCTGGGATTAAAGGTGTGGACCATCACACTCGGCTAACATTTTTTTGGTTTGAAAAAATCAAGATCATGTATCTCCGGAATCTCACAGCCAGGAAATAAACTAAGATGTTCTGTTGAGGAAGACTGTTAATAGGGCTGAAGAGATAGCTCAGTACTGCTCTTGCAGAGGACCAAAGTTCAGTTCCAGCGCTCAGGTAAGGTGACTCACAACATTCCAGCTCCCGGGGACCTGACATCCTCGTCTGGCCTCTGCATGCACATGCACGAAGACCCCCCCACACCCCAACCATGCACAACAACAATAAGAATAATGGGCTGGAGAAGGTGGCTCAGTGGTTAAGAGTGTGGACTGCTCTTCCAGAGGATCCAAATTTGGTTTCCAGCACCCACATCAGGTAGCTCACGACTGCCTAGAGCTCCAGTTCCGCGGGATCCAGTGTCCACCAGCACATGCTCACAACACACTCCATACTCAAACATGCACCTATAATTTAAAAAAATCCTTTAAAAATGAGTAAAAAATTTTTAAAGAAAAGACCAAACAGGTATGACAAAATAAGAAGCAATTGGGATGTAACTCAGCAGCAGAGCACTGTCCTGCATATGAGAAACCCAGGTTCTAAAACCCAGGAAGACACAGACAACAGACGAGAGGAATTAAGGGAAACTCACACTGCTTATATTTATTCTTGTGTTTTAGAATGTTTTTAACAATTTATTGGAAGGGGTGCATGCATTCGCCATGGCACACGTGGAGGTCAAAAGACAATTGTGGGAGTCTGTATTCTTCTTCCCCCATGTGGGTTCCAGGGATTGAACTCAGGCTGTCAAATAGGGCAGCAAGTACCTTACTCCCCGACTACAGAGTGAAACAGGGTCTCTATAGAACAGGTGAGACTAGAATTAGGTATGTAGGCCAGGCTGGTTTTAAACAATCCTCCCAGCTCTGCCTTCAAGAGTGCTGGGATTCGAGGGCATGTACCACACCAGGCTGTCATGTTTTCAGAACAGTTCATAGAATAAGACTTAGTGATAACATGAGTCTGTGGTAACATGGCATTATGGTTTGTGTATTGATGGCATTTTACCCAAACTGTAGACATCATCACTGAGAGGTGACAGGATCCTGAGGGACCTAGCTTATCAATAGCCAATCACAATATTGAGAGGCTCTAGGAAGTAGAAGGTGAAGCCTAATTGAAATAAGTCATTCGTTGGGAGCTAGTCCTGGAAAGACACATCTTGTTCCCATGCCTTCCCACGTCTGGTTCCCAGCTGCTATGGACTGAGAAGTCAAAACAAACTGACGGAGCCCAATGACTACCATGGAAACCTCTGAAAACGTAAGCCCAGATATGTCTTTCTTGCTTTTGTTCCCTCTCAGGTTTCTGTCACAGTGACCAGAAGCTAACACACATGGAATAAAAGAAATGCGGAGCAGAAAATGAAAAGAACCAGTGAATATGATTAGAACCTGAAATCTTGTATAAATTGCCTGCTATATTTACACTGCACAAGGCCAAGATGCTCTCCATGTTCACTGGACAGTACCTGGCGTAAGGAAGGTATGTCTTAACACTTCTTGGGTGCATTTGTTACACTAAATATAAAACACCTATGAACACATGGCTGAAGGGAATGGATGTATCTTTCCAGTTCTCCCTAATCTTGTGATAATACATTCTCAATGGCCGGATGGCTACAGAAACACCTTCCTGGTCCTGGCTGGCTGCTTCCTTCTCTCAGATGCAACAATTAAGACAGTTATGGGGCAGGGACATGGCTTGACTTTAGTTCTAGGATGGGTATACGATGGCATATGTGGCTGACGACTACAGATATCCCAGGACACCAGATATTTACACCCGTCCCTCACTACCCACCCCTATAGGTCCTTATAGGTTCAGAAAGCAGCATGGGGTAGCTTCCTCCATTGCAGCTAGAGCAAGTTTGGCCCCCTCAAGCGTAGCTTTTCTCCTCCTCAGCACTCAGGTCCTCTAGGAATGTGACTCTTACCTAAGCTCCCCCAGGGAAGTGGCTCATTATCCTGCATCCTCGCGGAGCTGCCTTTTGCAACACGGAGGCACCCATCTGCCTTTCACTCCTCTTAGGCCTGACGGGGTCATTACCCTTGTCACTTGCGAGTTGACAGGGCTCCCTGTCCATCTATCCCTGAGGGCAAAGCCACTCTCGCTCTTCAAAAAGCC
>LZPO01027367.1:339321-352119 GCA_001675575.1 Neotoma lepida
GTGTCAGAGTGGATTACAGGGAAGCATTAGTGCCAGTAGGTTCCTAGAAGCACTGCAGAAGAGGACTTGGTGGGAGAGAAACCCATATTTAGGATGGGCAGAGGATTTGGAGATGGCTCGTGTCAAATAAACCCATGAAAAAGTAATGGAAAACACCAACTTCTGAAGTCTTGTCGGGAGGAGTGTCTCTTAATGAGGTGGATCTTAGCATTTCTTGGTTCTGCAACAACAGCAGACTAGTGTCCTGTGGAAATTTAACAGCAACTCTTGAGGGCAGTGTTCTGACTGCTGTGTGGTGCTTAGGACATTGCTCTGGCCTTATTAGTTTATCTTGCTGCAATCCTGTGGCTCTCAGTGTAAAGGTAGGAAAAGCGACTGAGCGTAAACTGAGACCCAGTGACTCCATCCAGTTCGTGTTCGGTGTCCAGCACACGGATGCCTTTAGATCTGTAATTATTTAGCCCAGCAGTAATACCTTTACTTCAGAAAGAGAGGAGTAGTGCGATGACCAGAATTCCTAGGAAAAAGTAAGACAGTACTGTAAAAAGTTTCCCCAAGGGGCTGATGGGATGGATAGCTGAGATGGTGAAGTACTCAATGTACAAGGACCAGAGTTTGAGACCCAAAACTAGGTGCAGTATCACATAATTGTAATCCCAGCACTGGGGAGGCAGACTCAGGTAGGTCCCTGGAGCTCACTGGCCAGCCTAATCNTCTAACCCCAGGTCAGTGAGATCCTGTCTCAGAAAAACAAGGTGGGAGCCAGCTATGGGGGTGACACATCCTTAATCCCAGCATTCAGGAGGCAGAGGCAGGTAGATCTCTTGAGTTCAAGGCCAGCCTAATCTACATAGTAAGTTCCAGGCCAGCCAGAGCTACATGGTGAGACCATGTATCAAAACCAAACCAAAATGGATGCCTTCTGAGGAAGGGTCTCTGAGGCTGCCCTCTGGCCTACACATGCAAACATACACACAAGAATACAAACATGAATTCCCTGAGCAGAACATGATGCATGCCTGTGACCCTAATGCTTGGGAGAATGANGCAGGCCATCTTCTTAAGTTCAAGGCCAGCCTGGGTGCCATATTGAATATTAGCCAAAGCTATATAGCAAGACTGAGTCTCCAAAAGTGTGTGCTAGCTGGGTGTGGTGGCACACACCTTTATTCCAGCACTCAGGAGGCAGAAACAGGCAGGTATCTGAGTTCAAGGCCAGCCTGGTCTACAGAGTGATTCCCAGGACAGCTAAGGCTACACAGAGAAACCCTGTCTCAAAAAAAAAAAAAAAAACCAACCAAACCAAACAAAACAAAAAGTACTTGCTTGTCAAGTCTAACAACTTGAATCTGATCCCCGGGTTCTACAGTGGAGAAAATCAACTTATAAAAGTTGTCCTCTGGCTTTTACATGTGAGCTCACACTTACACACACACACACACACACACACACACACACCAGCTGGGTATATTGTCTCACACACCTATAATCTCAGCACTTGGAAGTCTCAGGTAGATTGTCACCTCAGAATTGGAGCCCAGCCTGANCTACGTAGCCTGTACCAGACCAGCCAGGGCTACGTAGCAAAAGCTAATCTTAAAGAGACAAAGTTGATTAAAAGATGGGATTCTCTTGGATAGAGACAATAGAGGCTTCAGAGGCTTCTGGCTTGAGTTCAAATCCCTACTCTGCCATTTGCTAGTTGTATGGCCTTGGGTAAGTGACTTAACCACTCTTTGTCTCTANTCCTAGCTCTGTTAATTGTAGGTAAAAATAAAGCTATGTGCCTCATGAAGTGGTCAGGATTAAATAGCTTCCTACATGGAAATCAAATGGAAACTGNTGTTATANAAACCTATTATTGGTGATTCCCATAGAGCACAGTGTCTTGAGCCTCCTCAGACATCCAGTAATAAAGACGGCATTCGCTGGGCCTTTCCTGTGTGCCGATGACCGGGCTAGCTGACCCACATTGTGTATTTCTCAGAAAATCATCAGGGGAGCTACCATGCCCATTTTACAGTGGAATGTAGTAGTTCAGCAGCTTTTGCAAGTCACATGATTAGTTAATGTCATACTTCCAACAGGTGGCTATTGGAGACTCCTTGGTGTCAGTTTATGTTTACTGAACCCTGTGACCTGCTGTATTTTCTTTAGGTGGGTGTTTGTGTGGGAAAAGGGCTACCAGGAAACTGACTCTGTGGTCAGCTCAGTGACAACCAAGGCCAAAGGNGTGGCTGTGACCAACACTTCTGAACTTGGATTCCGGATCTGGGATGTGGCGGACTATGTGATTCCAGCTCAGGTATGTGTCGCTGTGACGTCTATGCACATGAAGCCCTTTCCTGCTTTTGCACACATACAATGAATGGCCAGAATTCGCCACCTCCATGCCCAGGTTGTTTTAGCCTGAGACAGCAATGCAGCCAGGTCTCTGAGATGTCATTTCTAACAGAGAGCCCTCGAGNGCTCTCCTAACTGCTCTAAAGTGGGGCTGGCTACAACCCAGCCCTCTCTTTTCCCACACCTTCATCTCTCCAAGCTCTGGAGGGTGAGAAAGCAAAGGTCTTGGGCAAAGTGAGGCTGGAAATAGCATCTTCCGCATTCTCTGTTTGCTTTCCTGTCTTACACCCACAAGGTAAAGCTTGTCAGAGGGCATATTAACACACACACACACACACACACACACACACACACACACACACACACACACACACACACACANNAGCAGTTAAAGACCACACACCCAAACTAAAAGGAAATGGTCAGATTGCATCAGGAACAAAGAGGCAGAAATGGCTGCACAGGGTGTCCTAACCTACATACTGTCTGTTAATGCACACAGACACAAGTTGACATTTTAGTTTCTTTTTCTAGAAATGGAGATGGAGCCTAAGGGCTCACACATGCCAGGCTCGCACTCTGCTCTGGAGCCAAATCTCCAGCCCCTAAGCTGCCAGTTAAACATTGACTCTTCAGCTTTGTGCCTCTTGGCCAAACCCTGGCCTAGCATCTCCTCCAGACGGNGGATATGCTGGCTGGGTGTGTATGGTGGCCAAATTAGTTAAGCTGTGAGCATTAGACTCGGAGCTAGGAGAGAGAAAGCAAGGACTTCAGATAGTCTCTTTAAGAGTGTTAATTTCCCTGGCCCTCTCAGGAGAAGGATTTGATGGGAAAAAAGCCAGAGCTAAAGACACAGAAAAATAAAATGGACTGCCAGGCATGGTGGTGCACGCCTTTAATCCCAGCACTCAGAAGCCAAGGGCAAGCAGATCTCTGTCATTTTCAAGGCCAGCCTAGTCTACATAGTGAGTTAGTGAGTCCCAAGCCATTCAGAGCCACATAGTGAAACCGTCTTAAAAAAAAAAAAAATTAAACCAGTTGGAGCAAGTAGTTGCAATTGGGTGGTCTTTTGGTACATACCAGTCTCAGCTGAGTGGTGGTGGCTTCCAACCCCATCCTAACAAGCTTGGGACTATCACACCCAGCTTACCCACTGTAGCCAAGGAAGGGCATAAGCCCTGCTCCTGGGACTAAATGGGAAGGACCTGCCAGCCAGCAGCTGTGTTCTGTCAAGCAGCTGAGTTGGGGGTTAAGGGGTTCCCTGGGNCTCTCTTCCTGAGCTGTCTCCATGAATGGAACATAACCACCACATCTCTGTGATGCATCTCTAGACTGACATTTCCCTACATGAAAGAGATAAGCAACAGGAAACAGAAAGTAGGNGGCAATGAGCTGGACACGCCTAACTCAGCGGGGCTCAGAAGCAAGACTCTATAGCACCAGCCAAGAGTTTGTCTATTATGTTAAACCGCTGGAAGGGTGACACGGTGTCAGGAGAGACACCTGCTGCACCTTTGTGGCCTGTCTCCCAGCATAGTTTGTTCTAGCTGTTGCCAGAGCACTCACCACCTTGTCTGACCAGNGGTGGGGATGCCTGCAGAGACTTGAATCCCCGAAATGGCTCCCAGAGCTGACTTTGCTTTTTTNGGGGGGAAGTATGAAATGCTGGAAGCTTCTAGTAGCTCTTTAAAATTCCAAGCACCCAGTGGAGGTTTAGGGGGGGTGGATATCTAACTAGAATCTCCTGGGGTCATTGTCTGTCATTCCTTGTATGAGGGGGTCATAATTAGCAATTCCTCTCTCTTATCTGTAGATAGTTATTTTGTAGAGACTNNAGTTTGGCACCTTTGTATCTATGAAGAGAGAAATGTCTGTTACTGGCTGACAGACTCTTCCCTAGAATATTTGTTTGTTTATTTATTTGTTTGTTTGTTTTTGTGACAGTCTCACTATGCTGCCCTGATTGGCCTGGAACTTGCTATGTAACCAGATTGGCCTTGAACTCAGAGATCCTTCTGTCTCTGTTTCCCGTGTACTGGGATTAGGGTATGTGCCATCATATCCAGCCTTTATTTAGCATGCTTTAAAAAAATATTTTATGTGTCTGTGTGTGCACCTGAATGTATCTGTAGGTGCACCACATGCATGCAGTACCAGCAGCAGTCAAAAGAGGGCATCAGATCCCCTGGAACTGGTTTTGCAGATGGTTGTAACTGACCATGTAGGTGCNGGGAACTGAACATGGATCCTCTGCAAGAGCAGCCAGTGCTCTTAACCACTGAGCCATCTCTCCAGCCCCATCTGGCTTTCTCTATGGCCCCACTCACCTCCTCTGAGGGTGACTCAACAGGGTTCTCTCCTCTCCGCAGGAGGAAAACTCCCTCTTCATCATGACCAACATGATTATCACTGTGAACCAGACACAGAGCACCTGTCCAGAAGTAGGTAGCTCTTTGGAAAAGCCCCCCAGGAGGCTTCACACCCACATCCACTCCTGGCAAACTGTATGTGGGGGGCTACACCACGCGGAACCTGTTTCCATTCNTTCCTTTTCCAGATTCCTGATCAGACCACCATTTGTAACTCAGACTCGAACTGCACTCTTGGCGCCGCAGGCACCCACAGCAATGGTAGGAGTGGGTGGCTGAGCAGCTGGGACCTCCCAGCAGGTGCCAAACCTGGGGAAAGTGGCTTCTGATGACATCACACTTCCTGTGGAGCATCTGAGATAGAGAAATTGCAGAAATAAAAATCCGCCCTCCCCGCCCCCACAACCTGGGCTACAGCTCGATGGTAGAGCACAAGCTTAGCTTGGGTGAACCTGGGTTCAGGTCTAGTCCATCATCCGAGAAGAAACACACACCCCCCTCCCCACAATGCTACATGAACCTAGGGGAACCTCATATAATAGCAGAACCGGGGCCCTCTTAGCATCACCTGTGTTGCAGCAGACACCTCAGGTCTNGCCCCTCTCTGTGTCTTGGTATCACTTTGGCAAATACGTGGCCAACTCTGAGGCAGCCTTCTTGTTCTACCTCCATCTTCTAGACACCATCTAAATCCCATAATTTACTAAAGATTGGCTGCCCAGGAGCCTCAGGGCTCTCATATTGTCCTATGCAAAGGTAAAAGACTGCCAACAAGACCCCTGTGGACCTGGCCCTACNCTCTCTTCACAGGAATTGGGACTGGAAAGTGTGTTCCATTCAATGAGTCCGTGAACACCTGTGAGGTGGCAGCATGGTGCCCAGTGGAGAATGACTCTGGTGTGCCAACGTGAGTCCTACTCAAGGTCCTCGAACCTTGGTTTTCAGCCTGGAGGGAGGTGACAGGGTGAGGTGAGCTCGGGTGCTGGGATTTTTTAGTGCATTCTTGGTCTCTGAGTGGGGCCATTACACCCTGGGAGAGTGGTTGTNAACCGCAGAGCAAGGAGACCACAAGGGGTTGCCACTTGTGGTAAGGGTGCAGGTGACTTACGTGTGCTGGGGCACTGTCTGTTGCAAATAACCAACAGGAAACAGTGCTTGGTTTTGGGTCTTGATTTCTTTGAAAGAGCCTCATTATGTGGCCAGGGATGGCTTNTAGGATGCTCCCAGCAGGGCCTCGCTCATGTGATGTCCAGGCCCACAAGAGCTCTCCTTGCTCTTTCATGCTTCAAGTGCTCAGCAGTTAAGAGCCTGTCTCTTATACACATCTAGATGTGTATAAGAGACAGTTCATGAGGAGCACTAGAAATTTTAAGCATTTTCAAAAGTTAATTGACAACCATTCTGACAGATTATACTTAGTTATTTTTGCCTCTGATAATTTTTTGCACATTAAGTTAATGCTGTTCTATAGTCGGAACTCTTTTTGTTGTTGTTGTTAAGTAATTTTTAATTACACTTGTGTGTGTTCGTGTGTAAGTGTGCCAAGGCACATGTGAAGGACGGAAAACAACTTGTGAGCCAGCTCTCTCCTTGGACTTTGGGACCCAGGAATAGAACTCAAATCCTCAGGCATTGATTCAAGTGCCTTGACCCACTAAGTCATGTCATCAGCCCAGCCTTGAACTTGTGGCCTCCTGCTTCAGCTTCCCAAGTATTGGGAATGCCAGCATAAGCTATCACACCTGNCCTTTGGTGGCTAAAGCACCATGCACACATACACCCGCCCCCAACACACACACAACCAGCACCTTTCATGTTTCAACTAACAAAAAAGACTAAGCAGCCAGGCGTGGTGACAGACACCTTTTGATTTCGACCCTTGGGAGGCAGGGGCAGGCGGAGCTCTGTGAGTTCGAGGCCAGCCCGGTCTACAGAGTGAGTTCCAGGACAGCCAGGGCTGTGTAGAGAAGCCTTGCCTCAAAAAACCCAATTAAGGGGCTGGAGAGATGGCTCAGTGGTTAAGAGCACTGACTGCTCTACCACAGGACCCAGGTTTAGTTCCCAGCACCGACATAGAGCCTCACAGCTGTTGTAACTCCAGTTCAAGGGTACTCAACACACTTACCCAAACATATATGTAGGCAAAACACCAATGTATATAAAATTAATTTAAAAAACCTAAGTAGTTAATCAATTTTTTTTTATTTTGTTTTTTCGAGACAGGGTTTCTCTGTGTTGTTTTGGTGCCTGTCCTGGAACTTGCTCTGTAGACCAGGCTGGCCTCGAACTCACAGAGATCCACCTGCCTCTGCCTCCTGAGTGCTGGGATTAAAGGCGTGCGCCACCACCGCCCGGCCTCAACAACAAGTTTTAATAGCACTGTTTTGGGAATAAACTGAGAGCAACACAATTTTTATGAATGCATACAAATTGTAATATGTCTATTACCATAAGGTGGGATATTATTCCACCTTAAGAAAGAACAAAACCTAATTCAGGACTTTTTTGAACCAGTGACCTTCCTGTCTCAGTCTCTGCAGTGCTGGGATAACAGCTAGGAGCCACCCCAAGAGCCACCAGTTTCCTGACTTAAGTGGACTTGTTTTAAAATGGCTAATCTTAGGTTATTTCCATTTCACTCCAATTTTTTTTCTGAAAGAACAGTGAGCTAATCTTAAAGGAAAGTATTGCCTAGGGTGTACAGGTTATTGGAGTATGATACAACAAATGATAAAAATGGAGAACCCTTATAATCCTTTCCTCTTGATAAGGAATGGGGACTTTTGAGCTTGAAAGAGCTCCAGGCCTTTACTTAGCAGCAGAGGTGATGGGTTCAGCTCCCCCCGTCATGTGGTCCTAGTGGCTTTGCTGCTAATTAAGGCAGGGCTGAGATGAGTGATTCCACTTACAACTTCAAAGTTCTTGTCTGCCTCAGGGGAGGCCCTGCATTTCTAGATTCTCGCTGAGAAAAATCCACTCCAGAAATGAGTCCCCTTGGGGACAGACTTACCTCGTATCTCTGGCGGTATGGTTTCCTAGTCAGCAAGGCCAAGATGCAAACTTGAGGCCAGGAGATGACTAAGGAATCATGGCGGCCATAGCCAGCATCCTCCTCCCCAAATGCTCAGGTTCTTCACTGCCTGATGCTTGGGGCAGGAAGTCCCACCTTTTCAGAGGAAGGATCAGAAGGCCTGGTGGCCTAGTGTTACACAGAAGGGGGTAGAAAATGTCAGATGCTCGCCTTTCTCCTCAAGAGGCAAAGCAAACCGTTACAAAGGTTGCAGAGCCATGCGCATGTGTTTAGTAACCGTTACAATTCTTTTCCAGGCCAGCTTTTTTAAAAGCTGCGGAGAACTTCACCCTCCTGGTAAAGAACAACATCTGGTACCCCAAGTTTAATTTCAGCAAGTAAGTGGGGGCCAGGCATGCGTGTTCACAAGCCTCTTCAAGAACTTTCTGGCTCTCCCTGAGATTCCCCTTCCTCAAACTTTCTGCTTCCTCCCTGACTTCAGGAGGAATATCCTCCCCAATATCACCACTTCCTATCTGAAATCGTGCATTTATGATGCTCAAACGGATCCCTTCTGCCCCATATTCCGTCTTGGCAAAATTGTGGAGGATGCAGGGCATAGCTTCCAGGATATGGCAGTTGAGGTAGGTACTTGCATGGCTTTTCTCACACCTCCTTGGCCTCAGCATGGACCTGAGTTCTGAAAGCCTGCCTGTGTCTCTTCCCCCACAGGGAGGCATAATGGGTATCCAGGTCAAATGGGATTGCAACCTTGACAGAGCTGCCTCCCTCTGCCTGCCCAGATATTCTTTCCGGCGCCTCGACACCCGGGACCTGGAACACAATGTGTCTCCTGGCTACAATTTCAGGTATGTGAGCCTGGGCCCTGCCACTCACATGTTGTGGGGGGTTTGGTGATAGTAGATACCTATGGGGTTATTCATATCCCCCCACCCACCCCCCAAAAAAAACCAACACCCATGGGCCAGGCTGTGTATCACCAGTTCAAGGCAGTAAGGCCAGGAACCTGGTAGGATGCTCCCAGCAGGGCCTCGCTCATGTGATGTCCAGGCCCACAAGAGCTCTCCTTGCTCTTTCATGCTTCAAGTGCTCAGCAGTTAAGAGCACTTGTTGTTGCCAGGCGGTGGTGGCGCACGCCTTTAATCCCAGCACTCGGGAGGCAGAGGCAGGCAGATCTCTGTGAGTTCAAGGCCAGCCTGGGCTACTGAGTGAGTTCCAGGAAAGGCGCCAAAGCTACACAGAGAAACCTTGTCTCGAAAAAACAAACAAACAAACAAACAAACAAACAAAAAAAAAAGAAAAAAGAAAAAGGAAAAAAAAAAGCACTTGTTGCTCTTGCAGAGGACCACGGTTTGATTCCCAGCACCACCTGGCAGTTTACAACTATCCATAACTCCTGATCCAAGGCACCCAACACCCTCTTCTGGCTTCTTTGGGCACTGCATGTACATGATGCACTTACGTGTAAGCAAAACATTCATACACATAAAAGAAAGATAGCTTAGGCTTCTGAGGGCCATCTTTTGCTACANCCCTGCTCACCATTGTGAGGAACAGATGAGCTTGTGGACTCTGTTCAAGGCCAATGGGATCTGGTCCAGGAATTGATTTTTCAGTAATGGATTCTGCCCCAGCATGCAGAGGTTACAGGAGAGGCCTGTGATCCCAGCCAGGCATAGCGACACACATCTCTAATCCTAGAACCTGGAGGACTAAAGCAGAAGCACAAATTTGAGGCAAGCCTGAGCTGCATCGAGAGAGCCTGTCTCAGTAAAATAAAACAAAGGGCCGCACTCAAATTTGCCTGCTGAAAATGCTGGTATATCAGCTTCCCTGGGCTCTAGTAATAAAACTGAACAGTTCAAAACAAAAGAATTTTATTCTTTGGTAGTTCTGAAACCAGAAATCTAAAATCAATGTGTCTGCCGGGTTGTGCTGTCACAAACTCCATAGCTAGATTCATCTTAGCCTCTCCAAGTATTTGGTGGCTCCCAGCAATCCTTAGCCTGTACATGTGCCAGCACCTCTGTGGTCATATGGTTTTCTTCCCTCTGCATATCTCTTCTCTGTGTAGCTGAGGATGATCTTAAACTCCTGATCCCCTGCCATCACCCCAAGTGCTGGGATTAGAGGTGTGCACCATCACACCCACCTTCTCTTTCTTTCTTTTTTTTTTTTTTAGACAGGCCGGGAACTTGCTGTGTAGACCAGGCTGGTCTCGAACTCCAGAAGTAGAACCGCCTTAGCCTCTTGAGTGTTGGGTTTAAAGGCATGCACCACCACACCTGACCCAGTCTCTCCTCCTCTTGAGCATTTAATTTAGGGTGGACCTTAATCCAGTATGACCTCATTTTAGCTAATTACATCTGCAAAGTCTCATTTCCAAATAAAGTCACATTTGCAGGCCTGAGGCGGACATGAGCTTAGGAGGGGGTTACTATTAAATCCAGGATACTTGGGAATCTGATGAGAGGACTGGGAACACCTTTGCCCTTTCCTTAAAGCAGCAAAATCCTGTGTACATTTAACGTGCGTTTGCTGGGTGGGTCTTTAAAAAGTTGCCCTTGACTCCCTCTAGTGGTAATTTGTGGAATCAAATTTATATGGGGTTGTAAGAAGGCTTACCGAGACTAGGCAGGTATTTGAACGCTCCCCTGGGGGTCAGATTTCTATTGTTCCATTTCTATTACTGCACGGTTCTTATAGAGACCATTGTAGAGACCTCAAGCTTGAGTTGGCATCCTAGAGCTGAGAAGTTGATGGATCCCATGGGACACCTTGCTCCTGGCTTCTGCCAGCACTAGTCTTACCTGAGAGTCCCAAGCCTGGACCACAGCATAGAAATTGTGGACCAGATAATTCCCAGGCTTAAGATCCCTGTAGAATGCTAAGGCTGGGGTCTGGTATAACAGTGATGAAGGCAAGGTTTCCTTTGGAGGTGTTGAAATTCTAAAATTGACTGATTGTATATCTAAGAACAATTGATTGACCTTTTAAGTTTCTGGAGCTCTGGGATTGCAGACTCCCTGGCTTGAATTCTGTAGTCTGCTGGGTGAGTGGTTGACAATTTCAACTCAATTGTATATCTCAACCCAGCCATATCAACAACAAAAAAAGCAGATGGTGGGCAGGAAGAGTCACTGAGGCGTGGCATATCCCACCTGAAGCCAAGATCCCTGGCTGAGGCGAGCGCCGTGGCTGGCTTGGCCCCCATCCCCCAATGCAGTCTTGTAGATCCCTGCTAGCTCACAAGTTCTCTATTGGTAGCCAAGGTTGCCTGGAGAGAGGCAGATGTCCTGGTTATATCAGGAAGGCCATTCAGAGCAGGGGCTTCTGTCATCCTGTGGGAGGTGGCAATGACAGTGGAGTCACTCTGTTCCTCCAGGAGGGATCCTGGCCCTCCTGCCACCTGCCTCATATTAGCTGGGAGGCTGACCTGGGGTGCTTAGTGTCTGCTAAGCCCGCAGAACAACTCATTAGCCAAGACCAGCTGTGCCCAGGGACTCAGGTCCCGCCCTTTCTCCAAGGACCCAAAATCTGCACTAATTCCCTAACCCACCCTCTTCTCCTTCAGGTTTGCCAAGTACTACAGGGACCTCACTGGCAACGAGCAGCGCACACTCATCAAGGCATATGGCATCCGCTTTGACATCATCGTGTTTGGAAAGGTCGGCCCTCCTTTGAACCTCAGTGGGAGGAGCCTCCCACCTTCCTATTTTCTGCAGTCACCCCCATCAGAACATCTTTTCTCTTCCTATCTTACGCAGGCTGGGAAATTTGACATCATCCCTACCATGATCAACGTTGGCTCTGGCTTGGCGCTGTTAGGGGTGGTGAGTGGCAAGTTGCTCCTTTTGGGAAACAGACCTTTCTCACTAGCAAGCAGTTTAATAAGCACTGTCCTTCCCTACACCTCAAACTTGTCTCTAGACTGGATGCTTCTAGTGGTGAGGGAAAGAAACCCTAGACATCCCACCTCTGAGACCAAGCCCCTTGGTTGGGGTCCAGTCTGACTCAAAGGAATGGAGATGCCTTTCCTCCTCTGTAGATTAGGTTTCAAAGGAAGGGGGGTCTACACAAAGCAACAGCTAAAAGCATCCTGGTTCATTCTGTGCTAAACCAGGCGACTGTGCTATGTGATGTCATAGTCCTCTACTGCATGAAGAAAAGATACTACTACCGGGACAAGAAATATAAGTATGTGGAAGACTTCGAGCAGGTAGGCAGCTGTGCTCCCGGCAGGCAAGAAGTCTGCGCATCTTGTCTCGTCCCAGTGGAGAAAACCAAGCAAGGCCCTTCCACAAAGGTTGTCACCTGTCAACGGACCACCTGTGGTAGCATTTATTTCCAACTTTTCTTCAGATGGACTCCCTCTTTAAAACCCAGTTGTTTTGTTTTTCGAGACAGGGTTTCTTTGTGTAGCCCTGGATCTCCTGGAACTCGCTCCGTAGACCAAGCTGGCCTCGAACTCAGAGAGATCCNCCTGCCTCAGCCTCCTGAGTGCTGGGATTAGAGGCGTGTGCCGCCAACACCTGGCTAACCCAGCCTTATTTTAATTAGTCAAACGTTGATTGTGATAAGATAGTAGGACAGTATCTACATCCACGTGGTGCTTATATTCACCTTGTGGAATGAGTGCTTTGTACCACACTGTGAAACCCTCCAGGACTGAGGCTTCTCCATTGCTAAGGAAACCCTCAGGAAAAGCATGAAGCTCCTCTTGCCCCGGGTGGCTGGGTAACTCATGGTGGCAACACACACTGACTGGGTGGTTACATGTTTACCCGCCCTTTGCAGGGTCTCGCGGGTGAGATGGACCAGTGATGCCTGACCCTACACTTCAACCCCACAGNGCCCTCATCGAAGCAGTGAGACGAGAGAAATGGCTGCTACATCACTCTCGAGAAAGTTCCAGAGTTTTAAACGTCTCCTCCACTNCACAAACACTCAGGGTTGCCTAGCGGGTCTTGTTTTAGTTTTGTCGTTTTTGAGCCTGAGTCTTGCTCTGTAGCTCAGCTGGACTTCAGACTCAGAATCTTCTTGCTTCAGTCCCCA
>LZPO01027367.1:352304-363343 GCA_001675575.1 Neotoma lepida
GAGTGCTGGAATTAAAGGCGTGCGCCACCACCGCCCAGCTTGTTTTACCTTTTACATTTCAGAGTTTCACTCGATGTAGCTCAGGCTGGCCTCAAACTCAAGACATTCCTCCTCCCTAGACAGCCTTTTAACCTCGCCTTTTGTGAGGGGTTTATTTGCTCACTACACACAGTGTATTCCTGGTGCGGTGTTGGCCAGGTTACCTGTTGTTTATACAGTGTGAGCATACTGAGATAATACGACAGTCTGTGAACAGAGACACCACAGTGGATTGTGGGACTGCCATCTTCTCCAGGGTCTCCAGGACTGGCTCCCTTGGAAGTTCCAGTCTCTAGACCCTCAGGACAGGCCCAGTCCTCTGGGGCCCAGAAGCTCTGTCCAAGCACTTTATAAGGGAGTTCTCCAGGTGCTGCCAGCAGGCCTGGGGCACTGTTCCTCTTCCCTGTAACTAGAGACTTTGTCCCTTGTAACAAAGACAGAGTTAGCTTTCCCTTTCAGAAGGGCTATGTTGAAATGACTGAGGACCAACCATTAAAAGATATGACTTTTTAAAATCCTTGTCTGTGCGGTCTCTTAGCACGTAAGCTGGAGCTCTCCTTCCATTTAGGAAAGTTGTCATCATCCAAATGGAGCCACCAAACAAGGGGTTGGGCTGGGGTAGGAGGTCCTCATGTGGTATCTGCCTGGTAATGAGATTATGCCTAAGCACAACCTTGCAGTGAAGGCCACCTCCAGGAGCAGCTAGAGTTCCTTATCATCCTTCGGTCACTGCTGATGATAAACCCGTNACCAAAGAAAATGTGCTTCACAACGGCCCTGGCCTCAGCCTTCTTGCCTGTCCCCACATATGCCACCTCTGTCCTGCCCTGGCCCACAGAGCACCCACACCCTGCACTGCACCACTCCACCATCTCTGAATAAACACTTCTCTTTGGAGAGCCCCCGTCAATATCTGATTGTGACAACCTTCACAGTAAGTTCTGTGGGCCAGCTGCCGTGCTCAGGAGAGGGCTCAGCTTGCTTCCAGCAAGAAGTTTTGTTTTTTTGTGGTGCTAGGAACTAGACTCTGGGTCTTGCCCATGCTAGGCACGTGCTCTACCACTCACTGAGCTACAGCTCCAGGCCTTGCTTTTGGAACCTGAGCATTTTCCCCTCTACTATAACCTTCATGCCTAAGAACTCATTAGCTTGTGTTCCCATAGAATGTACATGATATTTTTTCCATAGCTGATATTTTCATATAAAACAGCTACTATCATTATAAAATGACTACTGTTCTATAGGTAACACAATTTCAGGAATGTGCCCCCCCCCATTAGTTTCTTGAACTTGCACCGTGAAGCAGAACTGCCTGCCTGCCATGTCTTGCTCCAGGTATGAACTGGGGCTATTTCCTGCCCTGCAGCTTTTCCATCATCACACTGGCTTCATTCTGTACCGTGAAAAGTGGCTCGTCCCCCTCCTTCCCCCATCCCCCCTTTGCTGTTAGTCAATTCATTCCCAAGTACTCAGGGGTATGATAGGTTAGGAATGTTCTATTTCTTCTGGATAAATGGCCAACCTGGGTCTTGCTTTAGGTAAGTGTGTGGAGAGGGGGTAGAAATAAGATTTATGAAATGGTTTTAACAAAACTGGTTTGTGTGACTTTTTTTTTTTAAGTGATCACATCAAGGCTGGGTGGTTAAGAGCCTTTGCTGCTGCTCTTGCAGAGGACCTGAGTTCAGTTCCCAGCACCCACATCAGGAGGGTCACAACTGATTGTAACTCCAGCTCTGGAGGATCTGACGTCAGCCTCTCTCCTTTACAGGCAATCACATGACATGTGCATACACAGACACACGTAAGAATGATTTCTTAGGTGCTACTTAAACACAGATCACATGGAACTGGAAGGTTTAGGAATGCTGACACGGTTAGAGTATGTCCCCCCAAATTCACATTTTAGAAAGTGGATCTCTGATGTGAGGATGAGGAGGCAGCCTCCTGGAGCACTCTTCCATCATGAATGGGATTAAGTCCCTTATCAGAAGGGCTTGAGACAGCCTCCTGGAGCACTCTTCCATCATGAATGGGATTAAGTCCCTTAGCAAAAGAGCTTGAGAGAGGGATTCACATCTCTGTGGTCCGCCCATGTTCTCAACGTCATCCTGGTGGATCCGGCCCTCACCAGTCCCAGAATCTGCTGGAATGGTGATCATGGACTTCCCTGCCTCCAGAAATTTGGGGAATTTCTATTTTTAAATTAGGCAGTTTTGGGCCCTCCAACACACTCAGACTAAAACAAATGCTTTGTTCACTATCCCAAAGGCTATGGAGCGATGACACCTTCTCAGGTTAGGGTGTGAAGGTGGATGTTTGGGACACTGTTTACTCACCTGGGTCATCTTGCATTCAGCTGCATCTCTACTCATCGGCACACCCTGGCACTACCTCTTCAGTGGGAGCGGGGAACAGGATCCTTCAACCTCACATGCATGAGTGGGTTTCCAGTACTCCCTGAAGTCTGCATAGTGATGAACCCCCAAGAAAGGCTTTCCCACAGCCTCAGATTCTCAGTGGCTTTTTTTTGAACAGGAACNTCCTCTTGACTCAAGAGCCTCTATGCCTTACTTTTAGATAGACCCTTCACTATGCAGCCCAGACTGGCCTTGAACTTAGAATTCTCCTGCCTCAGCCTCCCAAGTATGGGGATTACAGGCATGTGTACCACACCTGACAATAGCCTGTATTTCTGTAGCATGGGATAGGACTTTTTTCCGAAGTGAAGTTCAAACCCAAGAAAACACTGTCCAGCCACAGGACATGTCTCATGTGACGAAAACCACTCCCAGCTGCTCACCTGTCCAACCTCCCANAATCCTACCCTTACCTTCAGACTTCGACCTGCCAGTGGCTCACCTGGGAGCAGTTTACATGGGACCCAGGAATATGCATTCTGCCCTGCTTCCAAGAACTGTGCATACGGTTGGTCTCAGAATCACGCTGAGCAGTGACACCATAGTACATACCTACATCAGGGGATCTGCCAGCTCCATTAACTGTGACTTGGGCATCTGACTCACTGTCAGCCTAAAGGATGACCAACGTAGGCAGAAACATCACAAAAGAACAGCTACGGATGGAAGAACCCCCAGGAGGCCAGGCTTTGCACCATTTTGCTGTCTGTTTATTTCAAGTTTACAGAGAAGCTTAACCACCTGTGGGAAAGCAACCGCAAGCTTATGTTTTCTCTTCGGTTCATGAACTTGTAAGTGATAAATACACAGTATTTAACTCTGTACACCTGATAAAAGGAAAATGCATAGTAGAGAAGATCGGGGCAATAAAACACAAGCAGAGGGCATCGGTCACCAAATAGAAAAGTCCAAAGTCCCACGAAACTCGGCCCATGAAGCTGGAGAAGAGGGGAACCAGCAATCTTCCCTAGCACCTTGGGAACCAATGGAGGTTCTGGTTCTGCACTGGCAATGTAAAGCCCTCAGGAAGATGGGCGAGGGCTGCGGGCCTAACCTGGTGTCAACTTGTACAGATGTTCTCCTAATTCTAGGAAGGTTTGGGGACGAGAGCTCTGTCCCATGGAAAGGCCAGACCAGTAGGGGGTGGCCTCTGCAGCCCCAAGGGACAACAAGGGGCTCTGTAAGGTGTCTGCGGACCACTGGTAGCCTGTGGGATGATTGGGGGAGGCAGAAAGGACAGGGAAAAAGAGGGGGGTGGGGCTTGTGCTTCCTTCAAGGCAAGGCCAAGGCTGCCTATAGTCAGTCATGGATGAGCCAACAGGAAGGAACTGGGCATCCTGTTTGCCCACACAGGAGCTGCTGAGTCAGCCTGCCCGACAATGCTTTTGAAAACAATGTTTGTGCTCTAATGCTGCAGTCATGGCCGGACCTCTCACACTTTCCGAGGCAGCTGGGCAGGATGGGAGAGAAGGGTCGCTCCTTTCCACAGCTTTCTTTGGTGTTTCATTGTTTAAGAAAAAAGTTACCCATGTGGACCTCTCAACCGCGAGGTGCTGCCTGATTGCTGGCAACCCACTTTAGACATCTTGGATGGAAAGTTCCATGGTGGGGAGAAAGGGCATTGCCCAGTANGGTTGTGTAAACACAAGAAGAGTTCTGCAGAGCTTCTGTACAATGCCTGCCCTCCTCAGGGGGGCCACTTGGCCAAGCCCGAGTCCAGGGAGGCAGACGGGGACTGAGCCTCAGGACCTGTTGGCTTTAACTACCACAAGGTGCTTATTGCAAAGGAGCTGAACCCCAACTGTGGCCAGAAGGGTTAGAGCTCCTGGGTTATTTCTGCTTCAATTTAAAAGAGGCAAAGTGACAGGAAGTCCTTGGTCACAGAGACAATGCAAGCAGGGGAGAGGACCCACACACACATTGGAGTCTTTGCCCTAATTCTAATTGCCTATGTGACAGCAAGAAAAGTCTGGCTAAACTATAGTCAAGAGCTTAAGAAACCCTATGGAAGCCAGGAAAGCCTGGACTCTGCATGTGGCCAGGCCGTGGGGAACAGGCCTCACGCCCGTCTCTACAGGAAGACCCTACACAGAGGCTCACCAGACAGAAACTACAGAAAGCAGTCTTCTGGGCCCTGTTCCTGACAAGACAGTCATTACCAGATCATTCCAAAGCACTGGAAAGCAGAGTCTAGAAGCCCCCTTAAACTTCATGTTTTCCTCTGTGGCCCTGGGTACTCACACCCAAACCTCTACCAAAGTTCCAATATTGACTGAAAGTCAAAAAAGGCCCACGTTTGCTCTGTAGGCCCCTAGCTAAAATAAAAAAAAAGGTCCTTTGCCCTGAGGAACATTCTGGGTTTTGACGCTTTTCTCTACAATGGCACCCTGATGTACTGTGTGGTTCTTGCTAAAGCTTTGATCCTAAGGATAGCCATTTGTGCCTAAGCTGAGTGACAGTACTGCCCACAGGAAAGTGGCCCACNGGAAAAGTGGTGTTTCATTGACTATATCAACCAGGCAGTATTTAAGAGGAAAGAAACCTTACAGTCTCTAGAATGCACAGGTAACAGGCAAGCAAAGCTGCTAATATACAGGCACAGGTTTCAGCGGCACTCAGTCCCCGTCGCACAATCGCACGGTGGAAGCCGTGACACAGATCCTGGAAGCTCCAATATGTAACTTCTGAATTTCTCCAGAGTCCAGGCTAGTTAGAGACTTGGGAACACCTGTTGAGTCTTAAGCCATGTAATGTACATGGAAGTGTAAGCTTTCACCCTGAAGTTTTTGGCCATTTTACAAAGAGAATTAGCTTAGCTGATGACCTCAGAAACCCANTTGGAGCAGCTAACATGAAGAAATGTGTTCAGTCCTCCAGACAAGCCTTCACCACCACAGCTGCTGAATGCTCGTTCAAGCATTTCAACTGCAAGCCCTTTTAGTTTTCAGACTATAATTTTACCCATTAAAAAAAAAACATTTAAAAAGTCCTCATTACAAATAAATACATCGAAGTTCCCTGCAGCCACTGAGGGCTAGCCCTGTTCTACCATGGTTCTGGAACGGGTCCGGCTTCAAGTTTATATGGGTCCCACCGAACCTTTCACTCCCTCTCAAGTGTAGCCCCAGCCTGCAGGAGTTTCTCCACTTGATTCTCCCTGCGGCTCAAACCCACACACATTCTCTTGGTACATCTGACATGGTTCTGAATTCACAATGAAGGTTTTTTGTTTTTTGGCATAAAAATGTTTTAAAAAGCAACTGTCCCAAAATGCATGTTCGTCTGGGTTTCCAACTCCTCATACCCGCCGGTCCGGCCAGCCAGCAGCCAAAGTCGACGTCATGGAAGTCAAGTCCTTTTTTTTTTCTTTGTCCCCTTAGACAACAAAGGAAAAAAAAGAAAGAAAGAAAGAAAGAAAGAAAAACCACATACACACACACACACCAAAAAACAAACAAAACCCAAAACAAACAAATAAACAAAACCCCAGATAACCAGAGATGACAGTCAAGGCTCCAACACACGTGCTTGGTTTCCGTAGGACATGCTGCTATGGAAACGCAGGGTGCAGCAGCCCCGTGCAGGGCCACACAGCCAGGCATGCGAGGTCGGGTGGTCCAGGCAGTTACTCCGGCTCCATCGCCTCCTCGGGCTGCAGTGGAGGCATGCGTGGTGGGGAGCCGGGGGCCGGAACTCCCCGACTTTCCACGGAGGGACCACCTTTCACAAGAGTGCTTCCTCCTCCCCCACAGGGGCTGGCTCGGGGCCCCGGAGGCTGTCTTCGCTGCCTTGTTTCCTGCTCGCCGAACAGAAAATCAGCATTAAGGCTTGGAGAAATGATGGCGGAGCCCTGGCCGGTCTCCCACCTCTGCGTGCTCCTGCCCCCGTGGGTCACATCCACTCTTGTAGATGTGTTCCCCATTTCAACCTGCTCACTTAAATATCTCAAAGCCGACTTTGCCTCCCCTGTAAATGGAGAAGCAAGGTGTACCCCAAAGAGCAAGGAACTATAAAACAGGTACCAAACTACTTATGGAACACCCCAAACCATCATNGCAGGATCCTACAGTGGGGTATGCTCTCTGAGGTCTATTGCGTTCTCATCTGTATGCTCTAGGCTAGAAGTGCCTGGAGGGCAGATGCTGGGACACTTTTCCTTAGTCCATTCCACAGTGAGCTCCCAGGACAGTGGCAGGACCTATATCAATTGGCCTGGCACACGGAGCCTTCACGAAAAGCCTGCAACACCCAGCCTATCCTCACCACCCAGGAGGGAAGGGAAGGGAAGACCACTCCCTGCTCAGAAGAGCCTCTCATACCCCACTAGACCTGCCTGGTGTGCCAGCCATGATGGAGTTTCAGCAGATGGAAGGAGAGTTCTAAGGAGGGGCCCCAGCCCCAGGCTTCTCTCAAGCAGAGTCCCCCTTGTGCGAAGCCACTGGCCTTGCTACTCACGGCTACTGTCCAACCCTCAACAATGATCTCTGGGCTCTACCCAAACAGGGGCCCCTATCCCTACATAGGGAAGGTAAACTGTTGTGTCCCTGTGTCCCTAAGGAAGAAACACCTATGTTTGGGAATTACGTTATCTGCTCATTTATTTTTATATTCCAGAGGTGAGGTTCCTGGAAAGGATGCCTGCCCTCAAAGCTGCCGACTGGTGCAGGCTGGGTCTCACTGCAGACAGACCTCAGCCCAGGAGCTCCCACGAATAAGCTCTACAAATTCCCAGCCCTGGCTGGTAGGCCTAGGCTGGTGCTGTGTCCACTGACTAGGGAATGAAGGAGCAGTACAGCACTGAGGCAGTCTTAGTCTGCTGGTATCTTGCCATCTTGATCTCACTGAAAACACACAAACAACAGAAAAGAAACAAAGAACAGACTGCTCAGAGTCGGGAGGCAACCTTGGTTGTGGCAGGCGTTACCAGAGAAAAGAGAAGGCCCACGAAAGACTTTCATTTCTCGTAACACAAACGTGAGGCTACAGGTCATCTGGCAACAAGGTGGGGACAAGGTGGCCCACTGTCTAACTGCTAGTTTGGACACACTTCCCTGGCTCTCCTCTCAAAAACACCATGCCCAAACAACAAGTGTTCTCTTACATCACATGAGCCCCTGGCTCCTAGGATACAGGTGGCCAATGAACATCCTCGTATAAACCAATACCCAATGAAGAGAAAATAGTTCCCACTTGCATACAAATGATCACAGCAGGCTCGTTCATTTGTGACAGCCAAGAGAGAAATCCCTTCCACCAAGGGATCCAAATTACTATCCATCTAAGTACTACTCGGTTATGAAAAGGAAGGAAGTACTAATGCATGCTGTACTGTGGATAAGCCTTGAAAACATAAGCTGAGAGACAGAAGCCAGGCATGAAAGGCCACATACTGTATTATCCCACTTACAAAAACCCTCCAGAATGGACACATCTGTAAAAAACTCAATGTGCANCAGTGGATGCTGGAAACTGAGAGATTTGGGTGGAGACAGCTCAGAGGAGGAAGGTTCCTTCATGAGCTGAAATTGTCCTGTTGTCTGCGTAAGTGACTATACTGCACACTTTACAATGATGAACTATGAGGTGTTAATGATCTTATCAGTAAAACTGAGCTTTTCATTGGTTTGCAGTGTTGGGGATGATGAAACTCACAGCTTTGGGTATGCTGGGCAAGCACTCGACCAAAGAGCTACAGCCCGAGCCTTGGATAAAGTTATTGTGTGTGTATGTACATGTTCACATATGTATGGAGGCCAGAGGTCAGCTTTAGGCATTCTCCTCAGGTACTTTGTTTTTTGAAGCCAGGCTGACTGAACAGTGAGTTCTAGGGATCTGCTTGTCTCCACCTCCCCAGAAAACTCACGCTATCTCACCTGGCGTTTTACATGGCTTCTGGGAAACTGAACTCAAGTCCTCAGGCTTGTGTGGAAAACACTTTAACAACTGAACGATCTCTCTGGCCCCAATAAAGCTATTTTTAGGGGGCTGGGCAGTGGTGGCACACACCTTTAATCCCAGCACTCAGAGGCAGAGGCAGGCAGACCTCTGTGAGTTCGAGGCCGGCCTGGGCTACACAGTGAGTTCCAGGACAAGCTACACTGAGAAACCCTGTCTCGAAAAACAAAAACAAAAACAAAACAAAACAAAAAAAAGCTATTTTTAACCTGAGAAATGGCTGACAGGAGCTCCCAATAGAGTCAGGCAGCCTCATCAAGGTCAGTGCCCTGATGTAGGCACTCAAGGGAGCAGGGTTACCAAACAGGTCCACTCAACAAAGTGTTCATCTGCCCTGGAAGTTGTAAAGTAACCCTGGCCTAGATATGCAGGCAGGAAGGAGAAAGCCCCAGTCCTGCTAAGGTCAGCAGACAGAATTGGACTTAGTTCTAGGTTTTAAGCCGGCAGAGTTGCAGAGGGAGCCCTAGTGAAAAACCACAGAGTGCAGCAGGCCTGATCTGTGCTGTGTGTACGCTTAGAGCACAGCCCAGGGCCACAAGAGACCTCGAGCGCCACTGTCGTGCATGGTACACAGCTATCCAGTTGGGCCTCAAGACCTGGGTGAGTTTACAGGCATTCCGGGTGGAGCGCCATGCACCGCAGCCCAGCCCACATGCATGACACGCCATGGGACCCAAGCCCCTGGATGCCCCTCATTGTAAACCCAGAGGCCCTCAGTGAGCCAGGCACAGCAGCTCAGGCTGAAGGCACATCTGTCTGGTGAAGATGCCCACGTGCTCTGCAGATGCCCGCCCCCAGGTCCCAGCAGAGGGGAGGCGATGGCACAGGCAGGCAGACAGGCATTACCTTGGGCTCAGACAAGGGCTCCCACTCCCTGGTTGGTTTTTTGCTGGAATTGCCAGAGGAAGGGAAAAGGGAAGTGAGAAGGGACCTCCCGGGGTTCCCCCGCACCCCAGAGACATGCATCTGCCACACAGAGCCTGAACCAGGGTGGTCTTTCTGAGTAGGTGAATGGACACATGTTCACACAGGGAGTCCCTGAGCAAAGACCACGTGACCCATCCATCACAACGCCCCTAAAACACTCATGTTTCTGGGGCCACAGATTGATACAACCCAGAATCCTCCAGCGAAAGAATAAGTCCTCAGAGGGAAGTAGAACTTCAGAGTGGGTATACTGCCAACAGATGGATGCTGGCTGAGCTGCGGAGGTTACGACAGCAAAGCCAGGGCCCACTGATGTCCCCAGTGTGTCTCTCCTGGGATGGCCTAGGCCTAGCTCCTAGTATCCCCCCAGGACTGGAAGGAAGGAGGGGGTCACTCACGTGAGCAGGTTTCCAGGTGCTGACAAGGAACGTTCCTCCCGCCGGCTGCCCTCAAATGGGTTCCCGAAAGAGCGTTTCCGAATCATAGTCTTTACTAGGATCTGAGGAGGGAGAAGGAGAGGGCAGTCATGGCTGGGCCACAGAGGGAGGTTCCATGCACCCTTTTTTCCTCTCTGGTCCCTGCCAGCTCCCTGGGCTCATGACTCTCATAGGCCCTTCCTACCCAGGAGCCACCAGCCAGAGCCATTCTGAGCCTGGGGGCAGCTAGCTTCCTGCAGCCCGCACCCTGGCTGCCCTAAGGTCCAGGCTCAGACTTGTGATCCAGTTCCAGCTTTACCCAGACCCAAGACCCTGCGCTCCTCGGGGGATGGAGCTGGCCGTGCGTTCCCTGAACCATTGCTGAAAGTCACCTGACACCACGCTACTCCGTCCCAACAAGAAACGAGCTATTTATATCATAATTCGTGGGTAAGAGATGATATGTTTTCAAAATTGAAACCAAATTCACACAAGATAAACTCAGCATTTTAAAAATCCAGAACCTCCGAGCCTACCAAAGCCTACAGATGCTCAAGCCTCTTACAGAAGGAGTTCAGTATTTGGATAGAATGTCCGCATATTCCCCAGTGTACTTTAAACCACCTCGAGCTAACTTATAACACAGAACACAGTATAAACACTTTGTCGATAGTTAGACCTCATCAGTTAGGGCATGACAAGGTCCAGGCTCAGAATCCTCCCAGAATCCTCCAGGTTTACATGTTTGGTACAAACCCAATTTTCTTTTTTCATGTATTTTTGATGAGTGGTTGGTTGAGTTTATAGATGTGGAAACCAGCTGTATACAATGGAGTGGTTTTTAGTATATCCACATCACCTGGATCCAGTTTCAGATTTTTATTACCCTAAAGAGAAACCCCATACCTGTCAGTAGTCATTCTCTGTATTCTTCCCCCCACAGCCCTTCCTGTCTGTATAGATTTACCTATTCTGGGCATTTCCTATAAATAGAACCATACGGTTCCAAGACTTTTGTGTCGAATTGTTTCTAAATTAAATTTTTAAAAATGTTTATGTGTATGAATACTTTGCCTGCATGTATGTATGTTATCGGTCATAGTCAGAAAAAAAGCTAAACAAAGAGTCAAATTCGCCGGGCGGTGGTGGCGTACACCTTTAATCCCAGCACTTGGGAGGCAGAGGCAGGCGGGTCTCTGTGAGTTCGAGGCCAGCCTGGGCTACCAAGTGAGTTCAAGGAAAGGCGCCGCCAAAGCTACACAGAGAAACCCTGTCTCGAAAAAAC
>LZPO01027367.1:401502-414741 GCA_001675575.1 Neotoma lepida
ACACACACATACACACACATACATACACACACACACACACAGTGTGACAAAACTCCCCACACCTCTTAAGCACTCAGGCAATAACTCACAGCAGGTTTGGTCAAGGGGAAACAGTTGCCAGTGTACAGCCAAGGTCAGGCTGCAGAGCATGTCCCATGACCTCCCTTTCCCCTTTCCCCACATCCCACATCTCACACCCTACTGCACCATTCATTACAAGTGTCTGAGCCTACAACCCCAGCTTTAAGAGTCAAGCAATGCTAGCAGTCTAGGCACACACCTCCAGGGTCATCTGCCCTAAATTCTTCACCTTACCAACAGAAAACAAAGGCTCCAAAGATTCACTAGAGCAGGCAAGATGGTTCAGTGGGTAAGGACCCGCTGCCAAGTCTGATGACATGAGTTTGATTCCTAGAACCCTTATGGGGAGAACCAACTCCCAAGTTATCCTTTAACCTCCGCACTGTGGTATAAGTCATGCACAGACACACACACAGACACACACACACATAACAAATGTAAATTTAAAAAAAAAATTGCTGGCCGGGCGGTGGTGGTGCACGCCTTTAATCCAGCACTCGGGAGGCAGCGGCAGGCGGATCTCTGTGAGTTCGAGGCCAGCCTGGGCTACCGAGTGAGTTCCAGGAAAGGCGCCGCCAAAGCTACACAGAGAAACCCTGTCTCGAAAATCCCAAAAAAAAAAGAAAAAGAAAAAGAAAAAATTGCTGATTTACCTAGAATCACAGAGTAGTTTCAAGTCGAGCTAAAATGGGCCAGTTTTGTTTTATTTTGCCAAGGTGCCTGAGGTGGAACTCAGGACCCCAGCACATGCAGAGCAAGTACTTGACCATGGTGCCACAGCCAACAGTCCTGGTCTGCATTTTCCAAGAAAACAAAACAAAACAAAAACCTACAAGTTAGAGGCACAGCCTTGCAAAAGTCACAAACTGTGTCCTGAGTAAAATACAGGCCGGGTCAAAATCTTCTCAAAGAGGCTTGCATAGGCTACATTGTTGCCTTCCTGGGAACTCGATCTGTAGAGGAGAGACCAAAGGAAGCAGCCGCCAACTGTACCAAGAACAAACGCCCAGACTCGGCAGAGCAACACAGCTGGACTAACTGAAGAGTGAGGCTTTGAATTCACCACTGAATTCCCAGGCCTATAACTTTCTAGAAGACAGCTGGCATTCAACAAATGTAAGCTGAAGGTTGTATATTTCAAACATCCCAAGGCCAGGCAGAAGGTCAGATGCTGTCTTTAGCTGGCCTAGAGTCTGCATTCCTTTAGTCTGAGAACGGCANCCCTTTAATCTGGGAACACATCCTTCCATGTGAGACAGCCCCGTGGAGCCGACCCCATCACCAGTTTCAGGGCCTCATCCATGACTCAAAACTGCCCAACTAGGCATCAACCACTCTGGTCAAGGGATGGATTCAAGAGAACATATGTGACCCAAAGCAGTCTACGGGTCTTACTCTGTGATTTCTCTTTTTAAGTGTTAAAAGGGGGGCAAGGTTCTTTCTGTCGAACTTAGTGCTGTATGGATATCCATTACGAGGGTGTGGGGAGAACCCTGCCTTAGAGTGAAGTCAATCAAGAGAGGAGAACAAAGGATGGAAAACTGATTTGGCACCCAGAGCCATCCGTGCCTGGAGCCCACATCCCTCAGCGTTTTCGACAACCCAGCCAATAGAGTGCATCACTTACCAAAGACTTTGACCTACGAGTGACAGAGAACAGATTGACAGAAAAGCTTCTCAGCTAAACTCAGCTCATCACACCCGAAGGCGCTCATGCAGACCAGACTGCTCCGCAGCTGCCTGGTCCCTAATAACCCAGGCAGCCTTCACATGGATGGCTAAGTGGAAAATAACACCTACAAAGTCAATGTTCTGTTTGTTTATCTTAGAGGAAAACAAAACAAAACAAAACAAAACTCAGTGATGGAGAAGACCTGAAGAGCTGGCTAATTTGGAAGAAGCCTGTTGAAGAATCGCATCCTGACAGCAACAGTTGTAATAGCTGCTGCTGTGGTAATACTTGAGACGCGCTGCCTTGGCAGCTTGGCATCACACTAAGTCTATGTCAGCTCATTAGTTGTCGTGATAATCTTATTATTCCCTACTTCACCAGTGAGGAGACTGAGGTTCAGAGAGTCCGAGTGACTTGCCCACGATCACATGGCTAAGGGATTTTTGGGAGGGCACAGATGGGAATGGACACTGAACAAACGTGAAGCAAAGGCTTCCGCGGGTATGCAGCCAGACTCCCTGACTGCAGCCTAGACAGACAGATGTCTCGGCAGTTAGGAGCACTTGCTGCTCTTACAGAGGACCTGGGTTCAGATCCCAGCACCCATGCCGGGCAGCTCCAGGGCATTCGACATTCTCTTCTGGCCTCTGTGGGCACTGGCATACAGATGGCATATATTTACACAAACATACATAAATTAAGAAAATAAAAACCAGGCAGTGGTGGCATACACCTTTAAGCCCAGCATGGGGGGCAGAGGCAGGCTAATCTTTGGTCTACAGAGAGCGTTCCAGGACAGCCAGGGCCACACAGAGAAACCCTGTCTCGAAACACTGAAATACCACCACCACTACCACCCCCATCCCCCCAAAAAAGAAAGGAAAATAAAAACTCCTTGACAGGCTTTAACTTGTACTGAAAACAAACTTGAATTTTTCATTNGGCCCAGCTTGGCACCACAGGCATCCCTGTCTCACTCACCCACACCTCTCTCCCTCCCTCATCCCTGCTTGTCTAAAGACTGTTTAATCCGTCCCCTGTCTCTTATACACATCTAGATGTGTATAAGAGACAGGCTTTGTTTTGTTTGGTTTTTTGGTTTGGGTTTTGGTCTTTTGAGACAGGGTCTCTCCACATAGCCCTGGCTGTCCTGGAACACGATTTGTAGACCAGGTTGTCCTTGAAGTCAGAGATCCACCTGCCTCTGTTTCCCTCCCGAGTGCTGGGATTAAAGATATACAATACCATGATCAGCCTCAAATTTGAACTTCGTTTACTTTGTTTGTTTGTTTCAAGACAGGGTTTCTCTTTGTAGCTCTGGCTGTCCTGGAACTCACTCTGTAGACCAGGCTGGCCTCAAACCCACAGAGATCCGCCTGCCTCTGCCTCCCAAGTGCTGGGATTAAAAGCATATGTCACCACCACTAAGGCTTCAAATCAGAATTTCTAATCTCACCACAATAACTAAACTTTTTCCACCTTCCCTGCTAGCTGTAGTCCAAGGCATCATTTGTTACTAAATTAAAAAAAAAAAAAGATGAATATAACTTCACATCCAAACTGACATGTTGTAAGTAAGAGCTTACTCACCGCCCATTGCTTTGGCGGTGGGAGGGAGGTTGCAGGTAGGGATGCTAAAAACCAGGATGAGTGAAACAAGACAGGCCAGCGGGCTCCTGGCTAGGCACGGACTAGAGCCAAAGGTCCAGACCTTTGCAGCCCAGGGACTGAGACCCTCGACAACCAAGGAGTTTCTGAGTCCCTGCTGGCCACTTTTAGGGATCATTGAGAGAACAGGACAATCCTATCTGTGGTCAAGCTTTGAAGGCCTTAAAGATACAGAAAGGACAAACACTGAGTGAGTACAGTAAAAAGTAGAAGCCGTATTTCTTCCTTGAACTTTTCCGACNGACTTCCCTCCCAGTCTTCTCTACACCAAAGAAAGAGGCAGAAACAAATGGGATTTCAATCTCTAAGGGGAAGGAAGAGACCCACTCCAACGATGCACAGCCTGGCCAATCAGAGACGGGAGGCCCAGCTTGGCACCACAGGCATCCCTGTCTCACTCACCCACACCTCTCTCCCTCCCTCATCCCTGCTTGTCTAAAGACTGTTTAATCCGTCCCTCTCCAGCCACAAGTATACACGCCCCCCCCCCAAGCAGGGACAAGTCTGGAAATCGAGTGTATAGGGCCATCTGTCCCCCACACCTGGACCCAGAATGGGTATCAAGGTCTGAGATGAACCTAAAGGTAATCTCTCTTTGCCAGATGCTTTGAAGGCAATACTCTCAATGCACTTTTTTGTTTTGTTTTGTTTTTTTGAGACAGGGTTTCTCTATGATACAGTCCTGGCTGTCCTAGAACTCACTTTTGTAGACCAAGCTGGCCTTGAACTCACAGAGATCCACCTGCCTCTGCCTCCCAAGTGCTGGGATCAAAGGAGTGCGCCACCAGTACCTGGTCCCAGTGTACATTTAAAAGCACAACAGAGCTGGGCATGGAGGCAGATAAATCCCAGCCCTCGGGAGGCAGAGGCAGGCAGATCTCAGAGTTCGAGGCCAGCCTGGTCTACAGAGTGAGTTCCAGGACAGCCAGGGCTACACAGAGAAACCCTGCTCAAAAAACCAAAACAAACCAACCAACCAACCAGGGATGGGAATGTGCTCCCGCCTTGCCCTTTATCTAACCACTCCTTCCCTTTCAAGTTGTTTCCTAACAGAAGCACTTTGGCCGTCCCTCAGCTCTGCCTCCTGTGCAACCTGTCAGGGCAGAGGGCAAGATCCTGGCCTCCCCTCCTTACCCCACTTCCTGTGGGATCATCCATGTCTCCTTTCCAGGTTAGAATTAGCATTTTTATCTCTGTAACTGCCGTCTCTCAACTACTTACAGCCACCAGGATAAAAAGAGGCAACACAAAAATAGTCCCTGTACCGCTTTCAGGATGGGGTGGGTGTGGGGGCACAACAGACTCTTCTAATTTTCCTTTCCTCCCTTTCCAAAAGGGAAACGTGTGCTAGAATATAGTTCATCTGTTCCACAGGACTCCCCAGCAGCTCAGAGACTCCCATAGGCAGCAAGGCCCAGCGCCCCTCAGCTCCCCAGAGTACAACTTCTGTTCCCAGACCCCCAAATGGGGGATGGAGGTTGCAGAGCCAGGCTGAGTAAAGGGCAGCACCCTGACCAGTTCCTGTCATGCCCAGGGCCTCCTTCCTGCCTTCGGGAATACAAGCCAGTCCAAATGAACAAAACAAAACGAAACTTCGGCATCTCTCTGTGCTTAAAACGTTCTATAATTGAACTAGGCATGGTGGTGTACACATGCAGGAGGCAGAGACGGGAAGCTCAAGAGATGAAGACCAGACTGGGCTACCTAATGAGGCCCTGTCTCCCAGAAAAGGGAAAGACAGAGAAGCCTTATACTAGAAACAACAAAAATGGCCATCATTAGCTGAATCAACCAAATGTAGTCCACTCAGACCATGGAGTATTATCCAGCCATAAAAAGGAATGAAACATAGAAGAGGTGACACTGAGTGAAGCCGTTTACAAAACACCACCTGTTCTATAAGGTGAAACTCACAGGACATAGCCACAGCACACTAATCCTACAGANGGCAGATATACAGTGCCCGAGCCTGGAGGGAGGGGTACTGGGAACGGGGAGAGACTGTTTATTAGGTACAGGACTTCCTTCTGAGGCAACACAAATGATCTGACACCAGATGGAGGAAAGAGATGCCCACCACCGCCAGTGTCCTAAACGCTGCTTGAGGGAACTCCACCTTGATTTTTTTTAAGGGTTGGGGATGTAGCTTGTAGAGGGCTTGTTAGCAAGGCAAAAAACAAAACCCTTACAAATGTCTATCAACAAACAATCTGAACTGTATTACTTCTCTTGAGACAGGGTCTCAAGTAGCCCAGGGTGACCTCCAACTTGCCATGCAGGTGAGCGCTACCTTGAACCTCTGATCTAGCTTCTGTTCTACCTCACAAGTGCTGGGATTACAGGCATGCACCACCACACCCAGCTTATAGACTGCCAGGGACCAATCCAAGGGTTTCATGTGTACCAGGCAAGCACTCTACCAACTGAGTCACATCCTAAGAAGTCAATTTTCAAAGAGAAATCCTTCAACTTCCAAAGGAAGAAGTCCAGGTGTGATCGGAGAGCCACCTGCATGAAGCCACGCTGGGGGTCTCTTGCCTCCTAATCCAAGACTCAAAGAAGAAATGTGATAGAGCACGTGCCCAAATCCCCAGGATAGCAGGAAGAAATGAGATCCACAAGACCCTGGAGCCACCAGAAGGAAGCATGTCAACGAAAAGAGGTCTCAAGTGACTGAGCAGCTGCCAATCTGAGCCCTTCTGTAGGATGGGTTCACGGTAAGGCAAGGGTGATTGGCCATGTTAGATTCTGAGCAGAAAAACATGGGGCAGAAGTTTGGCCTACCCCATCCAGCTGTCCCTTCCCNGACAGCAGCCCTAGCCACTGTCTACATCCAATGCACAAACTCCCTCTGTTGATTTGGGCCTCGTTCTATTCCCTCTACCTACCCCCTCCACACTTCAGCCCGTCTTCAAAGGCTTGGCACAAATGATACCCCCTTCAGGAAGCCTCTGGGGTACACTCCCATCAGAAGAGATTTCTCCAGAATGCACCTCGTGGCTATCTCTCCATTTCCCCAGCACTCGAGGCTTATGGCATTTTTCTCAACGTCTCCCTACTGGCATTTAGACATTCTTACAGGACAATTGGCATTCCCTAGCTCCTGCCCAGTAAACACCAAGAGTGCTTAGTCTCGTTTTGACACACCAAAAGTCACTCGCACATGTCTCCAAATGCTTGCCAGGAGGGTGGAACTGCCCCCTGAGAACTATGGCATTCTTATTAGCCCACTAACAACTCNGGGAAAGACAAGCCTGAGTTCTGACAGGACTGCAGGATCTCCCTAGATCTGTGTCCTCATACATTGTTTAGTAAAGCCCAAGAAGGTGAGGGAAGCCTTGCTTGTCTGTGTGATCCCAGATAAGTTAACCAACCTCTCTGAGCCTTTCAATACTGAAGGAGTGTTAGGAACCTCAATCTCCTATTCTCCACCATAGCACAAAACTCCTCAACAAACAGGATTTGGGGTTAAGCATTAAATGAGATAATGCAGGCAACAAAACAGTATCCGCCACATAGCAAGAACTCAATGAATGCTAATTAGGGGGTNGGAGTGTNGTTCAGTGGTAGAGGGTGCGCTTAGCAAGTTCCTGCCACTGGGTTCTATCCTCGGCATGGATGAAAAAAGGGATGAAAAAAGTCACTACGATTATCCAAGGTAGGGTCTCATCAAATGACTGCTTTGATGAACTGGTTAAGAGCAGCCGGATGTACAGAAGGATCTGNCAACCTGAAGCAGCTTTTGCACACCNATACACCACCTATTCTGTAACGGCTTGGTTTCTGTGGGGCGGCTTGGGCACAGTGCAGCCCCTGCCACTTCCAAAGAACAAAGGAGCCGTGGGGACACAGAGCAATCCTCCTCTCAGTCCTATGGGGGCAGAGTTGGAAGGAGTAAAAAGACATCGTTAATGCCCCAGGGCACCTGAAGTTTCTACTCCAGGACTGGGGGAAATCAAAGTGCAGGCTGAGGAAGGTAGAAGTTGCATCTAGGGTAATGAATGCGCGGCATGACCCACCCCCAGATCAGAAGGCTGCTGCTTCTTTTGCCCATGGCACCTCAGACGTTCTCCACCCCCAGTTCCATCCCTCTGCAAAGTGCCACCTCTTCATCTCCAAGTGAGAGCAGCCCAGGAGGAGGCTGGCAGAGCTGTGAAAACACCCCGTTCCCCCAAACTGGGCAGCCGAGGGGTGGGAAGAACCTTGACACAGGGACACCAGCCCCAGGGTTGAGCCAGGGGGGGCCGGAGCATGCACTCTTCATGCACCGCGCGCTGCAGCCCTAAGGTAAATTTAGGTCAAAAGGATCAAGCCGGCCTGTGAGGTCGGGGTGGTCAGAGGGCAGACTCGGGGTCCAGGCACCTGTGTCCAAACCCCTAGGGCCAGGCTCGCCCAGTGCCCTGCAGGCTGCGGGGGTGGGACGCTCCCGCGCGCTCAGGTTCCGCACCTGTCAAGCGCCAGAGGTGGCCTAGGCCGTCGCGGGGACCCGGGACCGCCCCTGCCAGCCGACCTCGGTGCGGAACTCCAGGCCGGCTACCAACCCTACCGCCCGGGCCCAAGCGCCGCCCCGCTCCGGAGGCCCCGGGGAAGGGGGCGCAGCCCTCCACGTGGCGGGGCGCGGGGCGGCGCACGTGGGGTCCCCTCGGGGCCCGCCTCTGGGCTGTGTCTGCCAGCGCTGCGCGCGCCCCGGGACCCAGAGACCCACAGGGCGGCTGCGTGTCCCCCTCAGCCCGGCCCGCCTCGGGCCAGCTCACCTGGGCTCCGCGCCGCCGCCTCCCGCGCTCTGCGCCCCCGGCTCGGCTTGGCTCGGTCCGGTTCGGCTCTCCGCGGGAGGAGCCGCCCGGGCTTCGGCTCGCGCGCGGCGGCAGCGGCGGCGGCGGCGGCAACGGCGGCGCCTCGGGCTCTGCGCTGATTGGCCAAGGACCCGGCGTGGAGAGCGCGTGCCCGCCGCAGCCTCGGCCGCGCGCCGGGTCCCGCGGAGACTTAAGTGGCACCGGGGCGGAGGCGAGGTTGGGGGAGAAGGAGGCGGTCGGCGGCAGGAAGCGAGTCCGGGCCCGCGCAGGGGCGCCCAGGCCGCAAGTTTGCGAGTGGGTCGCGGTTCCTGCCTGCTGCTCCACGCCGCTTTGTTTCTGAGCGTATAGAAGTTCCCCAAAGGCGGCGGGGAAAGCCAGGAGCCTGTCTGGCGGTTCCCTCCCAGGATTTGGGGGCAACGCCCATTATGAGGAAGCCCTTTCCGCAGCCGCCACCCCACTGACCATTGCTGTAGGCTCGCCCTAAAATGCATCACTCTGTACGGCCCAGTGAAGTTCTGGGTCTCCCCACAAGGTTGTTTAGAGGCGTGTGATGAAACACATCCTGTTCTGGCCAAACACTCTTCCCGTTTTTGGCATTTTATTTTGCAGGAGCCTTAGCTCCCTTAGTCTCCCATGTGGCTAACAACGGANATGGAAAAGGGTATTTCAAGGGCTCATTGACCCAGTAGCCTTCGGGGTGAGTGAGGGTCAGTGAACTTAGACTTGGATGTTCACCAGTGGCTGTCCGCAAGTCCCCGCCAGCAGCCAAAAGGGAATCGGGAGTTGAGACGTCAAACTCACTGAGGATTCAAAGCTCTTTGTCAAACTGGGTCGATTTCCAGCTCTCGTTAGTTAGTAAATTATTCTGGTGTTTCTAGGCTGCAGGGGCATTCACAAACAATTCCAAGGACTGGACAAATAAACTCAATGACCGTTCTAATGAGATGGCCACCTCTGATATTGCTCAATGCGCTCACATTTATTTGTTAGTCATAGCAAATAGAGCGAGACGTGGTGGAATAGTACACAGTAGTTAAAAGGGCTGTGTTAGATCTACTTGTACCCACATGAAAAGAGCACAAAGACATGTAGAGTAAAAGAGCAAGATGCAGAATACAGTATCACGCACCAGTGTGTATTTTTAAGCCCCACTCTTGAGTGACTGCCTGGGGAGACATGAACAAACGTCTATTCACCCAAAATAGGGCGCCAACAACAGATCAAAGACACAACTCTGTCCAAGCCCAAGCCCGGCTTGGTGAACCAATGAGTTTATTGGACTTACTCATCTCCAGCATGGATGGTGACCTGCCAAAAGCGACATAGGTGGAGTTCTCCTTCGTTTGCTTCCCCCTCCTATATACTCTAGCATCTCCCAGGGCCATGTGCAGCTTGGGGTGGGCACCAGAGGGAAGGAGGGAGTGACTGTAACCTCAGGTGAAGGTCTAATAATAGCCTGGAGCTTGTGAGGGGCTCTTGGAGAGGCAAGCACAGCTGTTCTGATTTCAAGAGGGTAGCAGCGTGTTCTGTGATGCCCACACGGTGTATGCTTATGGACCCATGCTTATGCAAAAGATATAGAAGTCGAAGAGAGTTGGTTCATGTTAGATTCATGACAGTCTGACACCAAGAAGGAAGTAGGCAGCTAGAGGTGTAGCTCGGAGGTAGAGTACTTGCCTAGCATGTAGGAGGTACTAGCACGGTATAAAAATAAAGGAAGGGGGCTGGAGAGATGGCTCAGTAGTTAAGAGCACCAGCTGCTCTTGCAGAGGACCTGGGTTCAATTCCAAGCACCCACGTGACAGGTCGCGACCCTTTGGAACGTCAGTTCCCAGGGATCTGACGCCCTCTTCTGGCCTTCTCAGGCAGTACATGCATGTGGTGTGCAGACATACATTCATGTGCCTTTAACCCAGCACTTGGGACGCAGGGACAGGAGGATCTCCATGAGTTCAAGGCCAGCCTGGCCTACATAGGGAGTCCCAGGGCAAACAAGGACTACATAGATCCTGTTTCAAAAAAAATAATAATAATAAATAAATAAGATGGGTGGTGGTGGCACATGCCTTTAATCCCAGCACTCAGGAGGCAGAGGCAGGCGGATCTCTAAGTTTGAGGCCAGCCTGGTCTACAGAGCAAGTTCTAGGACAGCCAGAGCTACACAGAAAAACCCTGTCTCAAAAAAACTAAAAATAATAATAAATAAATAAATAAATGTAGGGAGGGAGGGATAGAGGGAGGAAGTGAGGTGAGAGAAGGGGACAGTGAGCATAGGAAGATGTTATAATATTTGTTTTAATTCNGCTATAAATGTTTGTGAAGCAAATTGCAAAANGCTGACAACAGTCAGTGCTGAGTTGGGGGTACACAGTTCTGTATTTTTCTGTATTGTGTGGTTCCCCCACCTCAAATAGCTATCAAGGCTAAATGGGAGGGCCTTTGGGGTCATTAATGCTAGCGCNGGAGTTGGCAAACTTTTTCTGTAAAAGGCCATAAGGTCAGCATTTCAGGATCTACCCNATGCTCTCTACAGTGATGACTCAACTCTGCCACCAGCAGCCACAGACAATAATAAATCAATGGATGTGGCAGTGTTCCTAATAAAACTTTATTTATAAACATCAAAGGTGATCTTCATATAATTTTCCTGTGTATTGCCATTTAGGGGGCACTCCATGAGGCAGTTTCCATAAGGTCATCACCCACAAGGAGGGGGACACTTTGAAGTGATGCAGCTGTTTTGAGGTCACCCATGCTCTTCTAAATAAGTCCAGTAAACTCATTGGTTCCATCTATAAAAAAATAAATAGATGACCTACGGGCAAAGAAAAAAATACTTGGACAACCCTGCTTCCCTACTGTAACCAAAATAGACCCTAGTGTTCTTCCCTGTTATTTGTTAAAATGCACAATTCTGTAGAACTATGCTGTGTTTTACTAAATTGTCCATGTTTTATTATAACTGTAGATAACACAGGCAGAAATTTGATATAAACTAAAAGGCTAAAGAAAGATTAAAAATGCTCATACAGGGGCTGGAGAGATGGCCCAGCAGTTAAGAGCACCATTGCTCTTGCAGAGGTCCTGAGTTCGATTCCTAGCACCCACATGATGGCTCACAACTGCCTGTAACTCCAGGTCCAGGGGATCTGACATCTGACTCTCTCTTCTGACATCTAAGGGCAGTTAGATTATTTTATGATCAACCAACCTTCTTGTCTTTATTCTTTCCTTCCTCACTTATGGTTTTCATTTTGTGGTGCTGGGGAATCAAACCAAGGGTCTTGCATATGCTAGGTAAACACTTTACAGCCAAACTATATGCTCTGCGTGCCACTTGTGGTTTTTGTTGTTGTTGTTGTNTGTTTCAGTTTTTTGAGACAGGGTCTCACTATGTACCCCTGGCTGTCCTGAAACTCACTTTGTAGCTCAGGCTGGCCTTGAACTCACAGAGATCCACCTGCCTCTGCCTCTTGAGTACTGGGATTAAAGATGTGTGCCACCACTGCCCGACTTCACTCATGGGTTTTGACTTACCCATGAACTGTAAATTCCTGGAGTCCAAGCAGGTACCACAGGCAGAACATTTGCTTCACTCAGCACAGACACTGAAAAGCAATGACTCTGGATTAAGATGGACTTCATTCAGCCTCGAATCCACTAATGACCAGCTCTGTAAGTTCGGGCCATTGACTTGATCTCTCCCAGTTTGGTTTCCTCAGCTGTCAGATAGGGACAATAATAGTACCAAGCTCACAGACTTGGCCTGGGGTTTCAATACAATAATGTGTGTGCAGATATTAGCTCAGTGCCTAGCATGCAAGTGCTCACCGATGCTAACTACCAATATGCTTAGCACGGTGCTAAAAATCCCATCACTTTGTGTGCCTCTCTTATTAAAGCAAATTAGAACAAAGTGCAGAACACCGTCACTGCCTGTCATTGCCGTGCAGCTCCTCTTGTGCTAGGAGCCATCCCACACAAGGAAACCATTTTCTTCCTACAGATAGAAAAACAAGAGTTAGCTTTGCGTTTTCATCTCCCCCTCCAAGAGCGCCAGAAAATCCTATTCTAGGCAAACAGATCTTGTTGTCCTGACAACACAGATTGCCAGGAAAATAAGTAAACACGGCATCCAAGGCTTTTTTTTTTTTTTAAAGAAAACTTAAACCCTGTGGAGGGGGCAAAGGCATGGAAATCTAAGACTTTATCATTTTCTCTCCCACATGCATGGCTTCACATCGTGCTTTCAAGGCTTGCCCCTCCTTCCTCAGCTAGCCTGTGTTCTACTCATGTTGTTCATGGGAGTGTTCTGCTGCGTAGGCCTGAGTAGCTAGAACAAGAGAGTGGAATTCATATCACCAGTGAAGTTGATTCACTGGGTTATCTTCAACAAAACAACAGCCAAAAGAGGCCTTGAAAAGCTACGCGCTACAGGCAGTGAGATGAATAGGTTTCTAAGACCTCAGTACAAACGGCATCATAAAAGACATCAGGGTTTATGAGAGAGCTCTTCATCTGTCCCTACACACAGTTGCAAGAAGAAAAANATCAGGACACGACTGAATACTCAAAACAAGTAGAAATAGCCCAGGCATACGGATGAAGGCAAAGACTGCCTGGGAACAGAGGGAAAGCATCTGCTGTAGAGGCTGCCGCACCAAGGACTGAATCTTTTGTCTGGTCCTTACCAGTGACAGGGCTGACAGAGGACACAGTGTCAGGAATTCGGTTTCTTCATTGGCAAAATGGAGAGGGTACTGTGCTTAAAGTGTTGGAAATGGTGTGTAAGATTTTAGTTGTGTCTGGTACANTCTGGCTACTAGAAAAAATGACACTATTAGTCAACAAATAGNAAGTGTTCACAAAAACATGGGACCTTTCAGAACAGTAGGATCTAGGTAATGCAGGAGGTTAGATCCTAATTCTACAACCTGCTAGTTGCATGACCTTGGGCAAATGACTTTAACTCCCTACATCTTAATTTCATCTGTTAAACTGAATTAATGCTATTGCCCAGTCTTT
>LZPO01027367.1:423014-445713 GCA_001675575.1 Neotoma lepida
ATCCCTAGGGCTCAATGGTTAGCCAGCCTATCTTACATGACAAGCACAGGACCCAGCAGAGACCCTATATAAAAAAGAAAAAAAAGAGAAACTCAAAACAAGGTGGACAGCTCCTAAGAAGTGCTACTCCAGGCTGACTTTGACCCCCACATACACACACATGCACTCCATACACATAAACATAACACACCCTCACCCCCACAGTCCTCCATAGGAAAAAGCAGACTGGCTTACCTGGGCATAAGCCAAATTGAGCACAGTTTCAGAGGCCAAGTACTGTAAGCGGTATTCTTTGGAGAGCGCCAGAGCCTCCAGGAGCACGGGCATGGCGATGGTCGGGGAGGAGGATCGCCAATACAGCTCTGCCACCGACAGGAGGACGCTAGCAGAGAGAGGAAGACGGGATGAGAAGATCCACCGCCACACACCCGTGAGACACCTGAGAGACTGCTTACCTGATCACCATCTCTGTGTTCTTTAGTTTCTGACAGTATGTCAACAACTTCTGGAGAAGTCTGTGTGCCTCCGTCATCTGGTTCTGAGCTTGCATGACAACTGCTTTTCTAAAACGATAAAAACGAACAGGAACAATTACACAGATCCAACGATAACCATTCTACTTCCTCAGCAAGACTGCTAGCCTCTAAAGGGGAAACTGTCTGATTTAATTTTTGTTAAAAGAAAAGGAAGAAGGGGAAGAGGGGGTAGAAACTGAAAAGCAGCAGCAGCAGCAGCTGCCACCACCGGGTGTGATCCTAGCATTTGGGAACCAGAGACAAGAAGGTCACTTCAGAGACAGCCTAGCATACACATCTGAGGCCAGCAAGAGCTGCATGAGACCCTGCCCCAGGAAACCAATCCAGGAATGGATGTGCATGTGCACAGAAAAGAAGTCTTAACTGGGCCAGCAAGAAAGCCCACAGGCAAAGGTGCCTGCCTCCAAGCCTGATGACCTGAGTTCAATCCCTGGGACCCACATAGGGGAAGAAAAGAGCTAACTCCTAAAATTTATTCTTTGATCTCCACATGTGCACTATGGCACACACATGCTCACATAGATATACACACACAAAATAAGCAAAGAGAATCTCAGTTACTATCTCTAGGAGATACTTACTTTCTAAATTTTAATTATCTGTTTTTGTTGTTTGTTTGTGACAGGATCTCTCTACACAGTCCTGGCTATCCTGAAACTCATTATATAAACCAGGTTGTCCTAGAACTCACAGGGATCCACCTGCATCTGCCTCCCTAGCACTAGGTGCTACCACACCTAGCTATTGATTATCTCTTTGCTTATTTCCTAAATAAAACGGAAAAAAAGCCTAGGCTTTTTCAGCTAAAGCTGAAAGTAAATTAATGCACACACAAACATATAGTATATATAAAGCTATTAAAACTGTTATGGAGGGACTCAGCAGTTAAAAGCACTTGCTCCTCTTGCACAAGAGCTGAACTCTGCTCCAGCACCCACACGGTGTCTTACAGCCATCCCTAACCCCAGTTACAAAGGCTCTCTGCCCTCCACTGCACTAGGCACTCAACATGATGCATATATACATATATACTCAGGCAAAACACTCATACACATAAAGTTAACTAATTAACTTCACAAATTATTTTGGAGCCAGTGAGATGGCTGAGCAGGTAAAGCACCTGACACCAAGCCAGGTGACCTGAACTTGGATCCCCAGAGCACGTGTGAAAGCTGACAGTAGCACCAGCATCTGCAATCCTGGTAGAAAGGGGAGAAGGGGGAATCTCTAGGCGCTCTCAGACCAGCTGGCCTGGCATAAGCCGAGGTGAACAAGAGAGACTGCTTGAAACAAGGCAAAGGTGAGGGCCAGCATCAGGGGCTGTCCTCTGACCAACACACGTGTACTGTGGCACCTGCTCAAGTGCATACAACACACACAGGGGATTTTAAGCAAGTGGTTTGTTCTGTGGTGATAGCTTCCCAGGTTTCTTACCTGTATACCCCTTCTATGCCATTGAGCGCTGTGATTCCTGTAACAAGTGAATCAGCCAAATGGAATTTGCCATCATTCATTGCTCTGTCAAACTGTATTTTTTGATCACACAGCATCCATAACTAATAAGAAAAAAAGAGTTAAGAACAAAAAGAAAAATATTCACGTTATTGTTCAATAGCAATATCAAAGTATATTGGTTTGCTTAGCAAACATCCTAATAATTCACATAATTGCGTTTGAGGTTATTTATTTGTTTTTTATTTAAAGTTACAAGCAAGAAAAAAAAGCAAAGAGAAGCCCATGTTTGTGGTGGCAAACTTGCAACCCAGCACTTGGGAAAGTAAGGTAGGAGGACCAGGGTCCTAGGCCAGTCTGAACTGTGGAGAGAGTGCTGTGAAGAACAGACACAATAGATAGGTGTCCACTTTATTAACTCATCTGTGCTTTACTTTGATGGTCTTAGATTCCACTCAAGTTCTCAGCAAAGTCTATTTCCCTCCTGGTTTCAACACTAAGCACTGGATTTGTTGTCTGCCACTCGCATTCATGCTTCCTATACTTTTATAATACTAACCTTAAACAATACACAGAACGGGGCTGCTTGGTTTCTAATTTTGAGACAGGGTCTCAGTATTGCAGGCTGGCCTCAAAATGTTGATACAGTCCAGGATGACTATGAACTTTTAAAAGATTTAGTTTATGTGTATGAGAGTTTTGCCTTTATACATGTAAGTGCCTCATTTGCATATCTAGCACTCTTGGAGGCCAGAAGAAGGCGTCAAATTCTCTGGAACTGTAGTTTCAGAAGTTGTGAGCTGCCATATAGATGATGGGAACTAAACCCAGGTCTTTTATAGCACTGGCAAGTGTTCTTAACCACTGAGGTAGCTCACTAGAACCTGACTGTGAGTGTGTGTGTGTGTGTGTGTGTGTGTGCGTGCATGTGTGTGTTTGGTACTGGAGACTGAACCAGGGCCTTAAGGATGCCAAGTAAGGGTTCAGTCACTGAGCTTACGCCCCAGCCCATGATTTTGAACTTCTCATTGTCCATCCTACTTCCAGCCCCCGAATACTGGATTATAGGCATCCACGGTCACACCCAAGTTATATGGTGCGAGGGATAGAACTCAAGCTTTGTGCATGCTGGGCAAGCACTCTACCCACTGAGCCACATTCTGAGCCTGAGCTTGGTTTGCTTTGTTTCTTGAGGCAGGGTCTCACTATGTATCCCTGGATGGCATAGAACTCATTACATAGACCAGGCTGGCTTCATACTCAGAGACCTGTCTGTCTCTGCCTCCCATTAAAAATGTGAGAAAATATATCCTGTTGTGGAATATTATTTGAAAATGTTTTACATTTGTTTAATGATGCAAAGATGTATTGCATTTTTTTAAAATAACTTTTTATGTGCATTGGTGTTTTACCTGCATGTATGTCTGTGAAGGTGTCAGATCTTGGAGTAACAGACAGTTGTGAACTGCCATGTGGGTGCTGGGAATTGAACCCGAGTGCTTTGCAAGAGCAGCCAGTGCTCTTAACCTCTGAGCCATCTCTCCAGTCCAGTGTACTGCAGTCTTTATGTTGCATTTGTTTAACTCTGTGAAGTTATGTTATTTTGCCTGTCTAAAACACCTGATTGATCTAATAAAGAGCTGAATGGCCAAGAGCAAAGCAGAAGAAAGGAGGCGGGGCTACAGGCAGAGAGAAGAAATTGAAGACGACAAAGAGAGAAAAGAGGATGGAGGAGTAAGAAAAGGAGGAGGACTCCGGGGGCCAGCCACCCAGCTATACAGCAAGATGTGGAGTAAGAGTAAGATTTACAGAAATAAGAGAAAAAGAAAAGCCCAGAGGCAAAAGGTAGACAGGATAATTTAAGTTAAGGAAAGCTGGCAAGAGACTTGCCAAGCTAAAGCCAGGCATTCATAAGTAAGAATAAGCCTCTGTGTGTGACTTACTTGGGAGCTGGGTGGCAGCCCCTCCAAAGTATAAAGAGTAAAAAACAAGCAACTACACCATCCANTCCCCACTTTTTTTTTATTCATTTATGTATTTGTGTGCAGACATTATCACTTGGGTACAACTGCCTGCAGCATATTGAAGAGGTTATCGGAGTCCCTAGAGCTGTAGCTGTAAGTGATTGTGAGCTGCCTCAGTCGGGTGTTGGAAACAAACTCAGGTAGTACATGTTCTTNACCACTGAGGCATCTCTCCAGCCCACAGAGCTATATGTAAGCTTAGTACNGGTAAGTAACATCACTTGTACACATCCTTTCCACCCCACTTTTCTGCAGTGCCAGGAACGGAGCTACGACCTTGTGGATGCCTGGCAGGCACTCTACCATCGAACTACACATCCAGACCAACAACTTCCTTTGTANCACAGTGTTTTCCTGAGGGAAGACTCTAAAATGCCCCATTTTAGCCCCATTTTAGAGGGATGCAGCTCAAATGGGAAAGTGATTGTTCAGGGTACATAAAACTTTGGGTTTCATCCCAAGCATAGCATAGCCGGTGTGATAGCACATGTCTGNAATCCCAGCACTTGGGAGGGGCAGGCGTAAGTATCAGAAGTTCAATGTTATCCCCAGCTAGAGAGTTTGGAGATAGCTTGTGGTATCTTTTTTTTACCATGTCTTAAAAAAAAAAAATCCTACTTTACATTATAGCAAAAGCATTCTTTTCAGAAATAAATCCATTGGCACAAAAAAGGCACGTTACCTGGGCATGCTGACTGTTGGGTGGAAACCGTTCCCTCAAGTGCTTTAATACTTCAGCAGCGGCGGCAAAACAACCCTAAAATAGAATGGCATGATTTGATTGACATACCAAAACTGAAGTTATACCTGCTCACACACCCAAGAGGTTCACGTGACCTATCTGATCTTCATTAGCAAACAGAGAACTGAATGTCACAATAAGGTATCTTTTTTCTATACATTCTAATGAATTTTATACTTCCTTTTAGATTTTTTTCATGTTAAAATGTGAACTTTAATTGTAAAAACTGTTTTCTGTAAACAGTTATTATCAAACTCTGCACTCAACTTGGTTCAGATACATATTTGATTTACATGATTTANACAGATGTTATCTGTACCACAGAACAGAATCCATTCAAGAAATGCCTACACTTAGCCTCATGTTGAAGAAGACAGGGTCTCAGCCAGGTGGTGGTGGCACATACCTTTAATACAATACTCAGGAGGCAGAGGCAGGTGGATCTATGTGAGTTCAAGGCCAGCCTGGTCCACAAATTGAGTTCCAAGGCAGTTAGAGCTGTTACACAGAGAAACACTGTCTTAAAAACAAAACAAAATAAAAACAAACAAAAAAGACAGGGTCTCATTATAATCTAGCCTGGCCATGACCTCCTTCTCCTCCTGCCTCTATCTCCCACGTTCTGAGACTACAGGTGTGCCTGGCTTAAAAACTGTTTTTAAGGTTTTTTTTTTAAGATTTATTTATTATGTATACAGAAGAGGGCGCCAGATCCCATTACAGATGGTTGTGAGCCACCATGTGGTTGCTAGGAATTGAACTCAGGACCTCTGGAAGAACAGTCAGGCTCTTAACCTCCAGCCCGTTTTTAAATTTTTTTTGTTTTTGTTTTGTTTTGTTTGTTTTTGTTTTTGTTTTCAAGACAGGGTTTCTCTGTTTAGTCCTCGCTGTCCTGGAACTCACTTTGTAGCCCAGGCTGGCCTCGAACTCAGAGATCTGCCTGCCTCTGCCTCCCGAGTGCTGGGATTAAAGGCGCGTGCCACCACCGCTGGCCTGTTTTTAAGTTTTTAAGACTGGTAAGCAAAGTTCTTTCTAGGTGGAAAAACAAAAACTTAAAATCAGACAAATTACAGCAGGTCTGGTAGCTTATGGCTGCAATGCAGACTTGGGAGGCAGAGACGAGACAAGTTTCTACCTGGTGTGCTCCAGTGCAGCCAGGGGCACAGAGTTAGCGTAATACTCATCTCAAGAAAACTCAGTTACTTCTAATCCATCTCAAAGACGATCACAGACATGCTTGGTATATTTCCTTCCTTCTAAGTCTTTTATACCTAAATATAAAATATAGAAGTATCCCAAAATAACTATGCATTTAATTCGTAAAATATATACAACACTGTAACTGCATGGTTAGAATTCCATAAATTGTGGGGTTTTGTTTTTTTGACGGGATCTCACTATGTAGCCCTGGTTAGTATGTAGGCTGGCCTTAAACAAACAGAGATCTGCCTATATCTGCCTCTTTGTCCACCTCCCAAGAGCTGGGATTAAAGGTGTGCTCCTCCACGTCTGACAAAATAAATATTTTTTGAGTGATTGGATCTTCCAGTGATAATACATATAAATCTATATTAGCATACTTTATATGTAGATAAATTGATACCTCAAAATAATCTTCTGGGCATGGTGGTGTACACTTTTTTCTCAGCAGTCCAGAGACAGAGGCAGGCAGATCTCTATGAGTCTGAGGCCAGCCTGGTCTATCTACGGAGTAAGTTCCAGCCAGGGCTACACAGAGAAACCCTGTCTCGAAAAACAAAAAACAATAACAAACACACAAAATCTAGTTTTGGATCTTCTGGTTGTTTCTAGTTAATTCCACTTTATAAATGTTGACTATCTTGGGGCATACAATTTTGCATACGTATGTGCCCAACTATTTCTTCACAGGTAGAGAAAAGAACGGTACTTTTAAGGTCTTCCATGTGAATTTCTAAATTAGCCACAGGAAATGTGTCTTTCACATGAACACTCTCAAGCCCTCCTGCCTGACACTTGAACACTTTTGCCTAAGTTAACNATGGTTTCGCTGTCCTGATTTTTTTGGCATTTATTTGACATTATTATTTTTTGTTTTTTGTTTGGTTGGTTTTTTGAGATGGGGTTTCTCTGTATAGCTCTGGCTGTCCTGGAACTCATTCTGTAAGCCAGGTTGGCCTTGAACTCAGAGAGATCCGCCTGCCTCTGCCTCCGGAGTGTTTCTCTATGTAACAGCTCTAACTGCCCTGGAACTTGATTTGTGGTGCATCACCACCGCCCAGCTATTTAAATTTATTTATTTAGTGTGCAGGTCAGAGGACAGCCAGGGAAGCTGGTCCTCTTCTTCTACCATGTGAGCTCCAAGGATCGAACTCAGGTTGTCAGGCTTGGCAGCAAGGACTTTACCCACTGAGCCACCTCGATGACCCACTGTCTTAAATTTAATTTCAACTGAGTTTTCTTTTTTGTTTTAACATCCATGTTCTATGAACTCACTCATGCCATGTTCTTATAGACATGTATACTGTAGGGTGCTGTCTTTTTTAGTCAAGGCTTTTTAATTTGCTCTTATCTTTCCACCAAGTGGTGCTTTGTGTAGAGCAATCACACAACTGAGCTTATACTTGAAGTGAAAACCACACTGAAACTACACCAGCAGACAATCATTTTTCTTCCATGATTTTTACAGACCAAGTAAAGAGAACTAGGCACACACCATAGTCATTCTCCCTTTAAAAAACACCTCAGATGCACCTGCCATTCCTGAGGCTCAGAGGGGAATGGTATGGGATGACCCAGGTCACTCGGGAAGAGAAAGGGGCAGACACCTGAGAGAAGGAGCTTAGTCTGTCCCTCTGGAAGCCCTAAATTCCTCACAGGCTCACCCAGTCTCGCCACCCCAGAAAGAACAGTGCAATGGCCAGTTCATTTGGAAACCAGTTTCAGAAGCAGAGACAAAGGGAGTAAGCGAGTAAACAGAGGCTGAGACAAGCTTGCCTTTCCACAGCGGGCCAGCCAACCCTGTAATTAACCACCTGACAGTTCTCCTCACAGAAAGTGCATGAGGGGGATACTCTAAAATCAAAGGTCTTGCTACAGCAGCTAAGGACACGAGGAGGCCGCTATCATTCCAGCTGTCATGAAAAGCTTCCAACACATCTTGGCTAATAACAGTGTGGGGGGGGTCACACAAGACCCGAAAGGAAAAAGGAAGGAAGGTAGAACTATTACTACAAATCCAAGAGGTGGGATCAGTAATACTTTCCAAGGCTTTATGGGGAGTGGGGAGTCACAGAACTCCAACAAACGGCCACGCAGAAAGTCTGAAGGTGAGAATCAAGACAGGACAATACTTTCTGCAAAGTAGCTTACAAATTCAGTAGAATGAAAAACAACTACCCTGCACCTCCACAGCAGCTTAGCATGGTGGTGCACACCTGTGATCTAAGCAACTCAACATGAGGCAGAAGAATCTCAAGTTCTGGGGCAGCATGAGAGGGAGAGAAGTCAACCTCTTAAGGTTAAGCTCAGTGGCAACAATATCACTTCAAAAAGTCCCACAGAGCTGGGCAGTGGTGGCCCACATCTTTAATCCCAGCACTCAGGAAGCAGAGGCAGGTAGATCTCTCTGAGTTCGAGACCAGCCTGGTCTACACAGCAAGTTCCAGAACAGCCAGGGCTACACAGAGAAACCCTGTCTTAAAGAACAGAAAACAACCACCATCAAGTCCCACAGGTTCCTGGAACTCATTCTTTCCTCATGCACTTAACCATGGCATCAGGAGGAAGAAAGATGCTAAAGGAGTTCCAGCACAGTCCTGTATGCACCCAGGCGGCAAAGGCGAGAGAACAGGGTTTGAAGCCAGCTCTGAACTACATGAGCAGGGCTGAGGGGACAGGTCAGGGGTTAAGTACTTACGTTAGAGCATGAGTACCTGAGTTTAATCTCAAAAACATTTAAGAAAATTGTGGTGGTATGAGCTTGTAATCCCAGCACTAGAGAAACAAAAACAGACAGATGCGCCACCACCCCAGGCCAGTGAAAAGCCCAGTCTCAAAAGACAATGTAGACAGCACCTGAGGAATGACACGAAGCTCTGGTGCCAATAAGAGGGAGGAAAAAAAAACAAGAAAGATTAAACATTTCAAATTCCTGGAAGAAAGCAGAGAGTAAACACAGATGGTTTGCCCTTTGACTTAAGAAAGGGTGAGTGGAACTTCTTAGGCAGCACAGGAAGACAAAAAAAAACCAAAAACAACAACAACAACAAAAACAAAACAATGGGGACACACAGAACCCACCAGAGCCTGGAAAGGACTGGAAGATGATAAAGTTGGAGAGATCTTCACTGGATAGACTGGGACTACACCTAACAATAATTGAGACCATGAAGAGTGAAGAGAAATGACATGATAAAGGAGACCTGCTTAAACCTGCTTGTTCTGTGAGGCCCAGGGCTGGAGAGTTCACATATCTTTTCCAGGAAACTTTTGAGTTAAGGACATCTCCTACAGCTGCATTAGGACTTGAACCTCCTACAAAGAGAATTATGTACAATTTTGTGGTACACAAGCCAAGGTCACCCCCAATTCCTACTGTCCTTCTTTGGGGTCAGCTGGACATGGGTTGGAAACAGAACTGAAAGGTATTAGTGGGTAGACACTTAAATTGCCTGGACCTCATATTCTTGAGGCTTTCAAAGGATTTTGCAAAATAACACACAGAAAACACCAAACACAGGCCAGCACAAGCAAGGGGAGCAACATTCACTAACTGTTCTGGCTGGATTATCATCCCTCCCCTCCCCTCCCCTCCAGACACACACCAACACCTCTGTTGCATTAAGTTTCCATCTCTTTTTATTGTTTCCTTTTTGTTTTTGTTGTTTTTGACACAGGGTTTCTCTGTGTAGCCCTGGTTGTCCTAGAACTCACTCTGTAGACCAGGATGGCCTCAAACTCACAGAGATCCACCTGCCTCTGCCTCCCAAGTGCTGAGATTAAAGGTGTGCACCACCATGCCCAGCCTATTCTATTTCTTAAATATAAGTAGTCACAACCTCTTGGTCCCTTCACTGATGTCAAAACACCCTTCATTTGACAAATTTGGCACATTCCACATTTAGACCATNTCCACAGGGGACCTCATTCTTTGGCAACCTGCACCAACCAGACCCATCCAACACACAGCCAGTGCTTTTCTCGAGCACTAAAGGAAAGGAATGGCAGAGCCTCCAGTGCCCTAGAAGCAAAACTGGTCAGTTCACCTGTGCTGCAGTTGGACTTGCAATGTTCCTCCAAAGCCCACCGGGAGACGGTGCCACCCTTTTAACTAACATTTGGGGCAAACCTGGAGGCCGTGTTGGGCTCAGGAGGTGAGCAGACCTCTGCTACCACAGGCACCTGCTGTGATGGACTGTGCCTCCTTCCACGTTGGTTTTCTCAGGAATGCTGCCACAGCAACACAGCACAAACTAACACAACAAACCCACCTGTTCTGCGTGTAGCTCTGCAAGGTGGCAGAGAGCGACGGCAAAGGACTCCGTGTTGTTCTGCTGCACGCCCGCATTCACCGACTCCAGACTATTCATGCTTAGCAACATCTGGGCTTGCTGTAGTGCCATGGTGCTGGGTGAGGAGAGGGGACAGGTTTCCCTTTAGGCAGCAGACCCAGGCTGCCCCTGAGCCATACCCTACAATTAGTTATCCTTAGTGGAGACACAAGAAAGTTAACTCTTGCGGCTCTAGATGTGTGGAAGCAACGCCTTCCCACGCCAGCTCTCCAGCTTTCAGGCCGAGGAGAGCGGAAGTATCCTGGGTATGCAGGCCCCAAGGAAACGCAGAGTAGGTCAGCACAACTGGGAGCACTCAGCACCCAGATCCCCACCCTCCACCTCCCCATCCACGATGTTCCCTGAGATCACAGGATGTTAATTAGGTTTCACGGGTAAATTCAGACCCGATGCCATCCTGGCACCGGCTGCTCTGGCAATGCAGGCAGTGGCCAGTGTCGGCAGCTGTTTCAGAGCACACCGTGCCAAAAAATTATCTGAAATACAAAAACAAGACTGGTAAAGAGGCACTTCCTTTCATTACTGAATTCCTAGAAATAACAGACTGTCTAGGGGACGCATGAGACAGGGCTCCAGAGGAAAGTGTGGTTCAGAAGTTTACTTCCAAACTACAGGTGGGTAAGTGGAAAACAGAGTGGCTGAGGTACTCCAGAGGAAACCCCTCAACAGAGAAGCAATCTTGTCTACACAAGCAGTTGTGGTGAGGGGATGCTGGACTTGCACAAGGAGGCCATGCAGCATGCGAACAGGAAGGAGGGGTCTCGGCTCCAGGTCAGGTGATCTAGGTTTGAGCCCCAGCTGGTCACTGGTCAATTACACTCATGATCTTGAGATCAAATGTGCAAACCAGATGAGGGATCACCCACCGGTTACAGACAAGANCAGCCGGGAAGAGTAAATGGTGTACGTGGGGAAGACTTTGTCAAGTTCGTGCAGACTACAAAATGTCTCCAGATGACGAAGCGTTTTCTCTACTCCCCTCCATGAACAACTTCCAGAGGGGACAACCTTGCACAGGACCAGTTTGACAGCTCCTGCTTATCTCTAAAGGCTCCACACTTCCGTGGTCTGGCAGTCTGCCTGGAGACCTACCTGCGGCCGTACAGCCTCCAGATGGCCGTTTTCTGTGCAATGCTGATATCAATGAGCTCCGACAGGCTGTGTTTCCAGTGCAGGAGGTCGGAGTCCTTTAGGGCATCCATCAGTTTGTTGGCCGTCTTCCCAGCAAAAGCTCTCTGTTGAACAAGGGACTGTATTCCCAGGGAGGCGAGGTACTAAGGGGACAGATATACCCACGACCCAAGATAGAGATTACATGACAGAATTTGTTTTGCTCTTCAGAAATGTGGTGGATTTCACATTTCAGCACATGCACAGTGACAGCTCTACTTAAAGGAGAGTACCTACGGCCTGACCTTAACCCTGACCCATGAGAGATGTGTTCCTGAAACTCTAGGGCTGAAAGAGAAGCAGAGGGTACACGGCAAAGAGCCAGGGCTTCGGCGTTAGGTAACCTGGACTTAGACACTGCCTCTGCTACTTACTGTTGACTTAGGGCCAGTCACTTAGCTTCTTAGCTAAGCCTCAGCTTCCTCATCTGTAAAATGGGCATCAAACCTATCATAAAGAATCGTGGTAAGGATTACAATGAGATAATAGAGCAAACAGTGCTGGGCACATTAGGTAACAGGAGATCAAAAAAAAAAGGATGCCTGTCATGAGCAACAAGTTATCCTCTTAACTTCTGGAATAATCTTCAAGGGTAAAAAGCTTAACTAAAAAAGGCAGTTTAAATCTGTATCAAGAGTATATTAAGCCGTCTCTAAAGAGCCACTTCAATTCTGTCCATGTATGTTCCCTTTCCCCGAAGAGATCACACAGGTAATGCACAGACTGAAAAGGTGTGCATTAAACTGTTCTCAATCTCATGGTCTATGGTCACAGACTGAGCAGATGCTAAGACAGAACAATGTTCCTCCATCAGCAGTCCAGACCCCAAAGCCATTCCTACTTTCTGAACAAAGACCCCGCCCTCTGCCTGTCACCGAGGCTACAATGAAAACAGATCTTCCCAGCAGGCTTTGCTTACTGTTTAAAACAAGGATCAGCAAACGTTCTGGCAAGGGTCAGAGCAGATTTCAGTTTCCAGGCCACATTTGGTCTCTGCTTACTTGTGGCTGTTCTCCTGCTCCATCCATCTAGACATGTAAACCTTTCTTTGCTCAAAGTTCAGACACAGGCAGACAGAGCACCAGATTTGAAACACAGACTGTAGTTTGCCAATCCCTGCTTTAAAATTTAGCCTTTCCAGGGCTAAGGATGTAGCCCAGCGGTAAAGCACCTGCTTAGCATGCATGTGTGAGGTCACGGGTTCTGTCCCCAGCACCAAAAAAGAAGAAAAAGGCCTTTTCTATCATTTTTCTAAGTGAAAATGTACTAACTGTTGCTCAATAAACTAAAACTAAACAAAACTCTCTTATCAAATCAGTAAGTGGAGCTCTCACAGATGTTATTAGGACAAAGGGAATAGAGAGAAACCTGCCCAAAAGAATTTAGTGGTGTGATTAATAATTCAAGTCCTAGGAAACAACCAAGAAGGAAACCACATGTAGAGATACCCACTCTAAGTCTATGCTGGGTCACGACAGAGGTGGGTGGAAGAAGAGATTCAACACCACTTATTCTAACAATCTCACAGAAAGATGAGCCTTACCGGTAACCCAAAATGTACTGCTTTCTTCACAGAGTGCTCCAGCAGAACATAGCTATCGGCTCTCTTCTGCCCCAGCACATAAAGCCAGCTCTGGCAAGAGAGAACCATCAAAACGTGTCATAACAATGGCAATGGCGGACGCTCCAGTGAAACAGCAATGTGGACATCAGAAAGAATTTAAAGGGACAAAATAAACCCTCTAACATACTGTCTCTTGTGACTTTTGAGTGTAAATGAAACCTGTCAGCAATTTTAAAACCTTTACCAAAGCCAGGCTGAGATAAACAAGCCCCTGACCCCCTTTATCTCTGCCAGCCCCAAATGGCAGGCATTTCAGAAAGAAGCATAAAGCTCCCATCTGGCATTTAATAGAGATGAGAGTCACAGTGACTGTCAAGTGTCTCAGTACTCTATATACTTGGCAATTATGATTTAATACACCACTATCTCACCAAGTTAATAGGTATAATGTATCGTTTCATTAATGCCAATATCAATGCAATACTTGACTCTTTTCATGNAGAGTTGTATAGATAAAAAGTGCTCAAAGCAGAACAAATGCCATGAATTAAGAAAGATAAATGACTGTGGGGGCCCTTTGTGAATTCTTGTAATTTCTTGTGAATTCTAAGTAGTTTCCCCTCACTGCTAAGGACCTTTGCTCCCACTGCAAAACAACCTGATTAAAATTGGGCCTTCAAGAGGCCAACTCAACCCGTGAGCAAAATCCCAAGACCAGAGGACGGCCTCACCAAACAGTGCTGCAGACACACGTGATCGTTGGACTCCTGGGCAATCCTAATTGCCTCCTGCAGGGCGAGCTCTGCCTGTTGACTAATGACAGACTAAACATTAATATCCCGTTAGCAATCACAAACATGCAAGCGTCAGTAGCAGGAAGTCATCTGCACGCAGTCTGTCCATGAGCAGGCTCTAGCTGCAGCTGTGGCTATTTATGGACTACCCCAGCCCCAGGAGCAGGAAACATCCACTGTGGAGGCAGGGACAAGTCCTTCCTGGGGGAATGTCTAGTAAAGGGAATGGCTTTCCTTGCTGCTTCTAAAATGTTTGTCCCAGTTGTCCACTGCCAAGAGAACAGCAAGGAAAAGACCAATATTTTACTTCTCATTAAGTTAAAAACACAAACAACAACAAAACATGAGTAGCTGCGACTTTATCATCATCATTTAAAAAAATCAGTTTTCAGAAGCATTCTGAAGATTCCTATTTCTGGTAAATTTTTTTCTCTGCTCATGAACAACTGTCCACTGAAAATCAAGATGGTCTCCCCCAACCTCTCAAAGTCTACGGCAGTCCAGCCAGCTATTCTCAGCCCTGATGAGCCAGCACCTCTGAAAACACCCCATTTTGCAACACTCCACTAAATACTACTGCGTGTTGCCCTCTTAACCTGTGTTTTTTTATTAACCACCTCACAAACGGCACAGGCCATGCCTTCTGCTCTGGATTTCCCAAATAGCAAATGACAGGATGAAAGCCTCATTAATGCCGCCACTGGCACCTCAATGTAAAACCAGAAATTCTTGGAGGCCATTTGCTTAAGGAAAACATACACAGTGAATTTTCTTCCAACACTACCAACAGCCTCACAGGTATAATTCTAACTAGGTAGTCCTGGATTTTTTCTTACTGCCTGTTCAAATAGAAAAGCAGGTGCGTTTTTACCTGCTTTGCATTTCTTTCAAACTGCTTTCCATGCTGAGCAGAATGTAATGCCCTAGACCGTCAGCTACTTGAGAACAGGAAGCACACACTCAGACACAGGGCCTCAGTTAATATCATTCCATTAAACAGCAGGGCCACACAGTGCTAAGCTTAGGAAAGAAGAGTTTGAGAGAACCATATAGCAGGACTAGCAACTTCCAACACAGAAACTTGAAAAAAAATCAAGCAAACATTTTCAGTAAAAACCTGGCATGGTGGCACAGGCCTGTGACCAGGCTAGGCTACATGAGACTGTCTCAAAAAGGCTAAAAAAGAGCAAGAGGCAAGCTGGTTTCAAATCTCAAGTGTACTGTGATGCCTACTTAGTTTTCCAAGACAGANGCAATGGCCTCCTGCACTAGTCAGAGTGAATGTGCGAGTTCTTACCTGTCTTCATGACCAAATGCTGACCCCCGTCACTTTCTATTTCTCCTCACTTTACAGAGCCAGGATGTACACAGCCCAGACAAACCATAAGCTCCTGCCTTGGACACTTCTCACTGATGTGACTATTTCCTCCAAACACAGACACAGGCCACTTGACTTCCCTAAGTCTGTGCTCCAATCTCGGGCCAGCAGGCTGCAAGCAGGACTAACCCAAGACCTTGGCATCTGTGCATGCGCCCACACCTGGAGCAAGAGCATCCCTTCTTCCAGCAATGGCAACTCTACCACCACAGTTTTCATCCTGGTCTAGTGTCACCCTCTGTACCACTATCTCCATCTCCACAGTAAACATCATAGCAGTACTTCCTATTCTCACTTCTGTATTCTCTGACATACACAATGGTGCCTAGTATGAAGTATATGATCAATAAACATTCATCAAAATGTCCATCATTATGGGGCTAGGGATAAACTGCCAGCAGAGTGTGTACCTACTTTTAGTTTCAATCTCTGCTACCACATAAGCAGTTGTGCTGGTGTACACCAGAAATCCCAGCATTTGGAGACAGAGGCAGGAAGATTTGAAGTTCAGGTCACTCCTGGCTACGTAGCAAGTTGGAGGCCAGTTGGAAAATATGAAACCCTCTTAAGAAAAGAAAGGTCTTTGGGGCTGCAGCTGTTGCTCAGTGGTAAAGCAGTTATCTAACACCCACAGGGTCCTGGGTCCCAAATCCAGCACTGCAAGAGGAGTGAAAAACCAAACAAACAAAAAATCATGCTTGATTCAAAAGTTATTAAAGAAAAAGGAGTTAGTTATTGTAAGATATTATGGGATCTCACATAATCATTGAGTTTGGAGTAGCAGTCTATGGCCTGAATCTCCTTGAGGACACCCTGCTCTGGACCTGAGCACCACAATGCTTTTCTGAGGGTCTGTTCAGCAGTGCATTTTTCTCAGACTGTATCTGGTAACTTGCAGCCACATTTGCAATCAACCTAACCCTCCTATATGACCTTCTCTACAGGAAGATGTCCACACACTTGCCCTGACTACAAGTTCTCATGTATTTTCCACAAAACAAAATAAACAAACAATAAAGCCAGGTATATACCAAAACAAAATCAACCAGTTTCACNGCATGGCTACATGAACTCATGCAAAAGCACACAGCACTTCCAGCAAGCTACACAGTCTTCTACTAGCAGACGTAACTTTCCTTTAGCTTCTTAAATACTGAAAATAGCTTCCGCAGCACCATCATTATGTCCAAAAATCCTTTTGGGAACCCTTGGCCTAATGACCTAATTTCCTCATCCCTAAATGTCTTTGTTCTTAGAAGCAAAAAAACTAGGACCAGGCACTAAAACATGCAACACTACATAATGACACCAGGGGGCAGACTACTAAGGAGGATTTTCATTCTGGAAGCTAGAAACAAATCTAGAAAAATCTTAAATTTCTTTCTTCATTTTAAAAATAAAATTGCTGTTGTTTTGTGACAGAGACGTCTATGTAGCCCAGGCTGGCCCTGAGCTTGCAGCCGTCCTCTTACTCCAACTCCTGAGTGCTGGGATTACAGGCATGTGCCTCAACAGTGGTCTTTGGTCATTTCTGAGATGGGTCTCACTACATAGCCCTAGCTGGCCTGGAGCTTGCTATGTAGACCAGGCTAGTCTCAAAGTCAGCAATGCACGTGCCTCTGTTCCTGAGTGCATCACTAAAGGGGTGAGTCACTACACCTGGCAATGGGTTGTTTTTTAAAACACATTTTGGTGAACACCGAGGAGCTTGTCTTCCATGTCCGCATGGACAGAAGTCTATGAACTTACTAGTGACCGAAGCGGCAGTGCAGGGCAGCCAGGTTCAGAGCAGCGTATCTCAGGCTCCGGCCATAGCCCTCTTCCCCATTACTTTTGCCCTCAGCTCCGGTGAGAATCAGGCGGTCAAAATAATGAAGGAGGCTGTGCGTTGAGCTGAAAACATCTTGAACACGGAGGTTGTTTAAGTAGCTGAGGTAATGCTAAAACAAAAAATAATCAGTGGTCTCGTGGAAGCCAGAGTTCAGCTTCATCTTTTCTGGGTTGCAACAGTACACAGACAACAAGCAGCAATCCTATTAGGTGTTTGTTCAGGTTTCTCCTAAATATATGGGCTACGATGCCCTGGCTGTGTTAGACCCTCGAGTAATACAGAAGGGTAGCACACCTCCCCAAGCTGAGATATTAATGAGATATACACTGAAGTAATGAAAATCTGATTCGTGTACAAATTATAAGTTAAATTTTCTAAATGTCCAACTGGAGACACAGTAAGACTAGTAAAAATTAGCTACCAAGTTAATTCTTGTCCTCTGCTTTGAATCAAAGAATTAAACCACTCTCCTAATGGGCAGATCTCAGTTACTGGAAAATGAAACAGAGTTGTTTTGACATGAGAATAAAATCTGATGTCAAACCAAATATCATTAAGAAGGTCACAGAGTAACAAATTTGATAGAGAATTAAATTATTGGATATTTAATTTTTGAAACTATTCACAAAAGGGAGAAATTTTTTTAGCCCCCAAATGTTTTTATTAATCAGTCTACCATCTCCTGTGCAAAGCCACACAAGATGAGTGAGAGAACATGGTAGCAGAGACTCTGGCCCCAGACGGTGGGAGAGCCCTGCAACCTGGGCCCTGCTATTACCTTGCCAACAACGTGATTTCTTTTAGAACCTAGAATTTGTGTGGCTATGTGATCTACTGAACAGCATTGACCTTTTTTGCAACCCAAGAGCAAATTCTGGGAAAAAACTCACTGCTTCAGCAAAATCAGGATTAAATTTCAACAAGTTGTTCAATTCTTTCTGCAAAGAAGCCGGAGTGAGGGCTTTAGTCTCATCATTCTTCAACAAAGCAGCCTGAAAATTAAAATGACAAAGATTAGAATGAGGAGGTCAACAAACAGGGAACCCCAGAGTAACTGACATTGCCTGATGGTTCACTGTCGTCAGCCTTAGTACCGCCTCTCTCTAAACACTGACCGTGCATGCGCCAGCACACATNACTACNCTCTTCCCTTGGACACAGCCTCTGGGCTAGCACTCCGACCCACATGCCCCTTCCAGGCCCAGCCAACCTAAGTGGTCCCAAGTTATACTTCAACCACTTTCTGTCACCTAGGCTAGGCAAGGTCTTAAAGGCCATACTCCCATGAGTCCTCTGCACTCTTCCTCCCTGCACTGTCCTACACATAGCTATTTCACATGGGTAGAATCAACAATTACACAAATCATGCTGCTGTGACAGAGATGCTCANGAGCNCCCTCAAGAGCCCATGGTGGTCCCTAATTTGGCAATACTGAGAAGTGCTGGGGACCTTTAAGAGGTAGGGCCTTACACACACACACACACAACAAACAAAACTAGATTAACTCAAGATAAGAACTAGTCATAATAACTACTCAGATCATGAAGGGCCCTTATGGGAATTTGAGAGTTATTCTAAAATCACTGGGTAGGACCCAGTGCTAGGAACTAGGTCACTGGNNCTATGCCTCAAAGGTACCCCTAGGACCATGTCTCTCAGTCTCATTGTTGCATAGCTGGAGATGGGTCCATTTGTTTCGACATGCATTCCCACTATGATGTGTGACTCTCAGAAGCCCAAACCAACAAGGGGCAATCAATCTTGGACTTAACTATCTAGATCTATGAGTCAAAAAAAACTCTTCTTTAGCTGATAGTAGTGTATATTTCATATTTCTTTGGAGTGGCACAAAGCTGACTAATATGTAATATAAAAAAATAGTTATAAATAAGCTTTTTAAAGACAGTTTTGCTATGTAGCCAGCCTGGAACTTGCTATGTAGACCATACTGGTCTCACACTCAGAGATCTACCTCATCTGCCTGCCAAGTGCTGGGATCAAAGGAGTGCACAAACACACCCAGCCATGTTAAATGTTTGCACTTAACTGGTTATACAGGCAATACATTCCAATTTTATATAGGNGACTTTTTCTATAAGTAGGAGTTATTTTGGTTCTTTCCTTTTTTGGGAACACNCTATGTAGCCCTTGCTGATNTCTGATGTGATCCTCCTGAATGCTGTGATCACAGGAAGGCAGCAATAATTTCCAATTCCCACCCTCCCTTTTTAAGACAGTCTCTGTATCCCCTGGCTGACTTCACTATGTAGACCAGGCTGGCCTTAAACTCACAGATTCCATTTTTAATTCTTTTTATCATTACAAAAAAACTCAAAAACTTTGAAAAGGCTACAAAAGAAATAAGTTATTAGCTAAAAATAAGATTATGAATAGTTTAGTGTATCTTTTTTTTTTCTTGAAAAGATCTGGCCTCAATCTTTCAATCCTCATGCCTCAGCTTCCTAAGTGCTGAGATTACAGGTGTATCACCATACCTGGTTACAGTAAGATATTTTACCCTAGTATGTTTTTTTCCCCATGTGTGTGATTACAGGTATGAAGTTGGGCATAATGCCCCAACCATGCAATCTTAGCACTTGGGAGGCAGTTACAGGAGGATCAAGAGTTCCTGGGTCACATACTGAGGCTCGGTCTTAAAAAAAAAAAAGAAAAACATGGTAGCTCATGCCTATAATCACAGCATTCAAGATATAGGAGAATCCCCGTCAGTGTGAGGCCAGTCAGACCTCTACAGTGAGACCTTATCTCAATGGGAAAAAAAATGAAAGGGCAGGGGTAGGTNGAATGGTGCACAGTGGTTAAGAGCACTGACTGCTTTTCCAGAAGCCGGGTTCAATTCCCAATACCCACAATTCAGCTCACAAGCACCCATAAATTCGAGTTCCAGGGGATCTGCCACCCTCTTCTGGCCCTCACAGGCACTGCATGCATGTAGCTTACATACATGCAGGCAAAACATCCACATAATGAAATAAAAAATTTGAAGATAAAATAATGATACAATTTTACATTTTACTTTCCTTTTTTTAAGAGATTTATTTATTTTTATTCTATGTGTTGCCTATAGGTATGTTTGTACACCACATATGTGCAGTGCCCACGGAGGCTAGAAGAGGGCATCAGATCCCCTGGAACTGGAGTTATAGCCGGGTTTGAGCCAACATGTGGTTATGTTAGGAATCCATCCTGGGCGCCCTGGAAGAGCAGCCAGAGCTCTTAACCACTGAGCAGTCTCTCCAGCCCNCTTCTTCTTTCCACATAATAATATATCATGAACTTTGTTTCATCATCAAACGGTCTTTGAAAAAAATTTCTAAAGCAACATTGTTAACTCTTTCACTCACATTTATTGCAAATACTTCCCCCATTTGTTGTCTGCCTTTTAATTAAGTTAGAGAATATGATGACGACATGCAGACATTAAGTTTTATGCTGAAAAACCAAGTATCTCCTGCATGGTTTCTTACAGAGCTTTTATGTTCATAAAGGCTTTCCCCAGCCAGAGGCAGTTAAAACTTAATATGTAGCTCCTTCTAGTCTAATTATAGCATTACCTATTGATGACATTTAACCCTTTAATTCATCTGCAGGCACCAGGGTATGAGGAGACTCCTCAGATGACAATTATTTCTTCCTCACAGCTAATGCAGCGAGTACTCAGTTATGAAACCCAGGCTCTATAGTTAAGCAATTCTATATGAAATACACCTGCAGAGGTAACTCAATTATTTTAGACCAAGCTATCCTGGGATTCACAGAGCTCTGCCTTCCAACGTCTCTACAGTGGTGGAATTGAAGGCATATACCACCACATCTGCCCAAAATTCAAATATTACATCTTTTTGNGGGCAGGAAATTATGAACAAAACAAAGAAAAACAGACCAAAAAGTTAAAATTCTATTTTGTATTAAAATAACACAGAAGTAAATATTTAGTAAATATTAGTACAATAATGAAAACCTATGGCTCAAAGCTGTAATAAGAGACAGCTGGAGCAACATATACCAGGATCTGCAACTTGAAATACATCAAAAAATAAAACAACTGGCTGAAGAGCTGGCTCAGTGGTTAAGAGTGCTAGCTGCTCTTCCAGAGGACCCAAGTTCAGTGCCCAACACCCACATCAGACAGCTTAAAGCCAGCCACCGCTAATTCTAGCTCCAGGGGATCTAATGCTTCCTCCTGGCCTCTGAGGGCACTGCATCCATGTAGTGTAGGCACGCTGGTAATCCCAGCACTCAGGTGCTTGAGACAGGAAAACTTTGCTCTTAATTCTAGTCTAGGCCACATAGTGAAACCCTAGTCCTGCTCCAAAACACAAAATCTCATTTTATCTGGATAGAGCATGTTAAACATTTTACAAACANAGCAAAATCTAATTGCAGAACCCAGAGAGTANTTATACGGGCATTTACTATACAACTCTTTTGCTGGGTGTGGTGGCTCAAGCTTACAATCCGACTACTTGAAGGCCAAGACAGGAGAACCGCNGAAAGTTTGAGGCCAGCCTGAGCTACAGCATGAAATCCCAACTCAAACAAAAAGCAAACGGTGAGGTAGGTGCNGAGGTCAGAAGAAAACTTGTGGGAGGCTGCGTTTCTCTTCCTGCCNTAGTAAGTCCCAGGACTGAACACAGGTCACTAGTCTTGGTGACAGGCACCTTTTCANACTGAGCCACCTTGTCCGCTCTTGCATTTTCCTTTACATTGACAAAAAGACAAGGTGGGTGGGTGTGCAGCCCNCTGTAATTCCAGTGCTGGAAGAGCAGAGAGGGATCCCCAGAGTGCGCTGACTAGCTGGACTAGCAGCTTGGCAAGTTCTGGATTCAACTGAGAGATCCTGCCTCAATGAATGAGGCGGAGAACAATGGAGGGNGACGCCTGACATCACACTAGGGCCTCCACATGCACACATCACACACACCAGACATACACAGATGGGGAAATGTTAACTGGGGACACAANAGATGGCTGTAATGCTTGCTAGTATGCACAGGACACTGGGTTCAATCCCTCAATACTACGATAAGTATAAATGCAAAGAGAAAAGCACAAACCTAAGTTACCAGGGCATGGGTTGTTGGTCACACACCATTATCAAATGACCTGTATTATAATGAGAAAAGAATAAAGTGACACAACCCAGGAAGGATGCACGGGTAGTGCCAGGAAAGACGGACAAGAGTAATAGGCACTACACCTTTGCAAAGAAACTTCACATGGACATGACAACACAGAACACCATAGGACTTATTAAAAGAAAAAAAGCTCATATAAGTTACATAATTAACATACCTGCTGAGAAAGAAAAAATTCTGCTTGTTTTTGGGACAGAGGACCACTGCAAGACACTTCCTCTTCTCTGGAAAATGAAAACAAAAAAAATAAAAATAAAATAATAGTAAAGAATTACACAAGAGCAAAAAAGATAACATTTACAAATCATGTAAATTCTTTGAAAGTTCAAGGTCAATTATGGTAACATACTCATATAATTCCACTACTCATGAGGCTGAGACAGGAAGATACCAAGTGCAAGCTCAACGGGCTACATGTTAAGAAGCTACTTAAAAAAAATCAAAATGTAATGAAAGCAGGGACTCCCACACACCTGTAGACTCATGTTTACAACAG
>LZPO01027367.1:458188-473558 GCA_001675575.1 Neotoma lepida
CCCCCCTTCCTCACTCTCTTTAACCCACTCCAGGGACTCTTAACTCCTTCTGCTCTCCTCTGGCACTGCACACACATGCACATACTTCTACATAGACCAGTGGTTCTCAATCTTCCTAATGCCGTGACCCTTTAATCCAGTTCCTCATGTGGTGACCCCCAACCTAAACTTATTTTCGTTGCTACTTCATAANTATAATTGTGCTACTGTTATGGATTATAATGTAAATATCTGTGTTTTCCTGTGGTCTTAGGTGACCCTTGTGGAAGGATTGTTGGATCCCAGGGGTCATGACCCACAGGTTGAGAACCACTGACATAGGCAAACACTCTCATAACTAAAAATTAAAAAAAAAATAGGGCTAGAGAGATGACTTAGCACTAAAGAGCATGTGCTGCTCTTGCAGAGGATGCAGATGCAGTCCCCAGCATGCACAAGGTGGCTCACAAACATCTGTAACTCTAGTTCCAGGGGCTCCAAAGCCCTCATCTGATCTCCTTGGGCATCTGGCAAGCAAGTGGTACACAGACATACATGCAGGCAGAACACTCATATACATAAAATAAATGAGTCTTTTTAAAAAANGAACTAACTGAAAATTAGTAGACTATGAAGTTATTTTTTGAAGTAGGCAATCAGATGCATGACTTCTGTCTCTCAGAACGCTGTACACCTGGAGCAGAACTACACCAGCTTTTCCTGCAGCTCGTCAGACAGCTCTCCAATATGACATCTGCAGCTCCCAGTCCAGATGGGAGAGCCAGCAGTGTCACAANGAGCTATTTTACTTGCTGCTAATCAAACCTAAACCTTCCCAAAGTGACAGCCTCTAATCACAGTAGTTCTAAAACAGAATGATGTTAGATCTTGCTCTGCTTTCTTGAAACAAGGGAAATATGTAATATGTAAACCTGTTTTGTATGCATGCATGAATGCTCTTGATTTAAAAAAACAAAAACAAAAACAAAAACACAGGGCCAAGTGGTGGTGGCACACAACTTTAATCCCTGCACTTGGGAGGCAGAGGCAGGAGGAGATGTGTGAGTTCAAGTCCAGCCTGGCCTACAGAACAAGTTCNAAGACAGTTAGGGCTACACAGAGAAACCCTGTCTTGAAAAAATCCAANTAAATAAATAAATAGCATAGGACTTGTGAAATGACGGTACTTGCTGTGTAAGCGTGAAAACCTGAGTTCAAATCCTGAACATCCACATAAAAGTTGGGTGTGGCTGCCCCTGCCTGCAATTCCAGCGTTGAGGAGGTGGAGTCAGATAGATCCTGGGAGCTTGCTACCACCCAGCCTAGCCTAAACTTCAAGTTTCCAAACCAGCTACAGACTCACTCTCTCAAGGAAATAAAGCATCAAATGATTGAGACAGACACCCAATGTCTCTGGACACCCGCCAGGCAACACAGAGAAAAACATTTGGCTCCTATTGAATAAATTCTAATTTTCACACAGAGTCTCTCAGCTNTATCAATATGGAAATGTCTGGGTAATTAATTGCTAGGGAAACTTGATCATTAGCCTGATGAGCATGGCCAAGTATTTCCGTACCCAAAGCACCAGACCAGCTCCTCCAACTTGGCTGATCTCACTCCTTGGAGAAGGACTTTCCCATTGTCTTTTCTCCATCCGGGTTAGAGTTCACCATATGCAGCTGGAGGAATTGATGGACACATTTATAACTTCTAATGCAAAATCCGTTTGCTTGCTTGGACCCACTTTCTGTCAGTCAGTGTCAGTCCGTGAGATAATTCACTTTACGTAATTTTCATGGCCAGGACTGTATTTTATACTCATCGATTTCTTTGTTTTCTTTCCTTTTGTTTAGAAATGAAGTCCCACTATATGGCCCAGGCTGAAGTGAACTGGTAACAATGTTCCTGTCTCAGAATTACAAGGATGAGGCACCAGCTACACTCTCCTTTTGAACTCTTGGCTGGTACCCTGACTTATTCTTAATATTTGACTTGTAGGCATTTTCCAATAGAAGTTAAAAAAAAAAAACTTCTTTTAAAATTTCAAAAACTTTTTTTTAAAGTCCTTCCATTATATTTTGCTTTGTGTTACTGGTCAGAGTTATAGCCTGTGTGGGCTCTGATTTGAAGGTATCTTTCTGTTCTNTCCTCTCTGCTTTATTTTAGTTCCCTGATTGTTAGAATGGATAGCCTACCCTCCCTTCTTGGTGACAGCCTTTTAGGGGTACTGTTGTGGCAAACTGGTCTGACTGTTCTAACACCTCCNTGAAAATAAAAAGTAGCTGTTTGCCATCTCTCCCAGATCTTCAGGGGAGTAAATGCCTTTTATGTCCAAGATTGTAATTACAGGGTTAAAATACAAGGATGTTTGACTTTTGTGTGTTTTCTCTCTCTTCTACCTTCTTGCTTACACAAGATAGTTGACTATCCAAGGACATTGTAAGCTTGGTTATCTTAGCCAGCTCTTGCTAGACTGTAACATTCTATAACTCTCAGATTTTTGTGGGATGAAGAAAAAAAATACACAAAAGAGCCTGTAGGAAGAAACAAAGGGCAATATAGTTTGCCTACACTTTTTTGTAACAGACAAAACTTTATTGTTTAACAATATATAGAGCTGGGAGATAGCTNGGTTGCACATTTGCCTTGGAAGNCTGAGGATCTGTGTTGGCTGCCCAGGACCACCATTTAAAAATGAGACCCCCTTTCAAGAAAACCAACCAACAAACAAACAAAAACCAGGGTCAGCAAGATTGCTCCGTGGAGAAAGGCACTTTCAGCCAAGCCTGAAGACTTGAGTGTGATCCTGGGTGTGTGGCACCTGCGCCACCGGACCGCAAGGTGGGCAAGGGTCTGGAGACTGCAAATAAGCACAGGAGACGTGGGTCACTCTTGAAGGAAGAATGCCGTTTATTGAAGCTCAGGGGAACCTTACGTATACCTCACAACCCAGCCCCTCGTGGCCACAGCAGGCACGGGAAAGCACCCAAGGGCATTGGTAAAATACAGTGTATCTCCTTAACTTCTTTGTAAACAGATCGAACTTCCTTCTCTCAGTATCTGCATGGCCAAACAAGGCTGGAGGGGGCAAAATACAATGTTCATGCAGAAACTGCAAGCTGTTCTTGCTTCTGTTCCCCTGTGGTGGGGGGATCCAACACCTGGGATCCACACCGTGGAAGAAAAGAATCAACTCCTTCAAGCCGTGCTCTGACTCCATGTGTATGCCATGACATGGACACACACACACACACACACACACACACACACACACACAAAGGAGATAAAAAATTAAAATTAAAAATCAACTAGGGGATGGAGAAATGGCTCAGCAGTTAAGATCACTAGCTGCTCTTCCAGAGGATCCAAGTACTGGTAGTGAGCTCCTTTAACTCCAGTACTAGGGAGGCAGAGGTGGTTGGATTTCTGGGACCAGGTTGGTCCAGAACAGCCAGGGCTGTTATACAGAGAAACCCTGTCTTGAAAAACAAAACAAACCAAAAAAAGGACCCGTATTTCTATTTACTGTCAGTATATAGTGGGAACTTAAAGTAAAGCTTAATTTTCAAAGACTAATTACAATACTAATCTTCAACTTTGCTGTTCTTGCTTCTATGCCCATCAGGCTAGGTATTCCACTTGGAAAGCGTGAATATGCCTAGGCTTTGAGTGACATATGCCATTTCTGGGAAATGTATCTGGAGGCTAAGCATCACTTTCTACAAATGGTGGCTCCCTTGTTATTATTCCTGAAATCTTAATTCAGGAACATGTATTAAGATTACAGCATGGGTGGGAACTACTGGCAGTGAGAGAAAGGGGCGTGGTTAAACAGATCCTTTATGGCCCTATACACGAGCCTTTCCTTGAAAGTTTTTGAAAATGGAAAGATCATCTCGTTTCGTTTCCTATTACTTTGTTTTTAAATGAATAAATCTCAAGCCCTATAAATGGCTTGTAGTGAACTTCTGCATTTGAGTTGAAGATTGTTAAACATAGAAAATTCGAACTAATTAGTTAATTAAAACACCCCTATTTCTATTAAAGGGCAGGATACACTGGGACCTTAATGTGAAGCCTATATATTTTTTCTTTTATGTGCCTTGATATTTTGCTTGTAGGTATGTCTGTATGAGAGTGTCGGATTCCCCTGTAACTGGAGTTACAGACAGGTATGAGCTGCCATGTGGGTGCTGGGAATTGAACCCATGGTCCTCTGGAAGAGCAGCCAGTGTTCTTAACTGCTGAGCTATCCCTTCAGCCCCATAAAGCCTAATTTTGAAGGAATAATTAACTAGTTCTTTTTNCTGAAATCACAAAAACATTGGTAAGGAATTTCTTCCTTCTTTTTTGCACCTCTTTTGATTATTATTTTATTTATTTGTTTCGTTTTGGTTTTTCATGACAGGTTTCTCTGTGTGGCCCTGGCTGTCCCAGAGCTCACTTTGTAGACCACCTGCCTCTGCCTCCCTAGTGCTGGGATCAAAGGCATGCGCCACCATGCCCAGCTAACCAGTTTCATGTTTCCCAGGTAAAATGTCAGAGCTCTTGTTTCTCACAAGGTTCTGAAGCCTCTGGGCATTATTTATTTATTATTAAAACTGTGCATTTTTCAATCTTTAAGTCTCTTTCTGTAAAAAAAAAAAGTTTTATTTTTATTTATCACTACAAGTGCTTGCCTACATGTATGTGCACCACCTGCATGCCTGGTGCTCAAAGAGACCAGAAAAGAGCATCAGATCCCCTGGAATGGGAGTTACAGACAGTTGTGAGCTGTCATGTGGGTTCTAGAAACTGATCCTGGGTCCTCTAGTCAGTGCTCTTAGCTGCTGAGTCATCTCTCCAGCCCCTAATTTCAGTCTCCTAGTGGTCTACCACACATAAATTAAATTGCCAGAGAAACTCTTTAAATATCTGGCCCATTTTAAAGTCTTTGAGAGGTATTTTATTTAATTTGTATGCAGGAGAAAGGAGAAAAACTATCAGTATTTTAATTTGTGTCAATTAATGAATAAAAGAATGATTTTTATTTGTCTTTACTAGGAATTGATCCTAGGGATTCATCTAGACTAGGTAGACACTCTACCACTGAGCTATATCTCCAATCTCATGAAGGAATGGTATTTAGCGTATATTCATACNTATAAGTGTGTATGTATATATAATATATAATGTGTATATGCATGTATACATATATGTATGCATAGCTTTCATATTCTCTATGTTGATGAACACACACATGAACAATGCTATCAAAAATACTTTTCTCAGCTTCTTCTTTGGGAAAACACTAAATGGCGGATGACGCTGGAAGCCCAGGATTAAGAGCCCGTGGAGACTTCTGTGGAGGATTCAGCAACAATCTTAGGGGCTAAGGTTGTAGTTGTGGCCATGGTCAAGGCTGCAGGGCTCGTGGAGGAAAAGCCAAAGACAAGGAGTGGATCTCCACCACCAAGCTAGGCCACCTGGTCGAGGACACAAAGATCAAGTCCCTGGAGGAGATCTACCTGTTCTCCCTGCCCGTTAAGGAACCTGAGATAATTGGCTTTTTCCTTGGTGCAACCCTAAAACATGAGGTTCTAAAGATCATGCAACTGCAGATGAAGACTCTGGCTGGCCAGCAGACCAGGTTCAAGGCTTTTGTCGTTATTAGGAATTACAATGGTCATGTTGGTCTTGGTGTTAAATGCTCCAAGGAGGTAGCCACTGCCATCGAGGGGCCATCATCTTGGCCAAGCTTTCCATTGTCCCTGTGTGGAGAGGTTACTGGGGGAACAAGATTGTCAAGCCCCATTCTGTTCTGTACAAAGTGACAGGCCACTGTGGCTCTGTGTTGGTGCACCTCATCTCTGTCCCCAGAGGCACTGGCATCATCTCTGCTCCTGTGCCCAAGAAGCATTTGCTAATGGTCAGTATTGATGACCGCTACACATCAGCCAGGGGCTGCACTGCCACACTGGACAACTTTGCAAAGGTCACCTTTGATGCCATCTCCAAGACCTACAGTTACCTGACCCCAAACCTCTGGAAAGAGACTATGTTCACCAAATCTTCTCAGGAATTCACTGACTATCTTGTGAAAACCCACAGCAGAGACTCTGTTCAGAGGCTCCAGCTGTGGCTACTATATAAGGTTTGTTTCCAGTTATGGCCCCCAAGCCTACAATCCTAGCCTTTAGGAGGTTGAGGCAGAAGGACCGTGGATTCAACGAGTCCCCCTCCCATCACACACATACACAAAAATATGCGACCTTAGAAGATGCAAGAGTTCAGTATGAAAGGTTGGCATTTTTTAGAACAATTTTGAGGCTTGTGTTTATTCTCATAAATGAATGCGATAGTGGATAATCTTTTTGTCCAGTGTGTTTATCTTAGCCTAGAAGTGGAATGTTCGAGATATCTCTTCTCATTTCAGCCATCTGAATGTCCCCATCCCAAATGTTTGCCTTATTCAAATGTCAGTTGACTTAATGGTCGTGTTGCATTGTGTGTGTCTGGCTTGTCTGTAAATGAGTGTGAGCGTCAGCCTGTCTGTCTGTCTGGATTGTAAACGGTTAGCAGGGAAAGGCAGGGTNTGAGCCGGTGCTCTCTGTGAATCACTTAGCAGCACACATAATTAGAGCTCTAATAAATGTGCTGGCTATGATCTTTAGAGAGAGCCTTAGTCCCTTTCATTACCTTCTTGATCCTTCCAGCGCTTCTCAGGCGTGTGGGGGAAAGTTGACTGGCTTTCCTTCAGAAGGTTGTGAGCCCTGGAAGCTTCGGCTAAATAGGATAATTGAGGTCTATCAGCAGTGTGTATTGGTGAGTGTCGGAAATGTTACATTTACACATTTCTTTAGCTATTGGATGCTATTCTGACATAGACTTAGAAACCACTTGAAATAAATATGTCATAAAATATGATTCATTTCAGGATGAAACTGGCATTTTGTGTGTGCTGTTCAAAGGGCTGACTTTCAAAGAGAGGAGAATTCCAGAGCTTCATCTTGACTGTCACCGACTGTTGTTGGGGTGTGGTCCTCAGGCTATCATTTGGGAAATGCTGGAAATGGGACTCAGGGCTCCCAACATGCTAGACAAACACTCTCACAGAACTACATCCCCAGCCTCTTTTAAAAATATTTTATTCTTTCTATCTATCTATCTATCTATCTATCTATCTATCTATCTATCTATCTATCTANTGTGTGTGTGTGTGTGTGTGTGTGTGTGTGTGCATGCATACACATACCATGACCTAAGTGTGGAGGACAGAGGATAACCTGGGGAGATTGGTTTTCTCCTTCCACCGTGTGAGTTCTGAAGGTAGAACTTATGTCAACAGGGTTGGTGGCTCAGGTCCTTCACCCAGTGAGACATCTCGCTGGCCCCCAGCCTCTTTTCTTAATTGTAGTTTTGTCCCTGCCCTCTTCCCCCAAAGTATTTTAAGTAGGACAAGGCAAGGTCAAATATCTAGAATAGAAAGACGATTCGTCCTCAGGATAGCAAGTGGTTCAGCAGCAACTAATTGGGAGGTAGCTAGGAGCAAGAGGTCTCAAAACAAAAGCCCGGGCACAGTGGTGTTTGTCTTGCATGTCTTGAATCCCAGCACTCAGGAGGCAGAGGCAGGTGGATCTCTGTGAGTTCAAGGCCAGCCTGGTCTACAGAGTGAATTGCAGGACAGCTAGACCTGTTACACAGAGAAACTCTCTCTCGAACCCCCCCCCAAAAAAAAGCTAGGTGTGTGCACACCTGTAATCTCAGTGTTGGGAGGCAGAGGCAGGAGGATAGCCATAAGTTCAAGGCCACAGAGGTCTATATATCAGGTTTAGATTGGCCAACCTATGTAGTGAGACCCTGTTGCAAAAAAGCCCTCCTCCCAAAAGAGCCTTAAAAGTATTTTTATGCTTGTATTCATTTATCCATAGATCTTATCTCTGGTAGCCCTACCCCCCCTCCCAGACCTTTTTTTGTTGTTGTTGTTTTTCGAGACAGCATTTATTTCTCTGTGTATCTGTGCAGCCCTGGCTGTCCTGGAACTCACTGTTGGGCGCAGCAATCCTCCCCCCGGGATGGGAAGCGAGACTGCATGAACATTGTGTTGTTCCCTCTAGCCTTGTTTGGCCAAGCAGATGCTGAGAATAGGCAGTTCGATCTGTTTACAAGGAGGTTAGAGAGATACATTGTATTTTACCACTGCCCTTGGATGCTTTCCGTTCTGTGCTGAGGCCTCCAGGGGCTGGGTTGTGAGGGTTCCCCTGAGCTTCAATAAATGGCATTCTTCCTTCAAGAGTGACCCACGTCTCCTGTGCTTATTTTCAGTCTCCAGACCCTTGCCCACCTTGCGGTCCAAAGTGGCCAGGCGCCACAACTCACTCTGTAGGCTGGCCTCGAACTCAGAGATCCGCCTGCCTCTGTCTCCCAAGTGCTGGAATTAAAGATGTGAACCACCACTACCTCACAGCTTCCCTATTTTTAATAATCCTTAGTCAGTTTTACCTTACATGTAGAATAGACATGATAAGATTTCTTTTAGTCGTGTGTGTGTGTGTGTGTGTGTGTGTGTGTGTGTGTGTGTGTGTGTGTGTGTGTGTGTGTGTGTGTGTGTGTGTGTGTGTAGACTGAACTTAGAACTTTGGAGCTTTCGAGGTAAATATCCTAGCAATTGGGACACTGAGGCAGGTGGATTGCCATGACTATATAGTGAGTTCTAAAAATACATGTCCACCCAGAGCCTATTAACACGAGCTTACTCAAAGAAGCAATATTGCTGATAAAATGAGGGTCTCAAAATGGGGTCATTCTGGATTGTATGGGTGGGCACTAAGTCAGGCGAAGACAGAGCTAGAGGCTGGATCCAGGCAGCCACAAGCCAAGGAATGTCGGGAGCCCCCAGACGCTGGGGAAAGACAAAGAAAGATTGTTCCATTGCTGTATTTAGTTTTATGTGGCTGTGTCCAAATAACCTATGAGGGAAAGGTCTCATGAAGTTTCAAATTAGAACAGATATAGTCCCTCATGGTGGCAAAAGCATAACAGAAGGTGGCACCATCCATGGCAGAGGAACTTGGAGGCATGGCTTTCTCACATCCATGAAAGCCATGAAGCAGAGAAGTCAGCAGGACTGGGACCCAGCCGTAGCTATCCAGGCCCACCCCTACAGCCCAAGTTGGCCAGTTAGGCACTGTGTCCAGGCGGTTCTACAGTCTCCCAAAATATCATCCCCGCAGCCCCGGTTGGGAACCAAGAGTTCAAACATGACACATTCAAACCATGGCTCTGCCAACAATCCATCTCAGACTCAGTCTCCATTGCTGTGAGAGAGTCTATTTCTGTTATTCAAGCCACCAAACTTGTAGGCGTTCAATGCAGCAGCCGTAAGAAACCAACGCCCTTCATCATGGCAATGTAAGCTCCATGAGAAGAACTGTGTCCTTTTGTTCAGGGCTTGGCACCCGGAGAGTGCCAGATATGAAGAGAATGAGCTAGGAAGTCCACGGGGAAAGTAGACTAGCCACCTACATCAGAGGCAAATTACTTCCCAATACTGTAGCATGCTCACACTCTCCACACACCTCCTGTGTGAATGGAGATTCCTGAACAAGACTGAACTTGTTTTGCAAGGTTTGTCTCTTTATTAGAAGAATAGGAACACAGGCAAACATGACCCTGCACCAGGCATAGGAAGGTTGGCGGGGTTCTAACTTTCATCAGTGAACACTCAGCCTCAGGCAAGGGAGTTCAGTAGTGACTCAGTTTCCCAAGCTATGAAAAGAAGAAAGTCCTGTGTCCATTTTGCCTGCTAAGGAGGATGGGGGCAGGGGCCGCCTGTGAAATCTTCCCTGCCTTCTTTCTTTGGCTCTGTGGAACACCACTATAGTTCTGTCTCTCTTTCTGTTTCATTGTTAGTAATTTTCACTTACTCAGCAAAGCCAGTTGATAATCAGGGCCTCCGTTTTACAGATGGAGAAGTTCTTTTTTTATAAAATAATTTATTCACTCTTGTATAATTGTGTACATATATAATACACCTTGATCATATTCCCTCCCATTACCTTTTCTTGTCTTTCTGCCCCNGGAAATGAACCCCTTGTACCCAGTCGCTCTTGTACCCTTTTTTTTATTACATTATTTTATCTGTGTGTGTGTGTGTGTAAGAGAGAGAGAACAGGAGTACACATACCACTGCATACGTGTGGAGATCTGAGGACAATTTATATGAGTTGGTTCTCACCTTGCAATATGTGGATTCCAGGGATTGAACTCTAGTCATCAGGCTTGGCAGCAAGCGCCTTTTCCCACTGAGCCGTGATGCTGACCCCCACTGAGTAGATTTTTGTTATCCGTTTACAACTTTGCCACTTGCAAACTTGGGTTGAACAAGGATTTCTTTGTTTTTGTTTCTGTTTTTTTTTTTCCCCCTTTTTCTTTTTTGAGAAATTGTCTCATGTATCCCAGGCTGGCTGTCAATTAATCCACTGTGTAGCTAAGAATAATCTTGAATTTCTGATCCTCCTGCCTCTCCCCTTCCCAGTGCTGGGATTACAGGCCTACATCTTCACACTTGGTTTTATGTACTGCTGGGGACCTAAACTAGTGCTTCCTACATGGCAGACAAACACGATACCCACTGAGCCACATCCCCAGGCCCAAAGATAATCTTTTAAGTCATGAAATTTAAACCATGACTACAAAGAAGATGGATTACCTTGTCTCAGTTATAATCATGAAAGTGACCCAGGACCAATAAAACACAGCAAANCTGGTTTGATTCGTATACATTTTCATCTGGCTCNTATCTAGTTACCCAGTCAGTTCACCAATCCAACACTCACTTTACCTCAGATGAGGGGTGGATGGGGGTGGAAAGAGTGATACAAGTACCAGAGATAAGGAAGCAAGAATGGAGCTGCTCATAATCCCAGAATTCAGGAGGTCGAGGCAGGTGGATCTCCGTGAGTTTGAGGCCAACCTGGTCTACAGAGGAAGTTCCAGGACAGCCAGGGCTACACAGTGAATCCCTTATTTAAAAAAAAGCAAGAATGCAGAGAATCATTAAAACTGGGTGAGGGGAACATAGGGACTCACTATTCTATCCATATCTATCTATCTATCTATCTATCTATCTATCTATCTATCTATCTATCTATCCATCTATCATCTGTCTATCTAAGACCAGGTCTCACTATGTAGCCATGGCTAGTCTGGAACTCACTATGTAGACCAGGCTGACCTGGAACTCACAGATCCGTCTGCTCCAGTTACCCCAGTGCTGAGTCATTATACTCTATTTCACAGGAGTTTGAAATTTTCCAAAAGAAGACTAGTCTGGCAAGGTGCTAAANGACTTTCAAAGAGACTCATATTGTTTTCCACACATGAATTTCTTTTTTTGATAGGGTCTCAGCTCTGGCTGTCCTGGAACTCACTATGTAGACCAGCCTGACTTCAAATTCAGAGATCCCCCTGCCTCTGCCTCTGCATCCCAAGTCCTGGGATCTAAGGTGTGCCTGGGCTATGAGTAACAGCCTTAAGGGGTGAAGTGATAAACTGGAAATAGCTAGCTTTCTACTCCATTGTCTTACAAGCACATGATATTGAAAGAAATAGATTATTTAGGAACTGGAAAATGTTTAGATCATGACATTTTGTTGCTTCTTCACATAAGAGAGGTTTCAAATTATTTTTTATTTGCTTTGATCCAGGATTTCCTGTATGTTCCCAGGCTGGCTTCAGACTTCCAGATTCAAGGGCTCCTCCTACCTCNGTAGCTATAACCACAGGCACATACCACTNCNTCCCAAAGTTGACTTTCAGCACTTTATAAATTCAATCAAAGAACTTTTCATGTTGATGGGTGTGGTGGCTCATACTTGTAACTCAGCACTCAGGAGGCTGAGGCAGGAGAATTGCTGTGGGTTCGAGGCCAGCCTGGGTCACNGCNGAAGATTCTATTTCAGATAACAGTTTATGGATTGTTGAGATGGCTCAGTTGGTAAGAGCACTTAGCATGGAGCCTGAAGGCNTGAGTTTCNATGCCTAGGATGCACACAACAGGAGAGAAGCGATTCCCACAAGTCGTCCTCTGATCTCCACAAGTGCCCTGTGTCTTGAGTGTGTTCCACCCACCCTCAGCAGATAAGTAAATAAGTAAATAAATAAATGTAATTAAAAAAAAGATTAGGCTTGAAAGATGTTTCAGTGGGTTGAGGTGCCTGCTGCTGTGCCTGACAGACTGCCTGCCTATGCTCCATCCCTAATACACACACACATACACACACACACACACACACAGACACGGGGGTAAGCAAGAATTTACTTCTAGAGGTTGTCCTCTGATCTCCTTAGGTAGAATCTGGTATATCCAGGCACAAGCACACACATGCACATCACATACATAAATAAAATGTAATAAACAAAATGTAAATAACTATGTACATATAGAAAATATATGATTTTTTTCACTTATGCATATATTGACACGTTGCAGGTAGCCAATAAATATATTGCAGTTATTTTTTATTTATCAATTAAAATAAATTTAATTTAAAATTAAAATAAATAAAATGTCTGAAATCTCAGAAGTAGGGGTAGAGGCATGAGGATCTAGGAGTTCAAGACCAACCTCAGCTACATATTAAATTCAGACCAGCCTAGGCTATAAGAGACCCTGTTTCACTCCCCCCTCAAAAAAAAACCACAAACAATAAAAACATACACAACTCAACTGCTCAGAGAACACTCTCACTAGCTCCTAAACAAGTAATTGAGCTACAGTAAATTATCTCATGGGTCTTGGCAATTCTTTCTGTTTTGTTTTCGAGATAAGGTTTCTCTGTGTAACAGCCCTGGCTGCCCTGCAACTCACTTTGTGGACCAGGACAGAAATCTGCCTGCCTCTGCCTCCCCAGTGCTGGGATTAAAGGTGTGCACCACCACTGCCCGGCATTGGCAATTCTTTTTATCTCTGAAATACAAAGTAGTAGTTTACCATAAGTTAGCAAACCAAATTTTCTCAAACTATAACCGGTGCAATTAACACACAGTTGAAAGAAGAATGTTTTTATATGGAGAATGCAATGAAGAAACATTCCATCACATAACAAATCTCTTTTACTGAAAGTGTGAAGTTTCAAAATCAGAATTGTATGTAGCTAATCACTGTAATCCTAACACTGGAGACTGGAGGCAAGAGAGTTCAAAGTCTCCTTACCTATATAGCAAGTTGGAGGCCACCCTGGGATTCATGAGACCCCCAACTAGAAAAAAAAAAAAGGTTTTAGCACACACCTTTAGTCCCAGCATTTAGCAGGCACAGGCAGTCTGGTCTCTGTGAATTCAAGACCAGCCTGGTCTACATAGCAAGTTCTAGGCCAGCGAGGGTTACAGGATGAGACGATATCTCAAAAATAAGTAACAGACTATAGAGAGATAGTTCAGTGGTTAAGAGCACTGGCTGCTCTTCCAGAGGACCTGGATTTGATTCCCAGCACCCACATGGTGGCTCACAGCCATTTTGAACTCTGGTTCCAGGGAATCTGACACCTTCTTTTGGCCTCCTCAGACACTAGGCACCATGTGGTGCATGTATACAGGCAGGTAAAACACCCATACACATAAAATAAAATCAATCTTAAGAAAACATAACTAAATAAAAAAATATGAAGTTTCTCAAGTCTCAACTCCAGGTAGTTAGGAATCGTCAACTCATGCAGACTACTCCCTAAGCTACTCCCACAAGCCAGTTTTAGATCCTTTCCATCCTCCAGAAAGAATGTGGCTGAGGCAGACCTCAGAGGTAGAGCACAGGTAGAGTGCTCTGTATGTGATCCCCAGCACCAGGAAGGAAAAATACTCCACGGCAAAAAGAAACCACATTCCCAATAGCGGTCACCTCATTGCCCTCAGTTCCCTCAGTCCTTGGTGACCACCTCTCTCTCCGGATTTGCTATTCTGAACATTTAATATGTGATATGCATTCTGAACATTTATTTTTACTTTAAAATTTTTTTTTCTACTTTTGAAAGTTGCATTTATTTAATGTGTGTGCGAACGTGCATGTGTGCGCGCGCACACACACACACACACACACACATGTGCACATACTGTGGAAGTCAGAGGTCAACTTGGCGAAGCTGGTTTTCTTCTTCTTCCATATCCTATCCAGAGATGGAATTTAGTTCATCAAGATTGAGTGCAAGTGCCTTTGCCCACTATCTAGACAGCCCCTGAATTTTACTTGCTATTTATTGTTATTTTGTGTGTGTGTGTGTGTGTGTGTGTGTGTGTGTTAGAGGGGTGGGGAGTAGATGATGTTTGTGCCCGGCATCTATGTGGAGGTCAGAAGACAACTTTGTAGCGTTGATTCCCTCCTTCCACCTTTCTGTACATTCTGGGGATTGAGCTCAGTTCTCAGGCTTGGACCACAAGTGCTTCTACATGCTGAGCCATTTTGATGACTCAGACATATGTTGTAAATGATTTTCTTTTTTCCATTGACAACACTAAGGATTTAACCTAGGGCCTCATGCATGTTAGTCAAGCCAAAAAATATTCTGTTGTAACCAGAGGGGTCAGCCCTATCTAAAAAGAATAAAAAAAAATTACGTGTTTCTGCATTCATTCAGTGATGGGCATTGTCCTATTAGATCCTCTCACCTTACCGCTTGTTAATTGCTCTAAGCTAAATGTCACTACTGCCCCTTATCTTTCTCACATTTTTCTCTTCAGCATTACAGACTGCTTTAACTCCTCAGGAATACACTTTGTGGGTACGCTGGACTCTGCAGACTGCAATAACACCGTTACCCCTGGTACTAACACCCAGCCAGCCCCTATGTCCAAACATTCACAATGCCTCTATTCTTTGGGGTACTAAAGCTTATCACTGCTTACCTGCTAGGTGGTCTGAGACTTGTGCCCTGGTATTCCTGTTTCCTAAATTAGAAGTGGTACCTGGTGAAGAACCCTTGCCAATTCCCATTGCCAAGTTCATAGCAGCAAGACGTGACAAACGAGCTATCCAAATATTACCCTTTCTAGCAGTCCTGGGCATAACTGCAGGAATAGCCACTGGAACAGCAGGACTAACTACTTCCCTAGCTATTTACCATCGGCTTTCCTCACAATTCATCCAGGATTTCCAACGGGTAGCTCAGACCATCCTTACTCTTCAGGAACAAATAGACTCACTGGCCAAAATCGGAGAGGACTGGATTTATTAACAGCAGAAAGAGGTGGTCTTTGTCTCTTTCTTGGGGGAAGAATGTTGCTTTTATGTCAACCAATCAGGTGTAGTGAAAGATAAGATTGAACAACTCCAAATGAATCTTCAAACCCAGAAACAGCTTGATACCTCTAGACAGTGGATCACGAATAGTCAGATATGGAAATGGATGCTACCCCT
>LZPO01027367.1:499909-526003 GCA_001675575.1 Neotoma lepida
TTATTCCCCTTTAGGGGACCCAGTTCCTCTTCTGGTTTCCATGGAACCAGGCATTTAAGTGGTATAAATGCAGACAAAACACCCATAATACCTAAAATTAAATAATCTTTTAGAAAAGCAATATACCTTTTTAGTCAGTCAGTTGCTAAATAAATAGTCTATTACATGGGCTTTGAGACAACTATTGCCAGGTAAGCTAGACAGTCACTTGAATCTAGTTTTTCTTATTATTCGTGGAATAAAGTTCCTCTTACTGAAATGAGACTGTCACATCTTCATGGCCATACCAGCTGGAACATCCACCTAAACTTCCACTTGTAGCCTGACTGAGTGGCTCATGTGAGGAATGTGGGTTGATGGGGTTTTGTTTTGTCTTTTTCACTTGAGACAAGGTCTCCTATAGTCCACACTGGCCTCAGATTCACTCTCTAGTTAAAGATGACCTTGGACTTCTGATCCTCTTGCTTCCAAGTGCTAGGATTAAAGGCATGTACTGTTGTGCCTGGTTTATGCAGTGCTGGGGATCAAACCCAAGACTTCACACAAGCTAGGTGGGTCTTTTACCAGTTGAGCCACATCCCCAGCCCTGGTTTCTTTTTCCTAAATACAGAATGATTATATCCTTATCACAGACCCCTTCTGTTATAACACAAAACAGAAACAAGTAGCCAACATTTATACTTCTTATACAACACTTTTTAGCTAGTCCTAAGCCACATACTTCTTCTAGAACCCTGAGATACGCATCACGTCTATCATAAGAAGTGTAGGGAGGTTAAAGGACTTTCTGTATAGCAGTGGGGTGGTTGCTCAGAAGATGGCTGCTTGGCTGTGGGCAGGGGAACAAGTCCAGTGGCCATGTCCAGAGCCCCAGCTCTCGGTTTCCTTTCAGATGGTGAACGGATGCAACTTCAGGATGAGGAAGATGACAGCCTGTGCCGAATCTGCATGGATGCAGTCATTGATTGTGTTCTGCTGGAGTGTGGGCACATGGTCACCTGCACCAAATGTGGCAAGCGCATGAGTGAGTGTCCCATCTGTCGGCAGTATGTGGTGCGAGCTGTGCATGTTTTCAAGTCATGAAATTGAGGTCCCCCACATGGGACACTCCTGTGACTATCCCACATATTTGAGTGCATAAAAGGGACTAGAAACTTACTGTTCCAAGGCAGAAACTATTTTTAAAAATTTTCATTACCAACTGGGGACAGAAAGTTCATCCTAAGTTGAAGAAACCTGGGCTGTGCCATAGGCCTGTCTGCCTGCGGACATGGCTTTCCCAGCTTCTGCTGGGTTTTATCACTTGTCTGCCCTGAGCACTAGTTGCTGAAGTCACTGTTCAGTGTGGGTTATTTGCTCTTGCTCTCTGGAGGCCACTCACTGTCTCTTCTTTCCCCTTTATCCTGTGTTTGGAACTTTTGTTCTCTTCAAAGTGAACTTGCTGTTCACAAGTGGGCTAGTGTGGACTGTACTGAGCAGTGGCTGCTTTGAATGTTCACTTTATTAGTCATGTATATTTTCAATGCTATTTAATGAATGTAAGTTTCCACATTGTTGCTATCTCTGCATTTAAACATAATTGGGAGACAACTGACATTCTATAGTCAACTGCCAGGGCCTCAGATAAATATGTCCTTTTTGTTCAGATACAGCTTTTAATAGCAAGGGCTGCATCTAGCATCTTAGAAGAGTGTGTGTACTAAATTCCTTATTAAAATGTAATCAATTTACACTGTTTTGTATAGTGAAGGTGTATTTTTAGTGCTACCTGCTAGTAATTTCAACTTTAGGAATAAAATTAGATTAAAAGGCTGCTGTAGTTTATATTGTCTCCCTAAGTTTCAAACTTACTTGCAATAGCATGAACAGGCACCAACATCCTGGNCTAGCACCTCTCTTCAGAAGAGATGTGAACGCCTTCAGAGACCGTCTTTGCTGCTCACTTACCATAGTCATGTTTACCGTGACAAGGTATTGCTAGGTGCTTTATGGTTTTCTCAGTCCTTACCATCAGTCTAAAATAGATATTGCACACTTGGATGGAGAACCCTGTCTCTGAGAGGTTAATAGCTTTGTCTAAAATCTCAGCTATGAAGTGTATGTTTGTCTATAGTACTGAGGGCTAGAGATTATACTGTTATTAGTAAGCCCCATGTTACATCACAGCACTGGGATGGGGAGGGGACAGACAACAGGATTTCAAATCTAACTCTTAATACTAAAGGTTTTCTTTTTCAGCCCTTTGAGTACATATAGCAAATGAGAACCTGAGATCAATAGCTTATGGAGAAGAATTCTTCTAGGGCCAGCTTGAGTCAGGGTTTGCTTTTGGTTGAGTTGAGAACAATTGTGAATTCACCTTACTTTACACTGTATGAGGTATTGTAAGTCATCTGGATATGATATGAAATACAGGATTATGTATACAAGGTATTTACTATGCACATGACTTATGTGTGGATTTTGCCATCTGTGGGGCAGGGTTTTGGAGCCAGTCCACGCATGGTGAATACCAGGGGTGACTGCTTACTTTTTTTGGCAGAGGGTAAACATTTCTTCTAGAAGCTGCATATTTGAACTGGCATACCATGCCCATGACATACATCAAATGGATAAAGTTCTAAAGGTCACAGCAGAATAGAATGGAATCTCCTTTATCCTCGTCTTCACAGTAGAAAAGAAGGTAATTTGAGGCACCATGGTATGTTCTGCAAACATCAGGTTCCCTTGATGACTGGTGCCTCACTTTCTGGTCTACAAGTTCAGATTGACCATACAAGTATATTACATACAAGTATATTCACAAGGTTATGGTCTTTCCACTACTTTACCAGCTGTGGGGTATGATCTTGGAGCACCTGTTTGTAGCATGTGATTTACACTGGCTTCATTTGAAACTGGTTTAAAACTAGAGGGCTGTTGAGATGGCTCAGTAGATAAAGGCACTTGCCATGATCCTCCTGACCAGAGTTCAAGCCTTATTTCCCACATGGTGGAAGGAGAGAATCAACTTCCCTAAGTAGTCCTCTGACCTCCATACGTGAGCCAAGGGGCATGTACATCACATAAATAAATNNANNANNGNNNNACAGAGATTATAGGTTTGTTTAGAGCTCCATCATGTCTTTGCTCTGCTCTGTGCATATAGTGGTAGGAAGCCAGATTTTTAATAGAGACTGTGTGCATGTGTCTGTATGGAGGGAATCACCCTGAAAGCAGTTCTCAGAGAAGATGGCTTTTCTAAGTTTTTTTTGGTTTCTCTGTGTGGCTCTGGCTGTCCTGGAACTTGCTCTATAGACCAGGCTGGCCTCGAACTCAGAGATCCACCTGCCTCAGCCTTCAGAGTCCTGGGATGAAAGGCGTGTGCCAACACCACCTGACAAAGATGGCTTTTCTAAACCTCAGGGTGCAGCTGTTTTATATGGAGGTTCAGAAACTAAAACTACCACAGAAATGGCCTTTACATCTATATTAACGAACCTTCAGGCCAGTCAAGTCAAACTACCTTTTTACAAGTAAACAACAGTGTTAACAAGCCTTAATTCTGTTGTGTTACTCCCCAGAGTTAAACACAGAAGCCATTGTCGCTAGAATTTGAGACAGAAATGATTTTTGGATTTAAATAAGAGGCAAATGCTTTAGATAAGCTCTTTCAAAACTGGAGTGTTAGCAGGGCTTGTCTTGCAGGGCCAAGGTCTTTATATTACCCATCTTTAGAGTTATGTCATGAAGTCAGAACTGTCTAAAAATGTTCCATGACTCCAAATTTTGGCCCCAGGCCCAAGGTCACTGCACAGAATGCAACCTCTTTGAGTTGTCTCCTTCAGGAAGGTTGGGCGGGGGTGGCTTCTATTTGCCCCCTACATCTGGGAAACTTTCAGGAAAGAGTGTTAAGTAGCTTGTGGTAGCCCTGGACCCTAGTTGGTGGAACTGTTTGGGAAGGATTAGGTGGTGTGCTCTTATCGGAGGAGATGATTCACCATTCCTGCTGGGTGGTGGTGACACACGCCTTTAATCCCAGCACTTGGAAGGCAAAAAGCAGGTGGATCTCCGTGAGTTCAATGCCAGCCTAGTCTACAAAGTGAGTTCCAGGACAGCCAGACAGGACTTGTTACACAGAGAAATCCTGTCTCGAAAAAACAAAACAAAAAAACCCCTCACTATTCCCAGTGTGCCTCCCATAGGAGCTCTCAGCTGCTGCCATAGCCACCTACCCCTCTCCCGCTACGCCTCGACTCCATCATTATAAATTCTAATCCTCTAACCATAAGCTTAATTAAACTTTCTCTTATGAGTTGCCTTGGTCACAGTATTTTGTCATAGCAGTAGAACAGTAAGACTGACAGTGGCCATGCATGGAAATTACTTCTGTACAGGTGTAGTAGGAGACGTTCAGACGGGTTTACTCCTAATATCCACAGGTGGCCATCATTGTAGCATAGTTTTTTCCCATTACCTTTATTGGTCAGAAACAAATCTCTTTCTGTACGAGGAAAAAAGAATGTGTTTCAGGGCTGCTGCATTTCTCAGATGACAGAGAAATTACATAGTTTGGGGGTCCTCAGAGTATACACTAGTGCGAAGAGTCCATTTACCTTGGCCATTCCAATTAGATTTTTAGCCCTCTCATGAAAAAACATAAACCCTCAAACACCAAGAGTGGATTTTTTTTTTGGTACAATTGTTTATACAAATCCAACAAAGGTAAAACTGCATCAGGGAAAGTCTAAGAAACACCACCATACAACAATGGCACTTATGGATGCAGAACTTGACAACTAGAAAAGAGCCTGGTTACCAACTTCAGTGAGAACTGAACACTTCAAAGGAAAGGAAGGCTACGGACCACACTTATTCTATTTGAGTCATGGTATAAATTAGATCTATTAGATAGAATATCAGAGCTCATGCTTGGAGCAAAACCCTCCTGAGTGTAAAGGCTGAAATCTGAATTGTAAAATTTTAAGAAAAAGGTAAACTCTCTATTGAAACTTGGCAAAGTGTTTTACCTGGACTATACTTTACACTCATCCACAACATGCTCGTGTAACTTCTTGACATACAAAGTAGACTCTCAACATCCAGTTAAACATGCTTTTAAGTGGAAGGTTGTAGCCCCCTGTCACACCTGGGCACATCTGTAGATGGGCTCTTATGTTGATGAAGTACAGGTTAAGTTCTTCCTACCTGAAGGAAAGTTGGCAATCTAAATAATAAAAACACTGGTATGCATCCAAATCTTGCATAAATAATTTTTAAACAATTTATACAAAAATAGTTCTGCATAATGTAAGATGTAACAAAACCAACTAAACAAAATGTGTCAAGACGGCTGCAGATGGTGTATGTGGTCCACTCTGTTGACACCTGAAGCCTTGGCATTGCAAGGAACAGAGTGCCCCAAACAAAACTACAGAAAGACTAAGTTCAGGCTTCTAAGAGAATTTCTCCAAAGCTCATCTTTTCCAACTGGAATGTCTCCTAAAGGCCGCCTTAGAAATGGTCCAGAAAGCAGTGCAGTTACGATGCAGAAAGAGCAGAGGAAAACATCTGGCTCACTCATCCCCAAATGGATAGTTGAACGGCTTCTCCCTTGGCAAGACTTCCAAAACAGAATGGTGTCCTGTGGTCTCTTGNTCCAAATTCCGAAGGCGAAGAGAAGCCCACTTGTTTGTGCAGTCTTTCCCTCCCTGGCTGTGTTCCCCCAACCCTCCATATTTACATACTTGTCCTGGAACTAACTTAGTTTTTGTAGGAGTTTCTCTTCCACTTGCCCAAATTGAACGCTCACAGACATTTCGGCTATGAACTGCTCACAGCCTTCCTTGGTGACTTGCTTGCAATACCTCAGGTCAATATGACAGATATTTCCACAGCGTTTGAAGAAGGACAGGCACTGGTCAGTGACCTTATTGCAGTCTGCAGGGAAGAAGAAACCATATGAGGGAAAGACGACACAGCCCAAGGCCCTATAAATTCAGGGATCCAGTAGTAGAGATAGAACACAGCTTGCTAGCTTAGTCGAGTCCTTGACGTCCCCCAAATGGGGGTGGATTTCACCTACCAAGTGCAAAGCTTAATAATGTATGCTTGAAAAGTTTTGGAGTATTTTTCCAGGCATGTGAAGATAAAAGGTTTTATTTTGCAACACTGTCCTCTTCCAAGCCCCCCAAAATCAAACTCTTATCAGGTAGAAACCATTTGTACTACAGGGCTGCCTCTTCCTGTATAGTTACATACAAGGAAAGTGTGTCCTACAAAAAGGGTCACAATGTATTTGTCTGATGGGAATACACTGTTAGGTTTGCCTAAGTATTGTCCCCTTATCTGACTATACTATATACTATGATAAATATCCTCCTCAATATGGCTGGATCAGTGAGGCCCCTCAGGTCATCTTGGGAGCATTCTATTTCACACCCCAGTAAATTGGTGACACACAGCCACAGGTGTTTTCTGTGGGATCCCCCCTCCCCCAGTCTAATATGGAGTATCTCCAGGAAACCTGTGCCAAAGACTNGAGAAAGGCTTTGTCCACAAGAAGACAGAATTCACCTGCAGACATAAATTGCATTTTTAAAATTATTCTGTACTTTAACCCTTATTTTCTTTTAGAATTGAATCTATAATCAACTGGTTTAAATGCTAATCAGTGTCCAAATGAGACCAAGCAAGACAAATGACTTCTGGATCAAATGNATGAGAAAATGACTGCTATCTTCCTGTCAGGGGTATTAATTTTGAAACTTTTGAATAAAAAACAAGGCCAGCTGATAATATGCACTATCAAAGTGATAGTAATCAATGCAGGCACTGACCACCTATACACTGTCAGTCCTACAAACAGGAGTCTCATGCTAACACAAAGCCCTGAACACAGATGCCCACCAATTTTTGGATGCATAATTCAAACTCTGTTAGGATGACTCAATCTCACAAACGTAGTAGGAATCCAAGCACTTTGAATAGACAGTCACAGGAAGCCGGGCAATGTGCTGAGCCACTGACCTAAGAGGGTGGGANAGACTGAACGGGGCAGAACTATGAGGGCTCTAATAAAAAGATGCTTCCAAAACACCAATCTCTCCAATATGTTGCTGCTGCTGTTTTTGAGACAGGGCCTCTCTATGTAGCCCTGGCTCGTCTGGAACTAAAGATGTGCACTCTAATGTGCTCTACTAATCTGCATTATATATAAATCTTACTGCAAAAGTCAAAGGTGCAAATGATAATGCACATATTGCAATTACTTTAAAAAGTCATTCCCTTAAAGCTCAAAGTTGGATTCACTTTATAGAGGATAGAAATTTTGCTGGTATAAAAAGCACATTTTCCATACTCTTGCATTTTTTTTTCTCATTACATCATGTGAAGCCTCACATTGAACTGGGTCTTTTTTATGATATTAATTAATCCTCATTACCTTCAATNAAAGCTGGCTGGGTATAGGCTGTCAGGGATCATCCACTGGCAGGGCAATACCTGTCTATGGAAGGTGTGAGGTACCAGTCTGTAAAGAAGTTTAATTCGGGGCTGGAGAGATGGCTCAGTGGTTAAGAGCACTGACTGTTATTCCAGAGGACCTAGGTTCAAGTCTCGGCACCCACATGGCAGCTAACAACTGTCTATAACTCCAGTTGCAGGGGATCTGACACCTTCACATCAATGCACATAAAATTTAAATAAATTNAAAAAAAAAGGTTTAATGCACAAGAAGAACCAAGAGACTCGCACAGAAAGGTCCTTCCCTCCAATTTCCTAGGTAGAGGGGTCTTTAAGCTCCCGTTGCAAGACTTTTTTGTTGTTTAAACTAAGAACTGAAAATGATTCACCAAAAAAGCCAGTGCTGCCTGCTCCAAAGTCAACTTCGAAAAGGAGCCATCAGTAAATGCCAGCTAGTCATACTGGTNTAAAAAGGTAAGTGCCAAGACAGGCATTGACATTCGTACCTAATGCCCTCAAGTCACAGCCGTGTGCCAGCTGGACAGCAGAGTCCTCTGGGTGAGAGCTGCTTGTGAGGTGCCAAGGAGAGACAGGAGCTGTCGGGCTCCTCTGTCTAGATGGGAGAGACGGTTTTTCCCCCCAGAGTTGGTGATGGAAGTGAGACAGACTAGAGGTAGGAGAGAGCAGTGCAGGAGCTTTGGGGATGAGAGATGCTCCGGAGATCAAACAACGTAATAGCTCTGTTAAAAGGACAAGCCTGTTAGAAGGGTCTTTGTACATCCCTAGGACAGTAGGGAAACGAGAGCCATCCTGGTCAGTGCATTTACTCTGTAACCAGCATTTCCATACCAGTTAACTCACCTAGAGACGAACACAATTGTTTTTTTCATAGGAGGGAGACAAAGTACAATTATTACAGGGAAATTTTCTTACCAAAAAATGTTTAACTTAATCAAAATTATGACCTTAACCTGGAGTTCACAAGAAACAAAAAACTGGATGGAGAATAAGCTAAACACCATGAAGTTCACTAACCTTGAATGGGAAACATTTTCTAAGTAAATGGAATATAAGGAATAGAAAACTTCTTAGAAGCCAACGTTACAAGTTTCTCTTGCCTTCTAAAGGTAACTGTGGGGTTCTGTTTGTGTTTGTGGTCTTGGGATAGAATCCAGGCAGGGCCTTGTTAAATGTGATAAGCAAGTGCTTTATCACTGAGCTACATTCCTGGTCCCTTATCAAGGACTACTACCAGCCAGGGGCTAGTATGGGGCCTCATATGTCACAGTGAAAAATGAAGAAAAAAATATGAATTGTGTCGGTCCTCTCCCCCAATACTGGCAAAATTCCCGTCCTATTTATACTTATACTTAAAGACCATTGCACTTTAGGGGGACATCTGAGGGGCTAATTAGAATGAGTAAGGGGCTCTTGGAAAGAAGGAGAGGTTATATTGAAAAGCATCTTTTATGTCAGTTTTCTTATCTTCAGTCTCGCTGGAGAGTAAAAGACTACTCTGGTTTTTTTCAATTCTTAATTTAGGTGTGGTAGCACTATTGTAGTTATATATACAGGATCCTCATCCTTAGGAAAGATCTACGAGGTCTGTTACACAGGACTAAAACAAACAGGTATGTTCACTGCACTACTGACTATTCTTTTATATGTTTGAAAATATTTACAATATAAAAATGGGGGCTGTGGAGATGGCTCAGTGGTTAAGAGGACCAGGGTTAGGTTCCCAGAACTCACAGCCACCTCTAACACCAGTTCAAGGGATTTGACACCTTTTTTGACTTCTTCAGGCACCAGGCACACACATGATACACATAACACACATATATGCAACACACACATAAATCTAAAAAATTCAAAATACGAAATTGGAAGAGAAACCCTACTTATGATCAATTAAATATGGTTTTACTTGGCTTTTCTTTGAGGGGGGANGGTTTGAGACAGGGTTTCTCTGTAGCTTTGGAGCCTGTCCTGGGACTCGCTCAGTAGACCAGGCTGGTCTTGAACTCACAGAGATCCGCCTGCCTCTGCCTCCAGAGTGCGGGGGATTAAANGCATGCGCCACTACCACCCAGTTTACTTGGCTTTTTTTAACAGTAAAAAATAACAAAAAGGGTAACAGAAAAGATGGTACAGTTTTTAATATAAGCATGAACTTTAAAGTTGATTTAAAAAAAGAAAAATTCTGAAAGTAAAGTATTTAAAGAGTCCAACTCTCAAAACAACAAAACCAAAACCCTTTTGTACTTAAAACATTTTATGGAAGCCAGAAAAAAAAATTCACAGAGGGCGGTGGTGGCACATGCCTGTAATCCCAGCACTTGAGAGGCAGAGGCCGGCCTGGTTTACATAGTGAGTTCAGGACAGCCAGGACTGCACAAAGAAATCCTGTCTTGAAAAACCAGGAATTAAAAAAAAAAAGAAAATTCACAAAACCCAGCTCCATTTCTAAATGATAGCAATGAAACAATTACAAGCCCATGCATAATAGCACCCAAAGAGTAAATTCAAAGGAATGAGACTTGTCCACTGAAAATGATAAAAACTACCAAAACAAAAGAGATACAAATGAGAAAACATTCCAGGTTCATGGATTAGAAGACAAAATATTAAGATTTTACAAAGATTTTCAAAGATGTGAAATCCAAATGATTTTGCAAAAATAGAAAAGCCCATCCTAAAGTTTATCAGTGGACTCTAAGAAGTCTGAAAAGTTAAGACGCTTCGTTTAAAACTGTATTACAATAATGTTACAAAGCTAAAACAATCAAAATTGTGATGTGGACATAAGGCAAAAAAATTGTTATATGGTTAATTCTCATATATAATAAATTTATAATAAACATGTAAATTATATAATGAATTATCAATTATATTATTAACCATGTAACAGAATTATAATTAATATAATTTTTATTTTTTTTGGAGACAGGGTCTCTTTACATAGCCTTGGCTGTCCTGAAACTCCCTATGTAGACCAGGTACCCTCAAACTCGCAGAAATCATCGTACCTCTGCCTCCCAAGTCCTAGAATTAATGGTGTCAGCTACCATATCTGGCTGGTTAAATTAATTTAAACAATTTAAAAAAGTATCCATGTGTGTGGTGCACATGTGGAAATCAGAAGACACTTTTGAGTGTGGGTCTCGTGTGGGTCATGAGGCTTAGCAGTACNTGCCATTTTGTGGGCCTTCAAATGATTCTTGACAAGGGTATCAAGTACATTTCAATGAGGAAAGTCTTTTCAACAAATAGTACTGGAAAAACTAGATGCCTACGTGCCAAAGAAAGAAACTGGATTTACCACCACCACATAGCATATATAAATAAAGGAGAAAAATCTTCATGATGGATAAAGCAATAAATTAAGTTTTACTTCCTGCTTCTGGGAGTTAGAAGCCAGGAGAGAAAACCTTTCATTTCCTGAAGCAACATAGCTTACAAACGAGGGGTTTATACTCAACTATCAACTATCATGAATACAGAAAATGTTTTATGTACTCCACCCAACAAGAGACTGGCAAGGACAATATGGACCAAGGAAGGAAGGCATCCAAAACAGGATGGTGGTAGGTGAGGTCCCTGAAGAGCAGGCAGCCAACTCAGGTGAGAACAGGAATTCTGACAAAAATAGAAGGGGAAGAGAAGGTGGGGGTGGGTGAAAAAAGCTAGGGATAGAGGCATTGTAGAAACAACTGATTGTGAGACTAGTAAGCTTGTAAGAGGATATTCAGTTTTGCTGAAGTTTGCTTCAGATCTAAACAAAACCAAAAAGGCAATTATTAACTAGCAAAAGTTATGCAGGAAAGGAAGTGTACACTCACAATACATTATTTGGCTTAATTAGTGACCAAAATGTACAAGATCATAAGGTCAATATTAGCAACTTTAAGAACGTGGAGTCACAGTAACAGGAGGATAGAATAGTAATAAATCCTTGTGTTGTATACAGACATACCTGAACAGAAATGGCAGCACATGTCCACTATTTAGTAATAACATGGATGTAAAAACTGGACAAGAGATTGGGTCTAGGGTTTGCCCAAAGGGGTAAGGATCAGAGAAAGGCCCGATCTGCCTGAGCACCTGATATATATGTCTAGGATGAAATGCAGCCTCAACAGCAACAACTGGGTGCCAGATCCTCCAGCAACATAACCATGGCCATCATGTGGTACTTAAATTTATCATTAATTCAGTTATACTAATGGAAGATAGGTAAAAAACAAGGAGAGAGGGCTAGAGAGGTGGCTCAGAGGTTAAGAGCACTGACTGTTCTTCCAGAGGTCCTGAGTTCAATTCCCAGCAACCACATGGTGGCTTCACAACCATCTGAAATGAGATCTGGTGCCCTCTTCTGTATACATAATAAATAAAAAAAAAAAAACAAGGAGAGACTAGGTATAGAGACATGGCTTAACTTTTTGTTTGTTTTGAGATAGATTCTCCTGTGTCCCAGGATGGCCTTGAACTTGTAGTGTAACAGAGGACTAAAATTTAGATACTACTGTCTCCATCTTCTGAGTACTTTGGAATGGAGGTATATGTGTGCTGAGATGAAAAGATGATGTCAGTGTGTTGTAATGGAGAATTAAAATGTAGAGGATCTATACACACCCCCCCACTCACTTCCTGAACCGCACTGCACATCCATAACAACTAGAACAAGGACAAGATTCACTATAATTAAGCGCTTAGAACCAGATGCCAGCAGCTCTATCACATTTCAAGTCTCAACTGACTGAGCCTTGAGCTGGTATATGGTGGTNAAATCTCACTTNAGCACAGCTCTTGCCTGTTAGTGGCACAATTCCTGCTACCAAACCTTCATAGTGAGGAGGAATAGCTTCTAAGAANCCTAGGCACAGAATGATCCCAAACTGTCTAAACCTCCCATCCCACCTGGTGTGTGGCATGGATATGGATGTAAAGACAGGTCAACAATGAATTAATGGGAGTCCTAACACCAGAACATAATGCAGTTGTGTCAAAATGCAATTTTAGTGAGGTGAGNGTGTCTTNAAGAGCGACTTTCTCCCCTTTATGTATTTTGTCAACATAATTGTAACAATTCCAATCCACACTATCTTAAGCTACCAGAAAACACTGTTAACTGAACTAAGGACAAGTAGCCTTGCCAGTGTCCACCTTACTATTATGTGTAACCAAGCTCCAAATCCTTCAGAACCAATTCCAGCCCAAAAACAATGGGAAGAATGAGGATTCTGCAGTATGTGACAGTGANACAGTGAACTATGTATAGGAATTTCATTTCTGACAGGCTCCTTGATAGATCATAAGGGGCACTGCACACACAAAACATGGCCACACAGGCAGAAACAGTTTCTGCTAGTCCATTAGTCAACCCNGCATCAGTGGCTCCTGCCCCCACAGCCCATGGCTGTTGCCCACATTTTAGCTGCAGGCATGAGCTTGTCTCTTACCACCCAGGAGATGTCCCTAGACTATTGTTTGGATCAAGAACCACTGTTACATACTCTCACTGATGTTGGCTGTTTTTTGATAGGAATTACTACAATTTTAATAGTAACTTCCTCTCTAGATTTGGTGGTCTCATTCACTTGTATTTCCAAGCACTGTGACTAGACAGTAGCATGTTTTTTTCCTTTTTTCTTTTATTATTATTTTTTGTTTTTTTTGAGTAAATGTTTTCTCTGTGTAGCCTTGCTGTCCTGGAACTCACCTTGTAGACCAGGCTGGCCTCAAACTTACAGAGATTCACCTGCCTCTCTCTCCCAAGCACTGGGATTAAAGGCGTGCACCACCGCTGCCCAGCTAGACAGTAGTTCTTGATAAATATCCAGTGCCCAGATGCCCCTCAGATGCTGGGATTTCCCACCTCACCTGATAAGTTGATCTCTGTCAGAGAGTCTCGGGTGGTAGTGCCGACTGCAGTGAGCAGGTTGATGGACTGATCAGTGACNTGGTTACAGTAACTGAGGTGGAGTTTGGAGAGCAGGGGCATATGGCGGATAATGAGCCGCAGGGAGGCATCTGTGATGTCCAGGCCAGCTAGGCGCAGTTCTACAATGTTCCGGAGCTTGCTCCGATTGTCCATCTGACCTGTTGGGGCAGANAGGAGAGAGGCAACCCATCAACCTGAACAGAGAAATCAAGTTCTGCTGCTGATGTTATTCAAAAAGCTCCACCTGCTGGGCCTTCGATTTCATAGTCATGAAGCATACCCTACCAAGCCAGAATTTCAGCATTAAAAATCAGAAGCTTCCATATCAGAATNTGTATTTCTAGATTCTCTAGAAAAATCACAATTCATCAACATGGTTGGAGGATCTGTCTTCAAGCTGTGGTTGGTGAGACTACATTTTATTCTAGCCCACCACCCTTGTCTGTTGTTACCCACCGCATACATGTACNATTTCAGCTTGGGCTGGGGGGAGTTGTGTGCAGCTTGGTGTGGGAGGTTCCTAGGCAGCTGACCTAGGAACATACTATGCCTTGAGACCTCACTCAACTACCCTAATCCTGAAGCCTCAGAGGAGAAGGTTAAAGCCAATGAAGATTAAGTTAACAAAGAAGCGGTCCGACTCTGGGACAGCCCCAGGACTGGAGACAGTATACACAGAGGAGCATTTGCCTTTCCTTAAACACTCACACCTAAAGCAAGCTGCGAATTCTCTGCCCTGTGTCTTCCACAAAGAGCNAAGCTGACGGCACATAAGCCACATGGGAGGAGGAGCTGGGGGAGGGAACATGCTCAGACCTGACAGGNTGTCTCCGNCACGCCATCTCCATCAGACAGACCCCTANGATNTAGCTCCAGCCAGGCAACTCACCTGGCCTGTTGTCTGTGGGTGGGGACAGGAGATCCCGCATCTGGGCATCCTTTAGTCCTTCTACCCACTGGACATCCAGGGTCCGGAGCAATGGACAACTGGAGCTACAGAGNGCTGAGACAGCGATCCACGAGCAGCCTGACAGCACCAAGTCTCGGAGCCCTAGGAGGGAATAAGAGGGTATGTGTCAAGTGATACAATCCAGGCAGTCATTACTGCACATTTGGNATCCTGAACCAAAAGCTTACCAGGCAACCGGTTGATGAGCCAACTCAGCTGCTTCTTGGAGATATTGGTCCAGCTGAGGTCAAGGGAGACAGGCTGTCGCCGGATGATGCCACTCAGCATCAGGGGCGTGATGGACTTGCAGTGGTTCAGGTCAATGCGGGTCCACAACCGCTTATCGCAGCACCTGAGAGCCAGGCCAGGCAGGGAACACATCATCATAGTTAGTAGCTCACCTGGAGAACCCCTGCTTGGCTATAGTAACTCTTCCCCACTTGTCATCTCGAGGAGAAAGTTCCTTTAAGATTCAGCTCTCTGCAACCTACTTAGCATCCACCCTGCCCACATTTGGGCACCTCTGTTGATGGCCACATGCTTACACAGAAGATGCCAGCAAGTACTCTCCATAAAAATATCTCCTGGGCCTTACTACGCCTCCTAACAACCCCTGTGGAGGCACTGGATCCTCCTATTCATGAGGGAGGGCCAGAAACTCAGCTAAAACTAGAAATCTGGAAAATGTCGGGCTGAAATTATTGAGTACTGGTCACTCACACTCAACTCCAGCTAAATCTAGACACTCTATGTGGTCCTTAGTTTTCCATATTAGAAAAGCAAATGGGTGCTTTCCCTCCTGAGACTGGACCTCTGTGACAGGAAACTAATCTCTTTAAGCAACTCAAGCAATATATGCTGCCATGGACTATCCTGAGCTCCAACCTAAGCCCTACCTACACAGGGCTGTCCCTCACCAGCGGTTCCAGGTTCTGCAGACCCGCATGCAGACACACAGGTCTTGGTGGCTGAGGTAGCTGAAGACTGCCATCCACACCTCCCTCTGCATGACATGGGCTGCTCCATCATCAAGGGGCAGCGAGTCAGGTGGGGGGCTGATGGGAGGCGGCCGGATCACATGACGCTCCATCTGGACGCACTTAGGTGGGGATGCAGAGGGTGGGGGCCGGGAGATAACATGAGGTGGGCTGCGCAGGCCAGGTCCCAGTGGGTGCCGCAGCTCCCGAGGGGTGCCGTTGAGGCCCTTGCTGAAGCGGTGGGGGCGCTCGCANTGGCTTAGGGGCCTCTTTGGCTCCTCGTTCTCACTCTCGGGCTCTGATTTGATGGGCTGGTGGTTCTCGTGAGCCAAGGTACTCTCTGTCTTTTGGATCTCGTGGTTGAGCTCCTTGCTTAGCTCTTTGCTCAGCTCCTTGTTGGGAAGCCGCCGTTTCCGTCGCATCTTCACCTTCTTCTTCTCTTCTGGGCCTTCAGCCCCTTCAGTGCTGGGCCCAGCGGTGGGTGAGCTCGAGCGTGACTGGTCACTCTCCCGGGTCTTAGGAGGTGCCTCAGGCAGATCGTCCTCTGGTTCCTGCTTGAAGCGCCGAAGGGGTTTGTTGGCCAGTGCCAACCGATCCTCAGCGTTCTTCCAGGACCGCCTCTGCAGGAGAGAGGGAGGGGTGAGGATGGGTGGCTTGTGACTAACCCAAGCAGTTTGAGGTATCACCCACCCCAGACTTCCCAATCCTATCATGGAATATACAAGGGCCACCACAGTGTTGCCNACAGCTCTGACAGCTGAAAGNGGGCTGCAGGTACATGAGGGAGGGGAAGATGGTACCTTTTTCCTGAAAAGTTTATCTTCTTTGCCAGGTTTTAGCTGTCATAGGGAAAAAAAGGTTACAGAGTTTGCTCCTGGACTGGAGGAACATGGTCCCCTTTACACCCCACCACACNGTGAGCCCAGTCTCTTCAGCAAGGGCTAGGACATCTTCCCCACAAAGCCATGTCCTTCACATCTGACTAACAGACAGCATAGTTCTGCCTGTTGATTTCCTCGAGAATGGTAGACATAATGGAGAACAGTCAATTGTCCCCCCCAGCTGACCTCCCACCTAAGACAGACCAGAAATGGCAGTTGCCCATTAACAGCAGCTATGGCTAAGGGAGCCCAGAGCTGGAGACCAGGCAGGAGGCATCCCTAGCCAAGCCCTGCCGGGAGCTGCTCCCGGCGCCACCTTGTGGCTAATAACGGCAAGGCCCATTAGCAGAGCAGGGCCACCAGGATCTTGCAAGCTGCAGCTTCCCCAACAGAGGCTTCTCAACCTCACAGAGCTTCTCAGGCCAGCTGCCGATTTGGGGCCAGGCTATAGGAGCATCTGTAGCAATGGACCAGGGGTTCTGGGGGGTGGGGAGGGGAGGACAGCCTGGAATTGCAAGTCCCCAGGGCCTCGGGAGGGCGGGGCGTGGGAGCACCTGCTGCTGGAAGTAAGTGAGACTGGATCTCCACCAAGGGCTGAGACTGCTGCCTAGAGGGGGCCTCGGCGAGAGGTGAGAGGAACCGGGGGACGTTTGAAGCGTCGAGGCCTAAAGGGGGGTGGGAAGAGGAGTGACTTCGCTGGTTTTTCTCTTTTTTTTGGGCCAGGCTCTCAGGATTTGGGTGACCTGCTCAGGGCAGCTCTTAAGAGGCCAGGATCCCGAGTTCTACCCATTAACCTTCCCTGGTCCCCACCCTCCACCCCACATCTAAGACCAGCCATACCGCCCTTCTCCTGCCCAGGGCCTCCCNGTTCGTACTCGCTTGCGTCCACTCAGCTCTTGGGGCTTCTCGTATTTCCGCTTCCTCCTCAGGTGCACATCATCAGACTTTCGGCGTAGGATGCTATCTGCAGGCACCTTCTTGGGGTGCTCGTCTGACCTGCGTCGGGGAGCCTCTTCACACTCACTCCTCCGCTTGGCAGGCTCCTGCCCCTCCTTGTTGTCCCGGTTCATCTTCTGCTCCTTGAGCAAGGAGCCGGGCAGGTTGGAGGCATACTTAAAGCCAGGGCCACGCTTTTGCTTGTAGGCCAAAAAGAGAGAAGAACAATCCAACTATATATCTTTGAACTTGCTCTTCCTCTCCCAGCCCGCCGCACCCCACCTGACTGACAACTGGGGACAGGCTGGTCCTGGCAAGGCCCAGCCTGTCCCTTTCTGCCAACCTGACCCAACCAGGGATTTGGAGTCCGCACTCACTTTCCCGGTCTTGCCAGCATGGTTACACTTCGGACACTCCCAGCAGTTGGGAAGCTCATCGTTGACCACACCCTCTGATTCCTTAATCTGAAAGGACAGGACAGGACTCAGTGGGCAGGGAAGAGTGCCCAGAGGGTCCACAAGAATACCAGGTCTCTTCAAGGCCCAGTCTTCCTCAGCATTCACACCCTTCCCCAAAGCCATGTCCATCTTGTGTCTAGCCAAAAGAGACCACCACGTGGTTTTGTTATTTACCTTAGCTGAGCACAGGAGAAATAGTGAAGCAATAAGTACCAGGAGAGACTGGTTTCCAAAGCTATGGATGGCACAGCACCCCCTATCAGGTGGGTATGATGAGGGAATAAGGGCCAAAACAAAGGCCCTCACCCCTTCAGCCCACAGATAGGAATGTATTCTGGGATAGAGACATGTGCCAGCACAGAATGGTTTCTTCCTTTCCAAGGTGGAACCAGCCACCTGAGCCAGGCAGACACAGAGGTCACCCAGAAGGCAGTCCTGTCCTAGCATATCACAGGAACCGGTTCCTGGTGCAGAGGCACAGTCGAGAAACCACCTATTGCTCAGGACCCGCCCTCCCTGGCTCAGGCNGTTTTCTTCCAGAAGCCAGGAGTCAGGATCCTTGTTTTCTGTCTACTGAGATGCTTTGGATCCTGCTGTAGTTCTGAGGTACTTGGGTATTCAGAATGAACTGAATTTATTCACTTATGACAGACACTACTCCAAACTCTTCCTGCCCTGGACTTATCATCTGACACAGAATACCTTAGAATTGAGGGTCCTCTAGGAATTCAGCATGCCACCTGTACATCCTCACCACCTGAGCAGCAGGCAGCAGTCTCTAGGGAGGGAACCTAGCTGCCACATCATAACCATCAGGCCCTGAAGCATGGCCGGGGGGGAGGGGAGGACATGGGGGGGTGTTCAGGGCCCCTAGGGATGCTACCTTAAGGCATCCAGGGTGGATGATCTCGTTGCAGATGGAGCACTCCATGAGCATGAGGTTAAACTTGCCTTCTTCCTCTTCCACTGTGTCCTCCTTCCCTGCCTCGCCACACACAAGGCACACGGCGGTGTGGGGCAGCACTGGCTGAGGACCCAAGAAACATTCAAGTCAGCAGGGAGTGAAGACAGACTCCACTGGAGACTAGGCCAAAGTCCTCCTGGGCCTGTCAGGAATCAGAAAGCTGGTCCAAGTGAATTTATTCACCTGTTTACATACTATCAGTACCTCTATGTGCCAGGTACTCTACAAGAACTAAGACTATAGCAATGAAGAAGACAGATCACAATCTTACACCCCGAGCTCATCTTTTGGTGGGAGGAGGCGGACAACATGAAGAACATTCTGTTTATGTTGACAAATTTAAGTGTAGAGGTCAGGCAAGGCTTCCCACTTGGAAAAGACCAGAAAGAAGTATGTCCACAGAGGGCTGAAGTGCATCTTACCATTGGTCTCAGGGCACAATCAACAGCCTCTGTTTCCAAGACCTCAAATGAGGGCTGTGGGGTCATACCCATCTTGAATAAGAACAAGACATGATTTGCCTTCTGCAGTAACAGTATAAAAGCATGGGTAGGTGAAACTGTTGGGGCCCTCAGTACTAGAGGCCAGGTCCTGCCATCCAGGCAACTAGTCACTCAGGACCACANGCACACTGAAAAGACCACCAGTACCACTTAATGTCTTTATTAACTTCATGAAAACCCCAACCCTTGAACACACATCCTTTTCACANAGGAAGTATGCACAAAATACTTCCCCATGCTGAGGGACCATTATTAAAGGAAAAGTACATGTGACTAACTTGTGAGCTCAACTGACTACCAGGTTCTCCACAGAACATNTATTATTTTATTTTTGTTTCATCCATCTATCATCTGTCTCTCTCTCTCTCTATCTCTACCTATCTATCTCTCTATCATCTATGTATGTATGTATGTATGTATGTATGTATGTTATCTATCTATCTATCTATCTATCTATCTATCTATCTATCTATCTATCTATCTATCTATCTATCTATCTATCGTCAGGGTTTCACACTGTAGCCCAGGCTAAATGGAAACTCATGACTTACCTGCTTAACCCTCCCCATTACTGGGACTACTGGTGTGAGCTACTATGTCTGGCTTAGAACAAAATTTTTATTTGAAAGAGTAGAAAAACCAGTAGCTGATGTTGCATTTTCTTGAAGACTTAAGACGTGATCCTATCCTTTGCAAAAAGAACACAAACTGCCAATTGGTACAAATGACAAAATTCAAGAATTTAAAAGCAAATGAAGTTTTCTTTCACCTGGTAGTCTTTCCACGACCAGGAACAGGTTTTCTTATNAGAATGATGGTAATACTATCAACTGTGATTATGTGTATATGTTTAGCGTATGCTGCAATCTTTGGGAAACTGGGTCTCAGTGACCAGTGTGTAATGTTACAACATAACTGTAAGAGCAAGGGCAAGACAACCTTTAATGTAACAGCATCAAAAGCTGATTGATACAGTTTCAGATTCCATTTTGCAACTAACTTTAAGAAACTGCTGAAGGGTGATGGTGGCCCACACCTTTAGTCCCAGCTCTGGGGAGGCAGAGGCAGGAGGACTGCTGAGACCAGCCTGGTCTACAGAGCTAGNTCCAGGAGAGCCAAGACTACAAAGAGAAACCCTGTCTCAAAAACCAATAAATAAAAAAATAAATAAAAGAAGCTGCCACCTGTGGGATTCTGAAGGCTTGAAAGGAGCCAGGCTTATCGGCAGAAGTTATCACATTCCTCCCTTGCCCAACTCTCTGTGGGAGGCTGGATTTTCCTCATCTGCCATCCAAAATAAAATATACAGCAGGTACTATACAGAAGCAGATATGAAAATACAAGCCTTAATGAGCCAGATACAAGAGGTTTATAGAAACAGGAAACAATGCCACTCTTTCTGGCAAAAGTTATCTCTGATAACTTTTAATTTTGAAAATATAGAGTTGGCACTCATAAAAACATGTCATTTGTGAACATGCTTACTTTTAAAATGAACTTAAAACATTTTTTATTTCTCAATTGTAATTTCAAATATAGTATTAGTAAACAACACAGATATACAATAGTTTTCTGGGGTCCTTATAATTTCTTAAGACCATATAGTTTGAGAATTGCTATACATGATATACAGTGAGGTCAGGGGCCAAGGCAGATCTTCAGCCTTCTCATGCCAATTAGTGCCTAGTACACAGGGGAAGTACCATCAATTTAAACTGCTTCACAAGGACCTCAACATAAGCTGGGATGCATACATTCCACAGAGAAGTTAAAGTCTTTGTGANGCTGGGAACAGTGACAAACACCTTTATTCCCAGCACTCAGAGGCAGATGGGTTGCAATGAGTTTGAGGCAAGCCAGTGCTATACAGAGACCTTATCTCAAAAACAAACAAACAAAAAGCAACCCACAATTTTAAGGTGTCTGACTGTGGAAACTACTAGTTTTGAGAACAGTGTCACCTAGACCTTGGCACAACTGGAAGTGACCAATGACTATCTTTGCACAAGTAGAAAGATACAGGAAACCTGTATCTTATCTCTGTAGATGCCTGACTAGGTGCCTCCTTGCATGGCCTTGTTAGCAGTAGACTCTTGTCTCCTGCTTTCTCTATCCCCACATAGCTTCTTAAATTGGCTAAACATTTTTTCCCCAAAGACATTGCATTCTGTGTCCAGACTGATTTGGCAACCGCTGCATTCAGAACAGGCTGGCCTCACACTTTTGTCACTCCTCCTGCCTCAACCTCTTTGAGGGTTAGTCTTCCTCAACCTGCCTGTGACCCATATGCCCTGCCCCCCTTTCCAGCCCTTCCTTTGACGTATGGGAATCTTCATCCTTTAAGGCTCCCTGTCTCCATGTGGCTTCTCACACAGACTCTTTCTGTCCAAGCTCATCTCCATGCCAGGATCTTTAAGTAGCTTTACCTCTGGTACCTGGGAATCAGTCTTCAACCTCAGATCTCCCTCTTGCTTCCAAGGGCTGTCCTCACCAAGCCTGCTCCTACTCTATTGACGCTATGGCTGAGCTCCTTGTTTTAGATGCCCCGACCCACTCCCAGATTGACAATTTCCTGTGCAGTTTCTCTGACCTTGTTTACCTCATTTCTGAGGGTTCTTTCTGCCTTTTCTTGTCCCCCAAAACCAGCCTTTGCTGCTTCAGATAATGCTGGAACACAACTTTTCCTTGGATTTCAGTGAGCTTTGTTTTCCCAAATACCAAGGTGGCTGATGTCCCCTCATCCCACAACCTTCTGTCTGATATTTCACAAAAGCTTAAAAAAAAAAAAAGGACAGGTCTCTCTATATAGCTCTGGCTGGCCTGTAACTCTATGTAGACCAGACTAGCCTTGAACTCACAGAGATCTGCCTGCCTCCTGAGTGCTAAGATTAATTAAAGGCATGATGTAGGTTCAATTCCCAGCACCTGTTTTTGGGTGGCTCACAAGTGCCTGTAACTCCTGTCCAGGGGACCTGATATCTTTTTCTGGCCTCTGTGAGCATCAAGCATACACAGTAGTGCACAGATATACACACAGGCACAACACTCATACAATGCATGCATATGGTGTATATACATGCTGGCAAAACAGTCATACATCTAAAACAAAGTAAATAAATCTGAAAAAAAAAACAAAACAACTTGCACTCGATTTTGAGGGATAATATGCAGAACATATAAAGAATTTCTACAACTCATCAAGACAAAAGACCAAAAAAAATCCAACTTAAAGATGGGCAAAGAACTTGAAAGAAGATATACAAATGGCTAGCATGTACATGAAAAGGTGTTCAACATCATTCCTAGTACAATACTTATTAGGGCAAGAAAATAATATGGCCAAGGATGTAGAGAAACAGTCTCTGTACTTTGCATTCAATGTGAAACTGTCTCACCACTATGGGAACTACTCAAAAATTAAAAACAGAATTATGATCCAACAGTTCCACTTCTGCCCACAGAGGCCAGATCTCAAAAAGGCATTCCTATTCATTGCAGCGTTATTCACAAGAGGCAGGAGAGAGAAACAACTCAAATATCTACACTCAGAGAAGAAAACCCAAAAAAAGGTATGATAAACATCTAATGTAATCTTATGTATCTAATATTACTCAACATTAACAAATTTCTGAGCTAGGTGTGGTAGCACACACCTATCACTCCAGCGTGTGGGAGGCTGATGCAGGAGGACTAACATGAGTTTGATGCCAGCAGGGCTACAAAGCAACACCATAGTACAATAAACATACACACAAAATTTTTAGATTAAAACAATTCTGTCACGAATGACAACTTATCTTTGAGCATATTATGCTAAGTAAAATAAACTACTCATAAAATGACAAACACTGTCCAATTTCACACACACATGCTATCTACAGTGCTGTTATGGTTTCTAGGAAGTGGGAAAATGGCTGGAGTTTCAGTTTGGAAGATAGAAATGCCCTCTAGATCAGCAGCAGAGATGTGCACAAAATTAACACTGGTGTGCCATACACTCAAAAACAGCTAAGTTGGCAAATTTTATGTTGTTTTTTTTTTTTTTTTTTTTTTTTTAACCACAAGTAACAAACAACAAGCCAGTATGTGCACAGGGAGAAGGGGAAGGTGCCCAAGGCTTGCGGAGCAGGCGGGCAGCANCATTCAGGGAGAAAAAGCTCACTCACCCAATACCATGCTGGACTTATGGACCAGTTCACCAGAGTGGAAGAATCTGGTTACTCCAGCTAAGCCAGCTTTTCAATGGGCAGGAGGAAGACCACTGGGCCCCCAGGGAGCAGCACCTCAGGGAAGGCAAAGTCTGAGAGTGTGTGGAGGAGGGAACTAAAATTGAACCCCAGGACTGTGTCTGGTTGCCAGGAAGTGTGAGGTGTCTCAAGGGGCTGGCCAAGTTCTCCATGGGCTCAACTCCCCCATGCCATGTATCACACTCTTCCTTGTTTAGGACAAAACTGACCTTCCAACCAAACTTCTAACTATGAAGAAAGGACAGGAAGGAAGGGCTCACAATCATATGAACTGGACCATAAATGTTGGCAACAGGGTCACAGTCAAGACAGGCTGCCCTGATCTCTTTAATAAAAGGGACTTCAAAGTACTCAGCCATTTCAAGAAGGGAAGAGTTATAGACCACCAGATGACAAACAGGAGCCTGACACATGGCAAGGTTACCCTACCCTAATACAACCAAGGGTAGCTGAAAAAGAGCATCACCTGAACCTCTTCATCCCACAAGGAGCTCCTCTAGGGCAGGACAGACCAACAAGCTAGAAGCAGGGAGGCCCAGAGCCCTGCAGGGCAGAGCCCTTGCCCATGCCTCCTGCGCACTCACCGCGATGCACTGCCGCATGATGCAGCTCTGCTTCATGCGCCCAGGGCCTCCAAACTTTTTCATGTCCTTGCAAAAGTGGCACTCTCCACACTCCGTCCGCAGGCAGGCCTCGCACTTGCGGCATCGCGTCCGGCGCCTGCGAGCTCCTGCTGTTGTTCGGTTGGCAGCCAACTTCACCGCTGAGGCAGGGCCCAACTTGCCCTTAGGCCGACCCACCACCCGGTTCTGGTGGAGAACAGATAGAACAAATGAGATGGGAGGCTCCAGGGGTAGTCAAGCACCTAGGAGAGGGTGTCAGGTTGAGCTGTATACCCAAGCAAGAGATGCTTAAGTTGGTAACCTTGGTACCACAAAAGTGACCATATTGAGANGATTCAGGGCAACTAGGTTAAAGGAGGGCAAATCAGGTAAGCTCAAATTGTATGACAGGTAAACTTTTGAAATGGGGAAACGATACAGGCAGACATGCACATGGGAACACATGAAGACACATGAAGACATCTGACTGGCATCCTTCTATAAGCCAAGAAATACCACGGACTACAGACCAACNTCAGACACCAGAGCAAGGAAGGATCCTCAACTTGAACCTCTGAAGCAAGCTTGGTCTCAGACTTCTGTCTGTCTCCAAACTGTGAATAAAGGCCTGNAGTTTGAAGCCCTCTACTAGCACAGCTTTAGGTAACAACTACTATGGGATGCACCCTGGCTATGCTGGCAGCCGCCCTGGCTACAGACCTTTTAGACCCTAATGGCTGCTCTGACCTCCTCCTGCCCACAGTTAAGCAACACTTCCTGGGAAAGGGGGCACCAGGACNCTGTGTGCTTCTGATACCTGTGCCAGAACACCAGCCCTCTCTCCTCCAAACTTGGCTGAGAAACACAATGCAATAGGACCAGTTCACATACTTCTGGGGGAAGTTCAGGGGCCTGGTACTCAGGAGAGTGTTTGTCTCAAGCTGGTTGTTCCTCTGAGACAAGGCACAGAAGAGCTGACATCACAGGGATCTCGTACAATGCTGTATGGCCGTTAGGTAGATTCCTTGCCATCCATATACCCAGGGACAATTGGGCAGTACCCTGAAGAGGGCCTTCTGACTTTAGGGACCCTCCCTGGCTGGGCTTCAAGTATATTCTTCCTTATGACTTGGGAAAAAAAACAGATCAAATAAAAATAAAGCCGTGCTCAACAGCTATAATTTCTAGTCCGCAGCCCCAGAGCCTCCTGCAAATCTAGGATGCATGGTGGAACNGCCAAGATAACCAGTGGGGGCTGCTGTCCACCAAAGCTCTGAGACAGGAAGGACAAGCATGGAAGATAGACTGTCTAAAGCAGTGGTTCTAACCTGGGGGCCGAACAACCCTTTTACAGGGGTCACCTGAGATCATCAGAAAACACANATCTTTACATTATGATTCATAACAGTAGGAAAGTTGGTTATGAAGTAACAACAAAGTAATTTTACGGTTGAGAGTCACTATAACATGAGGAACTCTATTAAAGGGTCACAGCATTAGGAAGATTGAGAACGACTGGTCTAAAGCACCAGTGTGTAGCAGGAGTTTACTGGGACCAGTTTAGCCCCTGCTAGAAGGGTACTGCTCATATTGAAACCTACTAGCCTAGCTGCCACCTAATGTTTAAAGTCACTTTTTCAGACAACTGCTTATCCTCAGTGAACTTCCATAGTTTGTCATACTTGACTCCTATCCCACAGGCCTCAAGAGCTGTTACTGGGCAGCTTGCCAGGTTCCAGGGACCCCTTCCCATCACACACAACTCCTGTGACCTCAGGGCTTTCCAGGACACCCATCCACATTAGGAAGAAAAGGAGTCTATCTTTCTCCATGAACACAGCCGCATCATCAGTCACTATCTTCTCTCAAACATACTTTGCTAGCATCTAACATTCAAGGAAGTTGTCAGGCCTCTGCAGGCCCAAGTGCTAAGAGAAAAGGACTGTACTATTCCCACTCTATCTGCTCTGAATCCGAATTTGCTATTGCAGGGTTTCTGGTCCATGCACCCCCATCTCCCTGTGATGGGAGGAACAAAGATGAGCAGGGCCCAGTCTAGAGGGCTACCCAGCCACTAGTCACTTTTCCTTCAAATAGCAGAGACCCTCTTTGTCCTTAAAGTGAGTTTGAGGCCAGCCTGGTCTACAAAGTGAATTCCAGGACAGGCTCCAAAGCTACAGAGAAACCCTG
>LZPO01027367.1:578550-591411 GCA_001675575.1 Neotoma lepida
ATGGGAACACACTGGGAAGCAAAAGAGAAATTCAGTGAGAAGTAAGGACAGAGGCAATGATGAGGACAGGCAGTGGGGAAACTCAGAGTGGAAGACAGAAGAGGCAGCAGAGGACAGAGAGCAAACAGGAACACACAGAGACCCCTGAGCCTCTCTTCCCAAACATGTGATTAACTATTTCACTCAAAGGAAAACTCTGGACACCCAACCTAACTCTCTGCCCAGGCCCAAAGTAGCTCCAGGCTCTTTCCCAGGTGCGCTGAGACATCACCCCTCAGGCTCACAGTCTGCACCTGCTGCAGGGACCAGAGCCACCACCTGAGGAGGACACTTGGAGGATCCAAGGCCACTGCTGGACACAGCCACCAGCCTTCCCTTGACAGCGTGGGTTGTCAGAGAAAAGCAAGAAAAACCCTGTCACCAATGGCTAGACACCACAGGGTGCAGGAATAGGGGCTCCGCTTTTGCTTTCAGGTCTCTGGCTCAGGCCATCAGCTGCTCTGTGACCAGTGTGCCCGTGGAGGAAACCATCAAGCAACCTGGACCTTTCCACCCTCTGGGGAAGACAACGGCTGATGTCCAAAGAGTCTTGACTTGTGCATTTGCTTGGTGCGACTCTACATCAGCATAAAATCCTATTCACATTCCTTTCTTATACTGTGAGAGGCAGTGTATGTATGTGTTTACGTATGTGCACATACACCTGTGTGCACTTGTGCATGGAGGCCAAAGGTCAACATCAAATGTCCCTCCTCTATCACTCGTCACTTTACTTTTGCAACAGGGTCTCTCACTGAACCTGGATCTTCCTGACTAGCTAGACTGGCTGGCCAGTGAATGCCAAAAATCTTGTCTCCACCCCAAACCTCAACCCCCAGTGGTGAGGTTACAGACACACAGAAACTGAGCATCTGCATACTGTAAAAAACAAACAAACAAATGGCNTCTCCTGCCTCTGCTACCTGTCAGCNGATCTTTTAGAACCACATTTCTGTGTTTTCACCAAGCAGAGCTACGCTACCTGCTACTGTAGTCATTACCACTATGGGCAACATTTAAATGCTTCCTAAGACTGGACTGAGGATGTCTGGAGCCTCCAGGTCCTGTTCCTATGCTACACAATGCCCACCTTTCCCTCTCCCCAAGNCTGAGCTCAGGGACCTTGGTTCCAGACTCTCCCTGATTTGGCCATGTGTGCCCACCTGAAGAAGACTATTGCCTTCCTGGTGGGGAACTTGCTGAGCAAGAACTCAATTGCTACAAGCAATTGCCATCGAGGTCAGTCTGGAAAAGGATGGTGCCCACATTATTATGTATTGATTAACCCAGACTCTCCCTGCAGGCAGAAATGGAGGCACACCCAAGTTACACCTATTACCCTGACGTGTGAACAGAGGGAAACAGAAGACAGGTGCCACCGTAAGTAGGCGGGGAATCTGTATGCCTAGCTAGCNATTCAAGGGATTCTAGAAGGTTCTACCGACTTTCCTTCTCTAGGGCATCACAGGGGATCAGGCAGAGTCCCTTGGATTAAAACGGCTGCCGAGTNCCTTTCCAGCCCTTGCTTACACTTGGTTTCACTGNCTCAACGATGCCCTTGGGAAGAAACAGGGAGGGAGAGTGTGGCCTTCAAAACCCCATCCTTTCCCATTCTCCNNAGGGCGGCTCACTCAAGATGATACTCTGGGAAGCTGGGCTATAACCGGGCAGGAGAGGCTGGCATCTGCCATCAGCATTACGAAGGCAATAAACATATTTCAGGCCAAGCAACCAGGGACGGATACAGCCATGGCAGGAACATGGTGACCCACAAACCCCACTGCAGGGGTGATTTCTAGGAGCCGAGGGGGCCAAGAACAACAGAGGCACAAGGAGTCTCAGCCACACCCCCAGTGCTCAGAATGCAGTCTACAAGCCCCTTGGCACATCTGCCTCTATTTCTGCTGTTGCTGTAGAGATGACCTCGCAGATCCCATGACCCCCGACCCCAATGCCCTGGGCACCGAGGCTGCCAACTAGTAAACTACAGGCTGCATCTGACCCAAGGGTGTGTTAAGTTTGGTCTACCTCGTGCTACAAAATGAGGAGATTTCACCTGAGATGCTGAATTGCTTTCCTCCTTACCATGTGGGAAGATACACAAGGCAGGCCCCAGTCCTATTTGGTCCTGAAGCACCAGAGCCAACCAGCAATTGCCCAATTCCCCATGCCTCCGGCACCCTCTACAATTTACCCGCTTCATTAGACTTCTTTCCTGTTCTGTACCCACTTTATAGGTGGACTACCAAAGGCCCCATCATGCTACAGTGTCAAGGACACGGAGTCACCATTACTGGTCTACTAGTGTCAACAGGCGGTTCATTACTCTCATTTTGATTTTTTTTTTTTTTTAAAGGCAGGATCTCACTGTCTAGCCTTGGCTGGCCTGTAACTCCCTCTGTAGACCAGTCTTGGCCTTGAACTCAGAGATCCATCTGCCTCTGCCTCCAAGTGCTGAGATTAAAGATCTACGCCACCACAACCAGCAAAACCTTTTTGAGACAAGTAATATTGGCCACCCATACTAGCCTCCTCCTGCCTCAGGTTCCCAAGGGATGCTTCTTAATCCAAGGCAAGGACAGGGAATACTTTAAGTATACCTAAGTCTCTGGACTANAGAATTCTTCTCAGACATTTCCAATCTTCAGGTATCCCTAACAGGCCNCCATANCGGGCCACCAACCTGACCGCCACCTGGCTGGACATGCANCCAAGAGGGAGNGATTGTATCCCATGTCCCCTNAGCCCTTCCCTCACTGCCTGAAACCAGTCAGGNTCCAAAACATTTGCTACGTGAGGGCTTTAGTCACNCAACTTGAGAGGTGAGTGAGAGGATCGTGAGTTCAAAGTCATCCTCCATGGTAACAAGTTTGAAGCCAGCCCAGACTACACGAGACCCTCTCACAAAAATCAACCAACCAACCAAATAAAGGTATTTTCTGGTTTGTTGGTTGGCTTGGTTTTTGTTTGATTTGGTTAGGTAAGTTTCCCAAAGTCACATGGCCAGCAAGGACAAACAGAATATAGGCTATCAGAGGGCCAGTTTAGTAGGTGTAAAAACTAGGTACACCTGGCTACCTAAACCTGACCCAGAAACTTGTGAACTGAGGAACAGACCTTTGGTCAGGTATCTATTTTTGGGAAAGGGCATAGGGAGAAGAGGAGTTTGAGTTTTCCCTTATACATTAGCAAAAAGAAATAGTGGATAGAGAATTATTACTCATAACTCACCTGGACTAGTGCAGCCAGAGAGGGAGGAAAAAGANACGNGCNTTGGCTCATCCTGATGCTGCCCCTGACTTCCTCTTGCTTGACATTCAGGCTTCTAATGAACCCAGTGGTCTACTCCTAACCAGATGCTCCTGGTACCCTGCTACCCTGTTACCATTTCCTCTGCCTCCATGATGGCCAANAGATCCACAGGATAAACCCAACAAGCCCCCTTTCCTGGGACTTCCCACTTCTTGGTCATCTTCAATGGTCTTCCTCTTCCATGGAGCTTTCCTGGCCTGTCCAGGGATAGAGACTGGAGAGCCACCGGCCTTGAACCATACATAGCTCCTTTGCCCTCAGACACAGGAAGAAAAGGTGATCTACACTGAACCACACTCTAACCCATTAGCCTCCTATGAGCTTTCAAAGAACTGGAGACCTACTGAGAGACAGAGGTGGGACACTTAGGGCTTATGGCAGCAGAAAACATGTCCCAAGTCACTAGGGTGGGTTTGAAGTGTTATAGTTCATTTGGTAGAGCACTTACCCAGTGTACGTGAGACCCTGGGTTCATTCCTCAACACAGATAGATAGATAGATAGATAGATAGATAGATAGATAGATAGANAGANAGANAGACAGACAGACAGACAGACAGACAAATTCACTGTGGAGGTTAGTCATTGTGGTATATGCCTGTGGTCCTACCATCTGAAAGGCAGAGTCAAGAGGATCATGACATCTAGCCTACCCTGGGTTATATATCAAATCTGTCTAAAGCTTGCTATGGTGCCACATGCCTATAATCCCAGCACTTTGGAAGCACAGGCAGGAGGATCAGGAGTTGAAGATCTTTCTCCGCTATGTAATGAAATTAAAGCCAATCTAGATTGTCTCAAAACCCCCCACCNCCATACACAAAAAGGTTGACTAAAAAAGAAAAAAGAAAAGAATTAAAATTTATGGTCTTGTGAAAGACACAAGAATTAGATTCTCCAACACAGAAACACTCCTATGAGAAGTCTGTAAAGCCTACTGGATTCCCCAGGGCTCTCNCCATACAAACACAAGCAGACTACCAGACATCTCCAATGTGTGTGTCCGTGGACCAAAGGGTTTAGAGGCTGGAGAGTTTCCAGGTCCTGAGAGAACCTAAAGTAGTCACCCAGGCTCTGAAATCTAAAATTCCAATCTTGGGGCCACCAAAATGGCTCAGCAGGTAAGGATGCTTGCCACCAAGCCTGATGACCTGAGTTTGATCCCTAGGCCCACATGGTGGAAGAGAACCGACGCCCTCAAGCTATCCTACGGCCTCCAAATGCCACCCTCCCACCCCCAACACACACACATAAAATAAATATAGAAATAAAATTCTTATCTTTTAATGTTGCCAGGTAGCAACAAAGTAAGGAAAACAAAGTCAGAGGTAGATTTTCAGACTCAAAACTATCAAGCTGAAAGCACCACCCTTTCTTTGAAATGTATTCCTATTGGCCCTTCTCACCCACACCATACTGCTTCTATACAGTCACCCCATAAATGCCCCGCTGGGGGGGGATATGTTTCTTTAATGACTATAGACAGGCTTTTTTCTTGTCATTCCCTAAATACTACAAAATAGTAACTCTTTACACAGTGTAACATTGTATTAGATCTTATTCCTGATTACGGACTGGTTTTTGTACCCACAAGGCATATTAGAACCAGCCTCCTTGGCCTGATTATTTACAACTCCAATGTATCTTTCTCAGGTACCCAACACAATTCTCCTTTAAACCGGTATGGCTCAATAGTTTCCTGCTACTCTTTCTTCTGACTGACATATCCTCCAAAGTCTAATTAGCAAGAGATACACTAGCTCCCACATGTGTACTTAACCACACACACACACCTCCCTGATCCCTAGGTCATTGGCCATCTCTTAGTTAACTCAGTCCATAATTAAAAGCCCTGTCTGTCTGTGTCTCTACAAAACTAGAGGAAGGAAGTCCGGACTATTAGGTCCACAAAACCCAGGGAAGTTCTCGCTCCATTTTTAAGGTGAGAACACTGAGGCAGCAAAGCCAAAGTGCCAACTACTCGGCTCATCACCCCTCTCTAGAGCTTGCATCCAAGTCTGTGGGGCACACTCATCTTCAGTACCTAAGGGCCCTGTCATCTTCTCACAGAAATCCTTAGACCCGTGGTTCTCAACCTTCCTAAAGCTGTGACCCCTTAATACAGTACCTCATATTGTGGTGACCACAACCATAAACTTATTTTTGTTGCTACTTCATAACTGTANTTTTGCTACTGGTATAAACCATAATATAATTATCTGATATGCAACCCCTGTGACAGGGTCGTTTCACCCCCAAAGGGGTTGTGACAGCACGAGAACCACTGTTCTAGAGGAAGGCCCAAGATAGACATTCAAATGTCCCCAGAGGAAGGACCTGATGCTTCTCCAAGGGACAAAGAAGGCTAGCCCACAGGTATGGTGACTCAGGTTATATGCTTTCTCTGTAGCCTCAGACCNGCTCCCCTCAGGGTATACCAATGGTTCATCTAATCTCAAGGCCCGTAGAAGCCCTCACTTGGCCTCCAACCCTGGCTGACCACAGGGAGGCAGGAGGTTGCTCCAAATATTGGGGGAGCCAGTGGTTGACTGACCCCAAGCCAGCCATACAGGAACCTACCAGAAGGGATGAAAAATGTGTAGCCTTGCTTCAGCTCAATTCTTTGGCATCGTTCCACGCGGTCTCCCAAAAAGATGTCACTCTGTTTGCCTGACAGCACCCATTCCTCATACAGGGCCAAGTTGTGCAGGGTTGGAGGGATCAGCCAGAAGATCTTGGGAGGCAAAGGAGACAGTTAGGCCAAAGTCTCTGATTTCCGCCAGGCTCCTAACAAACCCCAAAGAGCCCCACCTACTTGGGGAGGGACAAGGAGGGTAGCAAATCCATCTATCTAGGCTCCCCAAGCAGGGCTCAAAGGGTCCCTGGACAGGGAGAGAGGGTTCTGGCTACCTTTGGGGTATCTCCATTCCAGCTGAAATACCAAGGCANGAATGCTTCCTGCACTGGGTGGAACATTTTTTCTCCTGAGCCACAGGCTTGTCTGGGAGGTGGGGAAAGGAGTAGAAGGGAATTTCCTAAGATGTATGATAAAATGGCCCAATAAATAAACTCAGCCTGTGCTCACTTTGGAGGAGGAGAAACATCTGGAATCAAGTGGGCTGACTTCCTCCTAGAGTCTCTTCCAACACTGTCGTTTAGAAATGGATGTCCATGAAGACCCAGAAGAGCCAGGCACACATGGGTATTCTCAAGACACACCTGCATCACCTACATCCATGCAGGGACATCACCCACAAGAGGAGACCTAGCACAAGCACCCTGAATGTACATGCCACTACTTCCTTTTCAGAGTGATGTCTATCCCTGGTGTAAAATGTTCTTGCTCAGAGGCAGGCAGTGACTGCCTCCTCTACTCTGAAGCTAAAAACAAAACAAAACAAAACAAACAAAACAAAAAAACCCACAGATAATGCTGAGGAACTTCATGCTGGCGGTCCTTACGAGTTGCAAACTTGCCTAAAGTACTTAGAATACAAAACAAGCTAAGTAGGCATGAATAGGTGATCCTCCCCTCCAGAAGGAAACAGAGAGCCGGGACATGGTCCCAGGGGATAGAGTGGCCCTGGGCAGGGGAGAGGTAAAAGAAGGTAAAAGGCAGCCTCTCCCTGCACAGAGGCGTACAAAAGTTACAGACACTCACCTTCCCGCCACGGAAAACATGGTACCACACAGAGGTGCCTCCAAAGTCAATGTGGAAATCAGTGAAACAACCCTTCACACTCATCAGACAGTACCTGTGGGACAGAGAGGCAGGAGTGGGGGCAGAAAACACAAGTCAACCCCAAACCACAGGAGGCGAGCAAAGCCTTCAGAGCCACCTGACCCGATGCCCTTTTATAAAGGTTGCAGATGGGGAATTTCCTCCTCTTTTTTTAAAAACTGAAATCTAAGTGGAGTTTCCCTCTTGGGGGATACCCCTGGGATCAGGTGACAAATCTCAAGCATGGGTCATCCACCCAAAGCTCAGAGACAGCGCCTTGGTTTTCAAGTTCCCAAGAGAACTGGCAACCCACAGGCCACTATCAGTTTCGACCCCTACCTCCCCGCCCCCGCCCAACTCGGAGGCTTCCTTTCTGTTCCTCCACAGCACTGATAGCTTCAGCTCGCCCTAGCTGCCAGGCCCCCTTTGGAGCAGCTGGGCCCCCTGGAATTCAGTAGTAAACCACCTGCGTCATTTGCCATTCAGCTCATTCATTCAACCAGTAGTCCAGCCCAGGAATGAAGCACACACTGCACCGAGAGAAATGGGTAAGAATGCAGAAGATCCCTGCCCTTGCTGACGAACGCCTTGCAGTTGAGGGTTACACAGATAAAGTTAAATGATGCGATGGCTTGCCAAGTAAGCAATGAAGCTAGAAATCCCACCCAGTGGGAGTCCGCATATACGAAATGTCCCAAGTCAAGGAAATCCAAAGAGGAAGCACACGGGCAGATTAGCGGTGGCCAGAGGCTGGGGCGGGGGTGGGAAGGACACTAATGAGTATGGTGGTTTCATTCCGTCACGACGAAAATATCCTAAAATTGACTGTGTGGTTGCACCTTCCTGCAAACACGCTAGAAAACACTGGGTTGCACACTTTTTCTGTGTGAACGATATGTGAATTTTATCTCAAAGATGTTTTATCTTTTTTTTTTCTTTATTAAAGTGGAGAGATTAAAAGGCGATCTTGGGATCAGAGAGGGATGAAAAACTCCAGCAATAGAAGCTGGATCACAGGTTGTGCATTCAAGGAGAGAGGAAACCCACAGCAGCAGCGTCCCTCCCGTATAAGCACTAGAAGAGGTAGACAGCCCAACCTTTTTCGCAGGTACACAGCAGTCTCCTGTTCCTCCCCCTACATGCTACCGGCCCTAGGGGTGCACAGAGCCTGAGTAAGGGGGGACACCCCACTGGCTTCCAAGTCCAGGCCTGGCCAACAACAGTGTTAGCCCCCCTTCCACTGAACCCTACTCACAAGAACCCCAAGGGGCAGAAAAGAGCAACCTCCCCTTCCTCATGCCCATTTTGGCACCTACAGAGGCCCGTGCACACGCTTACCCCACTGACCTCTTTTCCCTCGCTGCACTTTGCTCTTCCGTGGTTTGGGGAAGAGGGATGGAATGGGGCGGGGACCTGCAGGGAGGAGCCAGCAGCAAGNCCGAGTGGAGAGAATGGGGGGCGTGGGGCTGGACTGGCTTGAAGGTTGGAGGGCTCCAGGAGCCCCCTCCTTCTGGTTTGCCTTTTGCACCTCTCCTTCAGGTGGACCNGGAGCTCAGCAATATGCAGGCAGCGTGCCCGGCGTCCCTCCTCCGGATAGGCTGGAAGGCGCTTTAACCATGTGTCTGCAGGAGCCTGACAAATCAGAAGGCCTCCCGTACATCAGAGCCCCGCTGCCTAGCAACCCCATCGGAGGGGTGTAGTTGACAGCCCAGGACTATCACGAAGCTGGCACTAGGGCTGCTGAAGTACTGACTGGGGCTCCACACCCTGCCGGCCCGCCCACTCAAGGCGATGCAAACAGGTCCCCTGACTTAAGACCTGAGAGATCTTCCCTCCAAAGAATGGGGGGTTCCTAAAGCCCCACCCTACCCCACCCTCATGGACCATACTACTGGCCTCTTTCCTCTAAGCTCCACTTCAAAATATTAGTCCTCATTTCCCTAAAACCAGTTCTTCCTCTCGTTTTATTTTCTCTTCTTTTTTAATCTAACCTTGGTTTCCACCCCCTCCAGGCTTCAGCTGAGCACAGACTAGAGAAAACAATTTAAGTGTGCGGGGTGGAGTCAAGAGAACAAGCTTCCTTCAGCCTTCAACTGGATGCCCATGGGGCAACCTACGGCAAGGAAAACGGACCAGGGCTGGGTTGTCCAGCTCTAGGATCCCTAGGACTACTTGGCCAAACGGTTCACTCCCATTTAGCTCATCTTCCAGGCCCCCTGTGCCCCAACCCCTCACATAGAAAACTAGGGTTCTCTGGCTGTGTGCGCAGGGAAAGTTCTCCAAGTGTAGTCTTGTGTGTGATCTGCCCTCAGGAACCCACTGCGTGCTAGAACCCTACTTCCAGACCAGCCTCTTCTAATGTGGACCCCTCCTTCCAGTGCCCATNCCCCCCCCCCCATTAAGCCGAAGTGGCTGCGACAGAGTGGTTTTGTACTGGCCGCCGCTGCAGTCCAAAGGCAACCCTAAGCTTGCCACCCCCAGGCTCCCACCCGCTCTGACTGGGGGCTCCCTCCTCGCTCCTGCTCGCTCTGGCATGACGCCTTTGCACTGACCTCTACAGCTTCCTCCTCCCAAGCACACCGCAGTCACATGGGCACCCCGGCTCGGCTTGGTGCCACAGCCGCTAAAGCTTTCCCCTCCGCTAGCCCGCCAGCTAGGCAAGGCTTCCGCAACGGCAAGGCTGGACAGCCATGCACGCGACACCCCCAACCCCCACCACCACCACACCAGGTGGCTTCTATGCACCCTGCAAGTTAGCAGCGGAAAATTGCTGAAAATCTGTAGCCGCGGAGCTCAGTCCTTGTGGGGTTGGAGGCCCGGGATAGAGGAAGGCGCGAGGGATGAGGGGGCGCTGCACCTGCCTCACCAACTTAGGGGCGCGGCCTGGGGATTGCAGAGGCCAGGCATCCCCACCTCGCCCTCCTCTCTCCAACTTCCAGAAACTCTCCCCGAGGTGACCCTGTTGGCGTCCCCTTGGGCTAAGGGCTGATGGAGAGACCCAGGAAAGCTAGCGACGGGTGGCGGGGCTGGAGGCGCCGCGCGGGCGCGAACGTACACGCCCCACACTTCCAACCCGCCCCGGGAGACACAAAGAACAGCTCGGCGACGCTGGCCGTGCATCCCGCGGGCAGGAGGCCACCCACACCCGCCCCACGCGCCACAAAGGAGGTTACCCTCGGCGGCCGGGGAGCGGCTCCCCGGCGTCCCCTTCCGCAGAGGCTCGACGCGCGCCAGACCCGTGAGGCGACGGCAGCCGAGCCCCCTCCACCGCGCTGCCAGGCCCCAGCCCAGGACGCTGGGGCCCTCTCGCGCCGCCTTCCTTCCTCGCGGAGACAGGCGCAGCCTGCGCTCATCCCCGCGCTGAAACTGAACACCCGCGCGGCACGGAGGCCGCCAGGGAGGTGGAGAGACCGCGGCCACACAGAAGAGCACAGAGTCACACTAGGGCACGCGCCGTCACACACGGCGGCCCCATCGCCCACTCCTGCGCTCCCTGGCAGTAGCTTGGAGGCTACTGGGTCCGGGTTTTCCGGAGTGTGGACGCGCACCTTGCTGCCCAGGTGGTGACCTAATAAAGCCACCGCTCTTAAATATTCACCCTCGGGCACAGCTGGAGGGAGGACCAGAGCAAAGATTTCTGGGGAGTCCATGATGGGGAAGGTGAGGTTCTGGGACTGTGTGACCTTCTTTCCTCTCTCAGGGTAATTCCCTAGGAGGTGGTAAGCTGAAGTTTAGCTAGGCATTCTAGAAGACTCTTCCCCTACCTGCTCCTCAGTAGCCCTGTAACCCGACGACATAGAAATTACTNAGTGTATTCATTGAGATAAATCTCCATTAACTAGAAACGACATTGTTCAACACACACTTCACACACTGTAAGCTCATTCCCACCATTTCAGATGAAGAAGCGCCAATGTCCAGAACGGTAGTAGCCCCTCATCCTGGACACTAGCCTAGAAGTGGCCAATCTCCCAGTTCACTGGGGAGATGTCCTTGAGCGAGAATTTTTGTCTTTCGAGTTAAAGAAAGCTGACAGAGGAGACCATCCTAGTACCTGGACTAGGACTAGGCAGTTCAAATGAGAGGATTTTTTTTTTTTAGGTACCAAGAATCTCGAGGTCTGGAGTTCAGTATCTGCCCATGACTGTCAGTTTTCCCATCTGGTAGGACACAGGTGGTCGTTTATGATGCCAGCAAACATCTGAACTGAGAGGGGATGTGACTGTAACAAATGTAAGGGAGGCCTGGCTGAAAAGCAGAGAACTTCTGATCCCAAAGGGCCACCTGTGCCCTCATCCCACCTAAGGACCATACTCCTCATTTCACATCTGCTGCATACTCCTGTCTTCCCACAGCACAGGGGAGCGGCAGGCCAGCGCCAATGAAGCCTCCATACGGAAGGCCAAGCTGGGTCTCCCAACGAAGAGGAAAGGTGTGCGCTGGCCTGACACCTAAGCATTCAGTGAAACTGTCACCCTGTGTCTCGGCTTCTCCCTCCAATATATCCTCCAGATTTTCTTGGCAGCAGAGCAAAAATATACAGTAAAATTGTGTGTGGGTGGGGGAGAGTCAAGTCCCTTCACAGTCATCTGGGCTGCAAACATATACTTTACTTGAAGCCTCCTTTTTGTTGGGATTCTGAACTCCTTAACTGTCTGTGGACCCACANCTATTACACTAGCAACACTCACTGCNGAAAACCCTGCTACAGCTACTAGGAGGGGACCCACTAATCCCTTTCNGCAATGCATCCCCATGACCAATCCTCCTCAGTGGAAAAGGTGCACACATGTCCAGACCTATGGGATGGTGGAGGAAGCTTCACGACATGCCCAGGGATTCCTTCAAGCTCCTCCCTTCAAGGGGCGGAGCTACAGCGGGGGCTGCAGCTCAGTGGGAAAGCACTTCCCTGGCATGTGCCAGGCTCTGGGGTTCCATCTCAGCACCAAAGAAACAAAGGGGACGGGAGCTTGGCGTGTAGCTTAGTTGGCAGAGTGTTTGTCTAGCAAGTATAAAGCCCTAGGTTCAAACCCCAGGATCACATAAAAGTAGGACTGGGGAGTGCTGGAGAGATGGCTCNGTGGTTAAGAACACTTGCTGCTCTTTCTTGTAGAGGACCCAGGCGTGGTCCCCTGCACACACATGGTAGCTGATAACTGTTTGTTACTCCAGTTTCAGGAGACCAGATACCCTCTTTTGGCCTCTTTGGGGACACATATTATACACACACACACACACACACACACACACACACACACACACACACACACACACGCTTTCTCTAGTCATCCCCTGGAATTCCAGTTACATGTATGTTGTGGACTAATGCTTGTGTCCCCCCAAATCCCAGTGTCTTTGGGAGGTGATCAGGTCACAAGGGACATCTCTTACAAACGAATGACACCCCAGAGGGTTCTCTTGTTCTCCTTCTGCAATTTGAACTTTCCCCAGTGTGTACCCTGGCAGAGGACATCCCTAGAAAGAACCCCAGCTAGCGTCTTGACACAGAACTCCGGCCTCCNGAGCAGTGAAAAATAGGTATCTTNGGTTTATAAGTCGCCTTTTCCAAGCTGCTTTGTTATAGTAGCTTAAACTAGGAGACGCATGTTGGGAATTCTCTTTTCCTTTATATCCACAACACATCTGTGGAATGGTCCGCCTCCTCCCAATGCCCATGTTGCCTTCTGAATCATGTCTTCAGCTCTGTGTTTGTGTTTGTGTCCTCACACCCCCTCCTGCCAAATTGCTGCCCAGGGAGGGAATTTTCCTCATCAGTTCCTTCATTTAAAA
>LZPO01027367.1:591681-602676 GCA_001675575.1 Neotoma lepida
CCCTGGTACTGTCACTGGCCAGGCAGGANTTTTCCAAGGTGAATAATTCTTAACAAAGCATCTCTGCAGGGTAGAGGGGGGGGGAAGGGGGCGACAGCAGAAATGCCAGGTGGTACCAGTATTCATTGGTCCACCCCTTCCTTCTTTATATCCTACTGTTCTGTGTTCCATTGAGACACATTAATTACACAATTTCCTTGTTGGCTTGTCTGTCTTGTCCCCACAATATATGCTCCATGAGAATGTGGACGTGGCTAACTAAAAGTAGCCCCTGGCACCATAACTAATACGTGAACACCCCCTAGAAATCTTTCATCTCCCTGGGTCTCGTGTAGCCAGATTCCATTCACCTTCCCCTGCCTTAAGAATCTCAACTGAAACCCTATTAAAATTCCTGAACCTCTGACCACAGTGAAGCAGGATGAATCCCAGAGGCAGGAAAAAAAAAGCCTAGTGTTTGTCACAAGTCCCCCTCCATGTCGCAAACCTTCCTTCCATTCAGGAGGGCCGTCAGCTGTCTGTTCTGCAGGCGCCTCCAGCAAGGAAGCACTGTGATTTCCAGAAACAATGTCATTTTAATTAAATTCCACAGAACCATTCCACAGTCCCAGAGGACTCCATCATGGGATTTTTTTTTTCCNCCTTGCTTATGAACATTTGAAAACAGCCTTTTCAGTCAAACAAATGGACTATCTCCAAGGTGACAACGTCCTTCCTAGCAAGGTTCAAATCCTATAGTAAGTTCCCATGGCCACTGACAGAGTTTGGAAATTATTTGAAACACAGTCTCACCAATACATCTGAGACACATGGGCCTAAAAAGTCACATATTTATGNCCCATTGTTTTGGTAACTAGAGAGTCCCTAAATGTGCATAAGGCTATTTAAAGGAATCTCTCCATAAAGTACAGACTATACTGAAGCATTCACAAGGGCAGGGCAGACCTTAACGGGCATTCCTATCACCCAGCACAATCTATTTTACTTCCTAAATATATGCCCAGGTGTGATCACCTCTTGTCTACTGAGATNTAGGCCAGGCAGCAGCCTCCTCACAACTCCAGTCCACACAGCAGGAGCATTTGCAAAANACAAACCCACATAAGCCCATCCGGCTCTGCTTAGAATATCTCGGGGACTAGAGAGTGGGGGGTGGGGGTGTGTGATGAAGACCGCCCATACTCCCAGCACTCAGCGAGTGTAGGCACAAAAGATCATGAGCTTGGAGCCCAGCCTGGGTTCTCTATTGAGACCCTCTTAAACCACACTCTCCAAAACTAGGGAAATTACTCAGTGCTTGGTTTTACCTGCCAGGCAAGCATGAAGACCGGAGTTCAGATCACCAGAACTCACATAAATTCCAGGGTGTGGCAGCCTGACTGTAATTCTAGTAGCTCACGAGGCTAAGACAGGGGATCCCTGAGGTGACCTGGCTGGCTATACTATCTATATTTGGGAGCTCTGGGATCAATGGAGAGACCTTTGCCAGATGATTCATCCTAGAGCAGTACCAAAGCTTCTGGTACCANGTTTCTGTTGGTGGCCTCACGTATTTCTGTCACTGTTGGATTAACATAACTCCATAAACTGAACATTCCATTAGGACAGAGACCTCATTAGGGTTCTCCTACCCTGTGTCCTCAGCACCACTAAGATGCTCAATTCACTCTTGCTGAATGAATGAATGGGAACCNTCACTGGACCAGTCACAATCTGCTTCTTTCTCCCAGCTCCATCTTCACCATTTCTCTTTCTCAATCCCTTCCCAGTCNTCATATTTCCTCTGCCCTCCAAAGCCCAGTTAGGAGCCAGAGGCAGCCCAATAGGTAATGCACTTGTTCCGAATGCCTGGCCACCTGAGTGTGATCAATTCCCACAAAAAAACTGACCTCTAACTTCGGTATGCACACTCACATGCATCACACACACACACACACACACACACACACACNCTCTTGGTTCTGGAGAGGTTCATGTCATTCCCTTTGACCCTGATTTGAACATCTTCAGCCTCAGCCCAGGTGAAAAAGAACTAATGCCCTAAACATAATGCAACAACAATACTCTTTGGTCCTCACATTTCCAAAATAAAGTACTCAATAATCCAACCCTAAAGCAGCTGATGAGTCAAACATACCCAGACACACACTCAAAGACACACACACACACACACACACACACACACATTAATAACAAACAATTTTTAAAGAAAACTCATCAGGTGTGGTAGTGCACACCTTCAATTCCAGTACTTAGGAGGCAGAGGCAGGGAGATATCTGAGTTCGAAGCCAGCCTGGTCTACATAGTGAGTTCCAGGACAGCCAGGACTATGTAAAGAGACTCTGTCTCAAACAAAACAAAGAATAAATAAACCCCAAGTTAAATGCTGCCTGCCCTCTAAGAAGACCCCTTGAGACCAAGAGCTTCAAAGGATTCATCTGCTTGGATTTGTTTCTCTTTCCTTAGAAACATGGCGTGCTCTAAANAGGGGGAGTGAGGATGGAGGTCCTCAGTCCTGTTCATGTCTGTATCTGCCCATCTCAGAACAGTATGCTGTGATTGAATCAGAAGGGAACAGAATTGGAAACAAGCCCTGCCCCCCTCCCTCTGCACCTGGACCATATTCTCTGCCTTTGATAAAGCTCAGATCCAAGGAATACATTGAACTTTAGCATAGAGGGGAAGAAAAATGTCCATGAATTAATGAGAGAGAGACAGAGACAGAGAAAGTGACAGAAAGAGAGAGAAACATTAAGAAACCCAGGGACAGAGTGCTAGCCTGCCTTACAAAGCCTGGCACGCAGTCTGCATTGGATATAGGCTGAATGGAAGGCTGAGGGAAAGAGGAGTTCACGGGTGAGATTTCCTGGGGGCATTGCTGGCAGCAGGGCTAAGCACAGATGCTAATGGGTCCAGGCTGCCAGCACCAGTNTTTCTNGGAAGCCAGCATCTCCTTCCCATTTCAGGGAGAGAAACAGAGGGTCTGATATGGCAGGAGTATCCAAGGTGACTTCCTCCTCCAGATGGTCCATTATTCAAATCCCTTAATATGAAAGGACCCCCAAGTCCCCCTGTCCATACTGAACAGCAGGCTCTGAGGTCTTTCTCTGCTCTCAACTGTAGTTACCACCTTCCCCACCCTGGCCACCCTCCAACCCATAGGGCACCACTGAAGGCACATCAGGTGACCAAGCTGACACTGAGACCAAAGAAAAGAGAAAAGGGATGGACAGATGACTCTGTGGTTAAAAGCCCTTGCTACTCTCCCAGAGGGACCAGGTCTGGTTCCCAGCACCCACATTAAAGTTCCTAACTCCTTGTCTTTCCAGGGGATCTGATGCACCGCGCACCCACGTGGTGTCCATATACACAGGCACTCACACATACATATTAAATAAAGAAATCTTTAAAGAGAGAGANAGACACTAGACTAGCCTGAGTCCCATGTTGCTCCAAAAGCAGTGTCCTGTCCCTCTGAAAATGCCACTCCCAGGACACTGTCACAATGAGGGTACAGACCAAGGTTTTAAGAACAGATAACTGTGTACCCATGCACAAACATGGATGCTACAGAGAGAGCTCCCATCACTCCTCTCAGACCTCCAGAGTAGCTGTGCAGAGGCTCCAGGGCCAATAGGAAGGAAGGTTTGACCCATCACAGGGCCCAGAGGCCTACATCCCAGGGATATGAGAGGTCGGTTGGTTCACACCCAGGGACTCATCTCTCGTGTCACCACTGTAGGGGCCAATCCTTCACCTCTGAAGCAACACTGAGACCCACATCAAGGACTAGGAAGTCCCTTGTCAATACCCACAAGTTTGAGGTCCACCCCTGCCCAGTCCCACCAACCAGCCAAGCAATCTTACTTCTTCACTTTGGGGTACTTCATCTCTGCAAGGGCATTTGTGGCTTCTGTCTGCTTTTCCTTTAGGTGCTGGGGCCACATGTTGTCCACCCAGTCCACCAGGTCCACCTGAAAGCCAGTCCATTGTAAGCACCCCCAATGTCTCCTGCAGACAGTCCAGAAGGAACTATCCCTCTGCCTGAGGAGTCCCTGGGTGCCTTCAGCTAGGCTGCCTCACCCATGCCACCCTTCCAGGTACCGGACCCAACTCTGCCTCTACATTTCCCCACCATATCCTAAGGGACTAGCCTCAGCCATACCCACCCAGCCACTCCATCTCAAGAAGCAAGCAGCTGAGAGTCAGGCTTCATGGGAAGCAGGTGGGTAGCAGACAAGGATAAAAGGGGCCATGAAGGCCTTGGCATACCACAGTGGGGCGCTTGACCAGGTGCTCCAGCTTCGTGTGGCTGAACTCAAGGCTGATGACATTGTACAATTTGTCCCGCTGTGCCTCTGGTGTCTCGTAGTAACGCACGAACTGGGACATACTCATCTCNGTGCCTTTCTGGGTGTTCACGTCCATAACGTCCACCAACCGGCGACTCCCTGGAGATAGAATGTACACACTATTCACTGTGACCAGCTTAGAATTCCTCATCCCATGAGGAAGCATCCCCCCACATCCAACATCTGCTCCTCCTACAGAGCTCCCCAGTCTCCTCACCTCTACTCCAAGTCTGGCCCGTTTTATGTCAACTTGACACAAGCTACATCAGAGGAAGGGGCCTCAATTGAGAAAACGCCTCCATAAGATCGGACTGCAGGCAAGCCTATAGAGCAGTGGTTCTCAACCTCCCTAATGCTGCGACCCTCCTGTTGTGGTGACCCCCAACCATAGAATCGTTTTCATTGCTATTTTATAACTGTAACTTTGCTACTGTTATGAGTTGTAATGTAAATATCTGTGTTTTCTGACTGTCTTAAAGGACCTGTATGAAAAGGTCATTTGATCCCCAAAAGGGTTGTGACCAAATAGGTTGAAAACCGCTGCTATAGAACAATTCCCTAATTAGTGGTTGCTGTGGGAGGGCCATGCCCATTGTGGGTGGTGCCATCCCTGGGCTGATGATCCTGGGNTCTATAAGAAAGCAGACTGANNAAGCCATGGGGANCAAGCCAGTAAGCAGCNCCNCTCCATGGCCTCTGCATCAGCTCCTGCCTCCAGGTCCCTGCCCTGCTTGAGTTCCTGTCCTCACTGCTTTTGATGATGAACTGTTGTTCTATGGACCTGTGAGTGAAATAAACCCTTTCCTCCCTGAGTTGCTTTGGTTACGGTTTTTCATCGTAACCCTAACTAAGACACTGTGCCATCTGCTTCCTTCCTCCATCACTGCAGTCCACTGTAATAGCTCTCCAAGGTGACNTTAGTGGCTTCCTAGGATCTCTAGGCTACCCCTTTCACTTACACAGACACTGCAGCCAGGATGAGCTTTCTAAGAGACGCAACTATGGATGTCCTTGCTTTCTAAGAGACGCAACTATGGATGTCCTTGCTTTCTAAGAGACGCAACTATGGATGTCCTTCCTCCAGCGGCCCCACTTCTTACCAACAAAACCCTGAGTATAACAAAAAAGTCCTTTCTGCTCACAGCTCTAAGAAGGTATTTATTTTTCTAGAAAATAGCAATTTAAAAGTCTCACTTGGGCAGGGTAGTGGTGGCACACACCTTTAATCCCAGCACTCAGGAGGCAGAAGCAGGCAAAGCTCAGAGTTTCAGGATAGCCTGGGCTACACAGAGAGACCCTGTCTTGAAAGACCATAGTTGGGCATAGTGGCACACATCTGTAACCCCAGTCCTGTNGGTGAAAAGTACTTAATCTTTCAGAGGACCTAGGTTCAATTCCCAGCACCCACACTGTAGTTCACGACCACCTTTAACTCCAGTTCCACAGAATCTGATGCCCACTTCTGACCTCCACAGGCACATGGTACACATACATATATACAGGCAATACACTGGTACACAGAAAAACATAAAAATTAATTTTTAAAATAAAAAAAATAGTTTCTAAAATAAATAAAAGTCTTACTTGGGGCTAAGGAGATGACTCAGTTTGCAAAGCTTTGCAAGCATGAAAACATGAGTTCAGTCTCCAGAACACACCTAAAAAAGCCATGTGTCATAGTGTGCACTTGTAATCCCACTGCAGAGGAGGCAGAAACTAAGGGATCTCTGAGGCGCTCTGGCCAGCCAGCTTAGCCTACACTCACTGAGCTCTACATCAGTGAGAAGCTCTGCCTTATAAAAACAAGGTAGATGACTTCTTAAGGAGGATACTCAAGGATGTCTGTCGGCCTAGAAAGACAGGCCAGTGGGCACCCACGCACACATACACACACAGAGAGACATTCACATAAGGTCTCAATTCTGGAACTAGAAATTTGGCTCAATTGGTAGCACACTTGCCTAATACATACAAAGTGCCAACTTCAGCCTCAAGTATCGCATAAACCAGGGAGGTGACATACATCTGCAATTCCAACACTCGGGAGGCTGAGTGAGGCAGGAGGATCACCATGAGTTCAAGGCCAGCATGACTTACACAGTGAGTTCTAGGCAAGTCTAGACCATAATATGGGACCCTGTCTCAAAAAATCTAAGGAGGAAAAAAAAAATCTCCCTCCCTAGTCTCTGAAGTTGGCACATAACTTGGTGTCTTTGAACCTCGGTCTTCAACTTGTCAGACCTTCTGCTAGAGTGACCACGAGGAAGAAAACACATGATTCCTTCAATAACTGGCACAGNGTCCAGAATGACGACGCTTCATTACCTCCAGCACCAACCATGACTGCTGAAGCCGATACCGTTCTCTAGTCTTTCTGCCCTGCTATTCTGTTAAGCACCATGGGCACAGGCACCTCACTGTTCTCTAACANGAATCTAGAGAAAGGNGCCTGGCACATGCATGAGCTAGGATCACCATGTCACCTATAAATGGTGGTACAATGAAAAGAGCAAGTGCCTCCTAGGGAGGACAGCCCAGCCTTCTATCTCAGCCTCTCACAGCATCCCAGAGAAAAGCTCTGAACGGAGACAGAAACCCTCCGGGTTAGGCCTAGATCCTACCAACAGGCAAACCTTTGACCTTTCTTTGCTCATCTGTGAAATGGGAAAAGGGGTGTCTCTGGAATGTCAGCCATGGAGGAGCAAACAGACACAATGCAGCCTGCCAAGTTCTTGGTGATTTATTAAGGAAGCTAGCAGCTCCGGCGTGTTACACTCAAAACGAACAAGACTGCGGTGGGAAATCCACCATCTGGTCTGAAAGGACCCTAATTCCTCACTATCTCACTATCTCACTGACAAAAACATGGTGCATGGAGACTTAAAAACACTCAACAACCAAAGTTGAATCCCTTTATTCACCGTAACCCCCAAGGTGACAGCTACATAAACCTACGGTTAACAAACAACCACCTCTGGGCCAGCAGCTGATCCAGCCCACTGCCTGCTTTGGTTTTGGTTTTTGAGCGAGTGTCTCCTGTAGTTCAGGCTGGCCTCAANAATGCAGCCCAAAAGGAACATGAACTCTTGATCTTCTTGCCTCCGCCTCCCAAATGCTGAGATCACAGATCACAAGCATGAAGGATATGCCAAGCTTTTTTTTTTTTTTAAAAAGACAGATCTCCCAACATAGCCCAGAATGATCTTGAACTTGAGACCCTCCTGCCTGACTCTCCCGACTTCTGGGACTACACAGGCATACCACCATGCTTGGCTCTGCTGCTTTCTTGGCCTTTTTTAAAAACAGGATCTTGCTATACAGCCCTGCCTGGCCCCAGAACTCGCTGTATATACGAGGTTGGCTTTAAAACTCATGATGATGGGTGGTGGTGGCGCATGCCTTTAATCCCAGCACTCGGGAGGCAGAGGCAGGCGGATCTCTGTGAGTTCGAGGCCAGCCCGGGCTACCAAGTGAGTTCCAGGAAAGGTGCAAAGCTACACAGAGAAACCCTGTCTCCAAAAACAAAAACAAAAACAAACAAACAACAACAACAAAAAAAAAAATGAGGAGGCTGGGCATGGTAGTACATGCCTTTAATCCCAGCACTCAGAGGCAAAGGCAGGCCGATTTCTGAGTTCGAGGCCAGCCTGGTCTATAGAGCAAGTTCCAGGGCAGCTAGGACTACACAGAGAAACTCTGCCTCAAAACAAACAAGCAAACAAAACCCACAAATACTGTGATTAAAAGAGTACATAGNCACATTCAGCTCCTTTAATTTTTGATTTCTTTTATTTTTTGAATGTGACTCTGACTGGCCTTGAACTCACAGGGATCCACCTGCCTCTGCCTTCTGGCTTAGACTTGATTTTTATTCCTCTAATTTAAAAGCTTCACATTTATCTCACTTTCTGATCTCACTCTGCCTGTGCCTTCAACACTCTTATACCGATTTTCTGCTCCTTCATAAGGAAAGCACACTTGATCCTGTCACAGACACAACTAGCACACATGTGTTGTGGCCTGGACAACTTCCTAAGAACTTTAGGTCTAAGTACGAACTGCCCAAAGTCTGCCTTTGCACACACAACATGAAGACTTCAGTGTTTTCCTGACTTTCTTGGCGTAAGAGTGAACAAGCCTATTACTAGATTGGGGACAACCTAGTTTTCTTTGAGGCTTGTAACTGCAGGAAACCCTACAATGACTGTATGTCAAAGGCCAGACCATTTCTGAGTGCCTCTAAGTGCCATCCCCAGAAGAGCATTTTTGGCATTCTTAAATGCAGTNGTAGACAGGAAAGAGTATTTCACAATTGTGTAAATGATTGAAATTTGAATTCCCAAGTCCCCACGGAAGTCTATTTGGCACCGACCAGCAGGCACTGGGTCTATATCAGTCACAAGCTACAGTGACAGAGCTGAGCGCCTGTGACAGAAAGTACATCGCTCACAAAGCCTTGAATGTTTGCTCTCTGGTTCTTTCCGAGAAGTCTGCCGACCCTTGCACCAAACAACTCGCCATGAAACTGAACTCTGATTCAAGCTAACAGCTCATCACTTTCAACACTTCATGCCCAGCTCTGGGTAGAGAACTGCCCTGTAACAGNCCAATGGCCAGTACTGGTGAAATGGAACGCCTCTCGTGAAGTAGAAGCTGTTATAAAAATAACTCCTCAAACACACAGAAGAACTCAGGTGTTCTTATCTCTTGGAGTCAAGGTCTGGTTTTCACAGCAACCCTGAAGGAAAGTAGGACTGGCTGCTTTCCAAATGAGAAAAGCATGGCCACACATGGAGCGATGACTCGTGTCCCCTGGAACATNCTCTTTCTACCAATTATCATCNTTGCCGTTTGCTGAGCCCGTCAGCACAGGCACACCCGCTCCACAGGCATTCTCATGGCCACTGTTCTGTGAGGCAGAACTCCAATTATACTTACTGGACGCATGAGAGACTGGACGCTTGGACAACTAACTTGCCCAAGCATGCCCAGTCAGTACACAGAGCTGGGATTTGAAGCTAATTCGAGGCAACACCTGGGCCCGGGCTCTAACGCCACCTCTGCAATGCTGCCTATTTTCATCACAAGCCAAGGTTGAAAAAGATTGCCCTTGCCTTCNATGAGTCCAGTTTCCAGTGGCTAGCTGCAGCCTTCAAGATACCAGGAAGCGGATCCAAGCTAAGGCTTCTGTGTGGTTGCNCTAGGAGGGTGCATATCCACCAGGGGGCATCCCTGGTCTTTGCTGAAGATTCAAGCCACACTTGACACAAGCTAGTTTCTTCCTTAACAGCCAAAGGGCCTAGACCAAGTGGGCTTCCGTTAGGTTTTCCGCGAGTTCCACTTGAGGCACAACCAGCTATTGGCACCCATAAATCCTCTTCCCCTTCCGACAGCCCTCCCATTCTGTCCACCTCTCTACCCTAACTTTGCTCAGGATCCAGCAGGTGGGTATTTGCTAGGCAGTAGCAGAAGGGATACAAAGTACCAGTATTACAGCCCCAGGGGCTGCTGCGCCTCAGCTGTACAGGCTAAGCAGAGGCTCTGAATGTGCAAGTTGCCCAGACATGTAGGCAAAACACTCATACACATAAGTAAATAAACAAATAAATAAATAAATAAAATACAGGGCTACATAGAGAGACCCTGCCTCAAATACAAACAGTCAAAGCTGGGTGTGGTAGTGCATGCCTTTAATCCAAGTCCTTGGGAGGCAGAGTCAGGCAGACCTCTGAGTTCTAGAACACCCAAAGCTACATAGAGAAAGTCTATCTAAAAAAAAAAAAATCAAAACAATACATTGTATGCGATTCTCAAAGAATTAATAAAAGCCTTCTTACTTAGAACTACACAGAGGGCCGGGAACCATTAATTCCAATGCTTGAGAGGCAGAGGCAAATAGATTCTGAGAGTTTGAGACCAGCCTGGTCTACATAGGGAATTCCAGTACAGCCAGGGCTACATGGTAAGACTCTGTCTCAAAAAATTAATAATAAAACTTCACCATGGAAAGTATATAAGGTGGTGTGTTACATTTGATAAGCTTCAAATACTGCAGATGAAGATGTAGTTATGAATGAAGTAGGACTTATTATGGATGGATGATGTTGAGCCAAGGTGATGGGTACGTCAGAGTTTATCCTTTTTGTCTTATTACAATTGCCAAGGAGCTTGGGACGTAGTCTAACGGGGGGAGTCCTTGTGTAGTATAACATTCTCAGACTAAGGATGCAATTCAATGGTACAGGACTCTCTGCACATATAATAAGCCCCGGGTTCAGGCACAGTATTAACAACTTTCTTTCCCCTGTGCTGACAAGACGGCTCAGCTGGGAAAGTGCTTGCAAGCATGAGAGCCTGAGTTCAGAGCTACAACCCATGTAGGGAAGAAAAAAAAAGGCAGGTGTGACAGCCACACAGTGGCTTACACCCATCTGAAACTCCAGTTCCAGGGATCTGACACCCTCTTTTGACCTCCCCACGCACCAGACACACACACATNGTATACAGACATCCATCCAGGGAAAACATANCCACATAAAAAATAAATAGATAAATAAAGCCAAGTGTAGTGGTTCGTGCTTAAAATCTTAGATCCTAGTACTGTGAGGGTAGAGACAGACAAATTACTGGGACTCAATAAAT
>LZPO01027367.1:651302-675564 GCA_001675575.1 Neotoma lepida
ACCACCAACCCAGCACAGATGCTATCATGATCAGAGCTATGCGAGGAAAGATATCAGGGTGACCAGACACGTCCTGGCATGAGGCTATGTAGGCAGAAAGGGAAGGTCTTTTTGGAAGTGATATTTGAGCTCAGATGCAGATAGTAATCAAGAGTAATAAGCACAAGCAGGGNGTAGTGGTGCACGCCTTTAAGCCCAGCACTTGGGAGGCCGAAGCAGGTGGATCTCTGTGAGTTCAAGCCCAGCCTGGTCTACATGATGAGTTTCAGGACAGCCAAAGCTACATAGTGAGACTCTGTCTCCCCCCCCCCAAAAAAGAGCCCACCTACAAAACAAACCCATTGGGGTGAGATTTCAAATTCCAAGTCCTCAATCTTTTGTTGTTATTTTGATTTTGTTATCGAGACGAGGTCTTTTTATGTAGCAGTGGCTGGCCTAGAACTCATAGAGTTCCACTTGTCCTGCTTTTGTCTCACTGAGATTGAAGGCATGTGCCGCCCTGCTGGCTCCAAGTTCTCAATCCTTGTANACCAGGGAAGAAGGNCTCCAGGAGAGTCTCAGAAACTTGGAAGGAGGCCTTCTCCTTTGTGCCATGTGGTTGGGTGGAGGGCTGCCCTCTAGTGGTTTTACAAGAGTGAACTATCACACCATAGACCTGGAGTGTCACATGCTTAGGATTTGATGGGTCTAAATTTGTCACTTGTTTTTCCCACATGTATTCAGTCAACAAATATTCCTTCAGTGTGGAGCATGTGCCAGAAAACATCCTGAACGCTGGGGGTCAGACGGTGAAACACTGTTAACCAGCTGCTTTGGATTTAACATCCTCAAGTTCCTTAGTCCATACCTTACCTCACCTGAGCTCCGCCCTCAACCCCCTTGCCGCATGGTCTCTGCACTTTCCTCTTAGGTCCTAACTCTACACTGCTGGCCCAAGTCTCGGTTCAGATAAGATCCAAAGGTGTGAATGTGTTTATAGTCTGCCCCTATGAAATAGAAAATTCCATGAAGGGGCCCAGGAGTAGGAGTACACAAATTAAATGTCAGCACTCCGGAGGCATAGGCAGATGGATCTTTCTTTGTAAGTTCGAATCCAGCCTGGTCTAGATGGGTCTACATGTGTCCCAGGCCAGGCAGGGTTATGTAGTCTCAAAAATAAATACAAATGGGGACTAGCATTCTAAAATCAAAATGACAACCCTGTTACTAGCCACCTTTTTTTTTTTTTTACTGTTTTTATTTTTCCCTACACATTTACAGCCTTCTGAACTATAATTTACACATTGGTGTTGTGTGTCTCTTCTACTAGAATGTTGGCTGCAAGGGAGCAGGGAATTTTGTCCCTGTTGTGTTCTGAGACAGGCACTCCCTACTTCCTCAAACTTATGATTCTCCTGCCTCAGCCTCCCCGGTGCTGGGATTACAGGTACACATGACCACTCTGGGATCGACTTTGTCCCTCTTAGTCACAAATTTAATGCCTGCCCTGAGCGCCTGGAACAGTGTTGGCACCCAGTAGGCGCTCAATAATCGCTGACTGAACTCTAGGCCTCCATTTGGTCTTTTTCCAACAGACCTTTTGCCACCTTGTTCCAAGGAGGAAACAGGCCTCAGGAGGCGTCCAGAGGTGACCTCGGATGGCCCAACTGAGGAGCAAAGCCACACGAGCAGCTGCAGAGACGAGAAGCGAGTCCTGCCAGCTTGGGGCGCGCCAGGGGCTGTGGGCGGGGCCATCGGAGGCGGCACTGGGCACGTAACTCGCGCGGGCACCGCCCACCTCCTTGTGGGCGGGGTATCGGAGTGGGTGTGGCGTATGCAAATAATAGCGGGGGCGCCGGCCAATCGTGGAGCGCGCCGAGGTGCCGGCCTGGGACCGGACGCCGGGTCGGCGAGCAGGCTCCGGTCGCTGCCGCTTAGAACTTGCCGAGCGGTTCTGTCGCCACTGCTTCGGCCTCTGGATCGGGTGCGTCCGGCCGCGTGAGACAAACTCGAGTGGGAGCAGGCGGAGGTGCGGCGCGGCCCCGGGGCCGCAGCCTTCGCAGGCGCCCGCCGCCCGCCGCGCCTTCGCAGAGTACTCCATGCATCCGGAGCCTGCCCCGCCCCCGAGCAGCAGCAATCCCGAGCTTCCCTTGAGCGGCGGCAGCAGCACCAGCGGCAGCCGCCGGAGCCGCCGCCGCAGCGGGGACGGGGAGCCCTCGGGGGCCCCACCGCTGCCGCCACCACCCGCCGTCAGCTACCCGGACTGGATCGGCCAGAGTTACTCCGAGGTGATGAGCCTCAACGAGCACTCGATGCAGGCGCTGTCCTGGCGCAAGCTCTACTTAAGCCGCGCCAAGCTCAAAGCCTCCAGCCGGACCTCGGCTCTGCTCTCCGGCTTCGCCATGGTGAGCTCGGGCCGCCCTGCCCTCCTCCCCTCTTCCTGCTTCGGCCGCTCCCGCCCGCGGGCCCCGACGGGGCCCACAGTTGGGAGCCGGCTGGGCGTGCCTGGGGTGAAGGGAAGAGCTGGGATAAGCCGTCGTAAGCGCCGGAGGAACTGAGCTGGGAGGGAAGTGAGAATACCCAGGCACAGGTGTTTTCAGACGGACACCTTGTTGCCGCAGAGAGGTTAGGGTCACAAAGCATGTTGCTTTCCTGAAATTGATAATGTAAGAAGTCTATCCTGCATGTGTTCAAGGGGGGGAAGGGAGAAAGCAAAAGGTCTGACCCATTTGGACAGGTGTCAGGGGATGGAGATGAGAGCTACCCTGTGCGGCACCCTCCCTCGCACTTAAGGCCAAAAGGTATTATCAAGGCTTCTTTATCAAATGTTGGAGGGGATTTCCTAATACTTTCCACCTCCCCATACTCCACACATTCTCACTCCCCCTTACACCCTTCCCTGCCCCCCGCATTTTCCAAGAGCCTCAGCATAGGGGTTGACAGCCACTCCCCATCCTCAGTTTCTTCTGCAGAAACTTGCCTGAGTCACTGGGTGTGGGGGAGGGGGGTGGGACATGTTCCCCTTAAACGGGCTCTTGCTTGATTAGGAGGTAGACATATCGTCCCCCACCCCTAATCCCAAGAAGGTGGTACAAGAAGCCTCTGCAAGAGGCGCCCCTGGGGGCTGCGGGTTAGGTCCCAGAAGTTAACTCTAGGGGTACCCTCGGGCCTGAGATCTTGAGTTTGTGTAGGGCAGGACACTCCATAACAACTGCATTATTATCTTTTGGTGACATCAACCTGCATTAGTGGAGTCTGCCTCCCTCCCCTTCACCAGCACTCCTGCCTCCCCCTCATGAATTAGCTAAACCCTTGGCCTTGAGGAAGGGAGTGGCTGGCACCTTTGGTGTTTTCTTGGGAAGGGAGTGTGTCTGGGTCTCTCCCTGTCTTCTGCAAACAAGTGGGTCAGTGCAGCAGTGAGCCTGAATGCTTCAGAGGCCCACAGTGCTCTGGGCCACAGAGGCAAGGCCAGGAGAGCCTCCTGGCTATGCCACTTGCATATATCACTCTCAGGCAAGTCATTCTCTCTTCTCTCCCTGAACCTTGGTTTCTGAAATGGTAAATAAAAACTCTTCTTAAAAAGTTCCTCTGCCAGCACTGGGTGGTGGGGAGGCAGAGGCAAGTGGATCTCTGAGTTTGAAACCAGCCTGGTCCACAGANTGAGTTCCAGGACAGCCAGGGCTACACAGGGCTGTCTTTGAGGGGAACAAAAAAGTTCTCCTGACTTTAAAAATGAAGTTGAAGGAGACCTTTAGTGGAGAAAGAGAGAGAGTTGGGTGTGGCCTATAATTACAGTATTCAGGAGGCAGAGGCAGGGGGATTGCCTAAGAGTTCAAGGCCAGCTTGTTCTACATAGTGACTTCCAGCTGGAGCTATTTATGAAGACTTTGTCTTAGAGAAAATAAAGGGGTAGCTCTGTAGTTTGTAGTTTGGGCAAAAAAGGATAAAATTCTTTTTTTTCTTTTCAAGACAGAGTTTCTGTGTAGTCCTGACTATACTGGAACTTACTATGTAAACCAAGCTGGCCTCGAACTCAAAGAGATCTGCCTGCCTCTGCCTCCTGAGTGCTGGGATTAAAGGNGTGTGCCACCACCACCTAGACATTTTTTTTTTTAATCTTACACCTTGTACCAAGCACTATGCAGGCTTCACTCACTCCCCAACAGTCTGCTGTTTCCTGTCAAGGGGCTTGACAAGGCCGCACAGCTAATCTGGTAAACAGGACTTGAACCGATGTCAGCTGGCAACTAGTTCCTGCTTAGGGACTTTTGCCCCTTGTCACCGTAGTGCTGTGATCAGTGTCCAGCCAAAGGCAGGTAGCACCAGGCCTGGGGAGTGAGAAACAAAGCCCAAAAGTTTCTTTGGAAACTGAAGACAAAGTTTTACCCTTTGTGGAGGGGAGTCACCACTTGTATCCTCTTTCTTCAGGTGACACTTTCCTACTCTTTCTTATTCTCATTCTCTTNCTGTGTAAGAGGTCAGGCCTCCACTAGAAACAGTGGAGGATTTTAGAAGGCTGGGGTAGCTAATAACCTTGCGTGGGCGTGGGCATATCCACACTGTCTGGGAATTTTGTTTTCTCAGTCTGGGTGGAGTAGGCTCCTCAGCTCCAGAATGGCATCTCCTAAACTCTGCAGACTAGGAAGGGTTGAATCCCAGCNCAGCCTCCATGCTGAGCAGCAGTTTTGAGAGAGTAACTAAGTACTTGCCGTGAAGCTGGACTCCTAAGAACTCTGGATGCATAGTCTGAGGTCTGGTTGTGCCCCGCCCCCACTGCTGACACTCAGCCCTTGAGTGAGCCTCAAGAGAGGAAGGGGTGCCTGGCCACCCCAATGCCATGGTAACAGAGTGACAAGTTTCCTGGATTACTCTCCGTTGGCTTGTGAGTCAGCACAACTAATTTCCTGCCCTCAGAGGGCTTCCTTCTTACAAACCTGGAAGAGCGGAGGAGCTGACATGACCGTTGCTCTCTAGGGTTAGCCAGGTTCCCAGAATGCCAAATTCACCTGCTCATCCATAAGGTGAGGGTGAGGGAGAGTCTCCCAAAAAGCTGGTGGAGTGTGAGCCAATCCTAACTTCACCAGGGAAGAACAGCCAGGTACCTGTAACATGATGAGGGTAAGTGTCTGTGAGGTTAGTGTTCTCAGGTGTAGAGGTGGGCAGATCCTATTCTCTTGACATNAAAGAAGATTCATTACAAGGGCCCATGGGGGAGCCAAGCAATTTTGGGACCTGATGATGTACCCTGTTCTCTAGTCTGCTAGTGAGACTCAACAGATACAAACTGAAGGGATCCTGAACATTAGGGTAGATGTGCCTCTGCGGTGTCCCTGGAGCCAACCAAGAGTGTCCTTCAGAGCCTACTTTTAGGCTATCTGTACGTAAGGTTACCACTCAACAGCCTGGGCCTGCCCCTGTCCCTGTATAAGGACTGTGGTGATCATGCACGGCAAGCCAGTCCACTGAGGAGGGCNGGCTGTAANGTTAGCCTAAGCGGACGATAATGGGGAAGGTCAGCCCGGTGCAATAAACAAAATCTTTCCATAACCTGGGATCAATTATTTTTGGATTATCTTCCTCCTCAAGTTCTGCCCGCCAGCCCCCTTTTGTTCCGGGTTCCAGAGCAGGTTCAGAAGTTGGCTGAGATTTCTGGGAAAGTGAGCTGGAAGGAAGCACTCAAGTCATGAGACATTATTGGGGGTTTAGGACATACTCGGAGGTCAGGGAGCCTGGAGATGAGCAAGAAGCTACTGTTACCGCTCGGTACTAATCCCCAGAAATGGTCACTAATGCTGGAGTTGATGAGGCTCTTAAACTAGGCTAGGCATGGTGTAAAATGCTCTCGATGTGTCACTGTGTCTTCTTCCTACAAGCGTGGTGGTCCCCGATGAATGACCTGCCTCAATGAAGTCACTCGGTTGGAAAGGCAACTGTGGCCTTCTGAGTGGCACAGAGAGAAAACAAGTTTCAGAGAATGGTAAGGGCGTAGAGCCCAGAAGCTCTAGAATAAGAAAAGTAGGAACCGGAACTGCATCTATCCAGCTCAGGTGCCAGTCTCAGCCAAGCCTCAGACTTGTCAAGTCTGGGGGAAGTCACTTAGCCTCCTTGGATCTCAGTTGTCTCACCTGTAAAATGAAGTCATAATAGCAGCAACCCCATTGGTGGGAGGATTTGGTCGGTTGGTATTCACAAATTATAATAACCTGCCTTGGTCTCTGGGAAACTTGTTTACCCTAGTTACCATGGTGTGGGGGCTGCTGTTGAAGGGTTAGCTGAGTTAGAAGAATGTGATTCCAGCTGAGCCTTGAGGATGGTGGAGTGAGGTTTGNAGAAGAGCTTAGCCAGAGGAACTGGCAAGAGCAGTTANAGAGATCGGTCACCGGGTCTTCAGGGGAAGNTAGGGAGTCTGGTGTGACTNGCATTGTGCCACATACCGAATCACATGGTGGCACACACCTTTAAGCCCAGTACTCAGGANGCAAAGGCAGTGGATCTCTGAGTTTGAGGCCAGCCTGGTCTACATAGTGAGTTCCAAGCTAACCACAGGTACAGAGTGAGACCTTGTCTTAAACAAAAGCTCTATGGTAGAGGCCCTTGATTGGCTGTTTAGGAAGTTTGAACTCCTATGTGGGCAGGAGGGAGCTATCAAAGGTTCTAGACGAGGAGTGGCATGAATAATGGAATAGTGATGGCAAACGTGGTTATTATGCAACTTCTATCGGGTCTGGAACGAGCCTGGACTCCCTTCTTTCATTCTTGTTGAAACCTCACTGAAGCTCTTAAAAGTATGAGATCCACACAGGGAACCGAGGGCTCTTAGCGGCTCAGAGCACCAGCTAGTGGGGCTCAAGTTCTGGTGTGTCTAATTTGGAGCGTTTTCTCCTCCTCTTCCCTCTTGCCACTTACCCCCTTAGCTGGTTGATAACCAGGCCTTTGGAGTCTGCCAGATGCCCAATTCTGCATGCAAGATTTGTATGCTAGGCTGTGTGTAAATGGAACCCTGCTGAATGTCCCAAGAGGAGGCTGATGTCCGCCCAGCAGAGAAGCCTTTTGTGAAACTTCGCAAGTGCCTGCGGCATGTTTCTGGAATTCTCAGCTGGGAACAGTGAGGGGCCCTCCCCTTGATGGGTCCCTGGCTGGTAAGGAAAAAACTCTTCTGAAGTAGGCTTCCCAAGGCAGCGCTCTATTGATGTACACTGGGTAGAGATAGAGAATGGAAGAAAATGAACTATGAAGTTAAAATGTAAATCAGCTGATTTCTCTGCTGAAACATCTGAGGGCCTTTTAATGTGCTTCTAGAAAGGGACATTTCAGAGAGATAGGACCACAGCCAGACAGTGTTGATGTTTTTGTTTTTTGAAAGAGGATCTTTGTTGCTTTAGTTTCTTTGAGATTGGGTCTCTCTATAGCCCAGTCTGACAGGGAACCCTTAATTCTCCTGCCTCAGTGTCCTGAGTGCTGGGATGACAGGCATATACCACCATGCCTGGTTCAGAAGAGGGAGTTTCTCTGTGTAGTCCTAACTGTCCTGGAACTTACCCTGTAGACCAGGCTGGCCTCAAACTACCCTGTAGACCAGGCTGGCCTCAAACTCAGGGATCCTCCTGCCTCTGCCTCTTGAATGCTGGGACTGAGTGCTGGGACTAAAAGCATGTGTCACCACACCCAGTGAGAAAAGTATTTTTTTTTTAGTTAATTTTAAGTTATCATACAAAGTGATGGGTTTCATTTTGGCATTTTAAAAAATTTATTTATTCTTATTTTATGTACATTGGTGTTTTGCCATGGGTGTTGGGTCCCCTCGAACTGGAGTTATAGACAGTTGTTAGCTGCCGTGTGGTTGGTGGGATTAAACCTAGGTCCTCTGGAAGAGCAGTCAGTGCTCTTAACCACTGGGCCATCTCTCCAGTCCTCATTATGGCATTTCATTCATGTGTCATTAGACTTTGCTCTGATCAGTCCCCTCCCTGATTCTTATGTGTGGCTGTTATTTGGTAATCTCCTTTGGGGAGTGTTGGTCTAACCCTAGGGTCAGCCAACTTTTTCTGTCAGGGCAGTATGGTTTTCCAGGTAACTATTGCATTCTGTTATTGGCCTTAGATGATATGTAAATGAATGGGTATAGTCAGTAGAGGGATATAGGCCTATAAAACATTATATAAAGCAATGATCTGAGGACCTAGTTTATCAGCCTCTGGTCTGAACTCTGGTCTCCAAACTCTACTAAAACTTGTTAGTGCCAGCCTTACTGATTTTTATTTGTTTAGTTTTGAGTTAGGATCTCATTATGTAGCCCTGGCTAGCCTGGAACTAACTAGGTAGACCAGGCTGGCCTTTATAGAGATCCACCTGCCTCTGCCTCCAGAGTGCTGGGATTAAAGTCATGCACCACTACCCCCAGCCTTATTTGTATTTCTATAAATAATATATACATTCCAATAAAATATGTCAAACCGGTGGTGGTGGCACACACCTTTAATCCAAGCACTGGGGAGGCAGAGGCAGGAGGATNTCTGAGTTCAAGGCCAGCCTGGTCTACAGAGTGAGTTCTCGGACAGCCAGGGCTACACAGAGAAACCCTGTCTCAGAAAACAAATAAAAAAGCAAAACAAAACATTTGTTGCCCTTGCAGAGGACCCAGCTTTGATTCCCAGCACCCACATGGCTGATCACAACCATCCTTATCTCCAGTTTTGGGGGTCCAACACCCTCTTTTGACCTCTGAGGTCATACACCTAACATAAGTTCAGGCAAAATACACATAAAATAATAAATATAAAAATAAAAAAAAAAAACAGCCAAAGAAAAGAAGTGAAGAGAGACAGGATGAGACAGAAAGATTGTCTCAAAAAAAAGTGGGGAGACCCCATTGTCCTGAATCTGCAGGATGAAACCTTTACTCAGAGGTGACAGCCTCATCAAGGGTCAGAAATAAGTGTGAGGACAGGCATGGTGGCTCAAGCCTTTAATCCCACCCAGCACTTGGGAGGCAGAAGCAGGTGGATCTCTGTGAGTTCGAGGTCAGCCTAGTCTACAGAGAGTTCCAGGACACCAAGATCTATGTGATAGAGGCCCTGTCTCAAAACAAAACCAGCCAGGAGTGGTGGCACATGCCTTTGATCCCAACACTCGGGAAGCAGAGGCGGGTGGATCTCCGAGTTCGAGGCCAGCCTGATCTACAAAGCAAATTCCAAAACAGCCAATGCTACACAGAGAAACCCTGTCTCCAAAAACCAAAACAAAACAAAAAATTAGTGTGGGCACCAAGATCTCCGCTCCCAGAAAAGTGGATGTTTCTCCTCCATTTTTTGAGGAGCCAGCTAGGGGGTCCAGCACACACCACCCTGACCCAAGTATCATGTGATGGTCCTTCTGTACCTGCCCTCTTGAATTAAGGAAGACTGAGGACCAACTCATTAGGAGGGCTTGCCCTGGGGGGTGGGGTGGGGGTTGGGACAGTGTTTGATACCCAGTGATTTCCTACAGTATTGTTTCTCCTTCAGAATGGGGGGAGATAATCACCATCTCAGGAATTCTCAATAAAATGTTTAATACTTAAACTGAAAGGGGGGCGGGAAGTAGTGAGCACAGGCGGTAAGAATGGACTGCACCGGCAGGCTTCAAGAGTGAGTGATGTTTAGTGAAACTTTTGTTTCCGTTCATAAAAGAGCGCATATCTATTTTTAGAGACATTAGGAGTACTGGACCGCCATGGTCAAGAGAGTTTATAAACCACGGGACTGGATTCAGATCTCTCTCAATANCTGGTCTGCATTTGGAATGAAGTTAGCAAGTGCAGACACCTTGATGAAACCCACGTGACTGAGACTTGGGGGTCTCCCCAAGGCTTCTGCTGTCTGTAGGATAGCTGTGGGATGAACCAGAGGAGCTTCGGAGAAGAAAGCCGTGTTTCCCACTGTGGGTNGAGGGGTTCGGCATGGCAAGGGAAGGGGCTCTCTCAAAAGTACCAGGAATGCCAGATGTTCACGGTCTCCATGGAGCCCAACAGGAAGGTAGAACGGTAGTTGGTATATTCAAGTGAGGTGGACACATGCCTGGCCAGGTCAGCCGGGCCTGGGCCTCCACATGATCAATAATCTTTAGCCCTTGCTTCAGATCTAGGATCCCCAATATCTCCTGTGAGGATCTGTAGACTAGTATGAGTTGGGGCCCTGTAGTCTCACCCTTCTGCCCCATTAGGCCCTGTACAGCAGGGTTTGTGGAGGCCTGCTGGCTAGCTAGGAGCTGTTTATTTTGGGTTAACAGTCCTGCTCCCTGCTATATTTACCTTGTGAAGCTGCATGCAATCTGATCTGATGTGATCTCCCTGGGACAGTGCTGGGGCCCCCGGATGTCAGCTGCCAGATCCTGACAGACCTCCCCTGACTTACTCCCCTGACCCTGAGGGACATATCCCTAGTGGGACTCATTCTGGAAGATGACTCTTAGGCCTGTGAATAGTTTTCATCAGAGTTCATGATTTATGCCTGCCATCCCTTACTTCTCATTCAGAAGCATTTCTTGTATTTAGCCCTGTGGCATTGAACTTGGCCCTACCTGTGGCAGTGGTGCATACTGCCAGCCTGTGTGGNTGGACTTCCAGGAATGGTACATAAGGGTAATGGATTTCTTCTGGAGCACAGCAGCAGGCCCTTCCTCTTCCTTGGGGACTTCAGCCTTCCCTCAGCCCAAGGCTGTCAGGATACCTACTTTTGGTGCCCCTAGACCATGTGTGCCTCTGCCAGGTTTTATGGCCCTGGTGGCACTGTCCTGCAGACATGGTCACTTAGCCGGGTCTTGGGTGGAATACACTTCTCCCTGATGCCCACATTGGGAGCTAGTGCTGTCTCAGAAAGAGATCTACGAGGCCCCTAGTGAGGAATAGCGTGCAGGCCTGGGAAGTTCACCCTTTTCCCTTCCACTTCTAGCTCTTTGTTTTTCTTTTTAACTGAGATTTATTGAGCTTCTCCTGTGGCTGACTCTGTGCTAAACATTTACACNTCAAAACCTCATTTAACCTCAGTGACCGTGTGAAGGAAGCGCACCTTCCTCACACAGGCTTTAGAGTGACTGTGAGTTCCCCTACCCTATCCCAGAGCGGGATAGCTACCTTTCTACAATGGATCTCATTTCTCTGAGCCTCTTATTTGAAAGAGTAATGTGTATATTTGTGTCTGTATGTATGTGCATGGAACCCAGGGCCTCACCACACCAGGCTAGCATGTTCCTGCTGAGCTATAGCCTCTGCCCCAATAATAACTAATAAGAATCATTGATACTCTGTAAGTGTATCCTAAGTCATGTTTAAAGGGCATTTTTTGTTCACTAACTCTGGAACTTCATACCTAGCATAAGCAGGCCTCCATTTTATGGAGGCAAATGCTGGAATACCGGAGTTTAAATACTTGTCCGGGGCTGTCTCTTATACACATCTAGATGTGTATAAGAGATTTGTTCACTAACTCTGGAACTTCATACCTAGCATAAGCAGGCCTCCATTTTATGGAGGCAAATGCTGGAATACCGGAGTTTAAATACTTGTCCGGGGTCACCAGCTATGTAAGCTGAGGCACAGGTTTCACATTCGGCTTTCTGTTACGGGTCTGTGTGCTTAACGCTCTACAGAGGGGCAGTATGCCATGTGGAGGTTGCTGGGGTGCAGGAAAGTATACAACCCCGCCCCCAACACCAGACCCACAGAACAGCTCTGCACATTCCCCTCCACCCCAGCCGACAAGTAGCAAGTGGACCTGGGGCCGCCCCACCAGCCTCTCCTGCTTGTCCTTTCTTAGGTTCCGGGACAACAGACCAAAACAGGAAGAGGAAGTCTGGGGGTGGGGGAGGTGGCAGGAGGTGCNGCTGCTGAGGGTACCCAGCTTATCAGGTCAGAGCCTCAAGATGTGCCTTGCCTTGCTGTGCTGTTCCCTGTCCCTCGCCCGCATGTACTGAGGTGCCCAACTCCCTTGCCCGCATGAGCTCAGCATAATTCTCAGGGTTGGCATTAGGCCACCAGGGAATCTTAAACAAAGGTCAAAATGCTCATGGCAGTTCCCCAAATTTATATGAACGTGAACCGTTTTGTAAATTCTCAGGCTGGAGCAATCCTCATCCTTGCTAGTTGCAATTCTTAGGCAAAAGCCTTTAAATCCGGTTGAAATGTTCTGAAAAGTCTTACGGATATATAAACCAGGCTGTTTCACCGCAGGCGTCCACTCCTTTGCTCTGACCCTCGTCTCACCCCTTCCAACTTACAGAGAGGGTTGGGTTTGACCAGAGCTCTGGAGTGAGACTTGGGATGGCTCTGACTTGAGAGCCAGGTCCACTGCTGACCTGCTTCTCTGGAGCTGAGCCTCCCTCTCCAGCAGGAGGGGGAGAACGTCAGGATTTCAGGCAGACTGGGATAGGAATGAACGTTTCAAACAGTACTAATAAAACCCATTTTTACTGGTTTTACTGTGTCCCCACGAAGCAGGTATTTAGTGTGGATTAACTCAGTCATCACACCATCACCACCCCTGCATTTACCGTCCTTTTGTTTTATTTTTTTTTCATTAAAGACAGGGTCTCATGTAGCTCAGGCTGTTCTTGAATTCGCTATGTAGCCAAGGATGACCTTGAACTTCTTATCCCCTTGCCTCTATTTTCCCAGTTCTGAGATTACAGACATGAACCACCCACACCACATTATAGCAGTGTTGGGGATTGAACAGAGGGCTTCATGCATGGGTAGAATGCATGCATTCTACCAAGTCACACCCCCCAGCCTCCCTTGATGATGGTGTCATTTCCCCTGTTTCTTCGCTGCCCTTGACCCTCCAGCCCACATGGGCAGACCCTGGCAATGTACCCAGTTGCCCAAATCTGATGAGCTGGCTCCTTTGCATGAGGGTGATTTGTAAGGCCCAGGTGTAAAGAGCAGGTGGCAGGCCCAGAGTATGCCCCTGGTAACCCCAAATCCTCAAGTCTCCAGGAACTTGGGAGCAGCTGGTGTGTGAGCCCTAGGGCTAGAGGAGATGGCCTTGGGGCTTGCTGGCTGTCAGAGCCAGACAGCATACAGGAACTGGCTTGAGCCTATCTGTTCTGAGAAGCCTCTGTCGGTTCCTTGTTGGCCTGTGCACTCTATTCTCAGAATGAACCTAGATGTGACCCGAGAAGGCCTTCACTTCTCCAGCTTCCAACCTGTTCCTTGTCCCCAGAGCAGGACATGAAATACCGAGTCCTGTTTTGATATGACAGTGTGGGGCCAAATGGAATAGTGGATGGTAGTTGATTTTTTTTTTTTTCAAGACAAGGTTTCTCTGGGTAGCCTTGGCTGTCCTGGATCTCACTCTGTNGACCAGGCTGGCCTCGAACTCATAGAGATCCACCTGCCTCTGCCTCCTGAGTGCTAGGATTAAAGGCATGCACCACCATCCGGTGATTTTTTTTTTAAATTATTTTAAACTTACGTGCATTGGTGTGAAGGTGTCAGATCCCCTGGAACTGGAGCTACACACAGTTGTGAGCAGCCATGTGGGTGCTGGGAACTGAACCTGGGTCCTCTGGAAGAGCAGCCAGTGCTCTTAACTGCTGGGCCATCTCTCCAGCACCAATTTTTTAATTTTTAATATATTTAAAAGTTTTCTTGGTCTGATAGTTAAGTTGATAAAGGTGCCTGCTGCCAAGACTGACAACCTAAATTTGATCCCCAGGACCCACATGATAGGAAAGAACTGCCCCCAAAGACAGAGGCAGGTGGTTCTCTGAGTTCAAGGCCAGCCTGGTCTACAGAGTGAGTTCTGGGACAACCAGGGGTACACAGAGAGACGGTATGCTTAAAAAAAAAATTACAGTATGCATGATATACTTTACTGAAGCATCTTCATTATTTATGATCAACACTAACAGCGGCAGCGTTCCCATTTGGAAGATGCTTACTGTATACCAGGAACTCTCTTCGTTGTTAAAATAATTCTGTGAATTAATAGGTTACACCTATTTTCTATATATGGTAAGGCTCGAAGACACTGATTTCCTAAGGACGCACAGCTAATGGATTCATGCTTGCTGTCCTCACCAGTAGTTTTTGCTACTTCTCCACCCAGAGTGGGTGGGCTTTATCGTTCCCAGAAACAGAATCTGAGAGGTCACGTGAGAGGTCCGGTGGGAAGAGAAATAGGATTTGGCACGCCGCTCACTTCCCTGTTCCCCTCTCCTAGGTGGCGATGGTAGAAGTCCAGCTGGATACAGACCATGACTATCCACCAGGACTGCTCATTGTCTTCAGTGCCTGCACCACAGTGCTGGTGGCCGTGCACCTGTTTGCACTCATGATCAGTACCTGTATCCTCCCCAACATTGAGGCTGTGAGCAATGTCCACAACCTCAACTCGGTCAAAGAGTCTCCCCACGAGCGCATGCACCGCCACATCGAGCTGGCCTGGGCCTTCTCTACTGTCATCGGGACGTTGCTCTTCCTGGCTGAAGTCGTACTGCTCTGTTGGGTCAAGTTCTTACCCCTCAAGAAACAATCAGGGCAGCCAAGCCCCACCAAGCCCCCTGCTCAATCAGCCGTCGTCGCCAATAGCAGCAGCGGCGGCATCACCCCGGGTGAGGCGGCCGCCATCGCTTCCACAGCCATCATGGTCCCCTGTGGCCTGGTCTTTATCGTCTTTGCGGTTCACTTCTACCGCTCCCTGGTCAGCCATAAGACGGACCGGCAGTTCCAGGAGCTCAACGAGCTGGCTGAGTTTGCCCGATTGCAGGACCAGCTGGACCACAGAGGGGACCATTCTCTTACACCCGGCACCCATTACGCCTAAGTCCTCACCTTCCCACTGGCCCTGCGGAGCTTTTGCCTTGCGCCCTTCCCTATAACCCAGTCCTGGCCCAGTCTAGAGGATGGTGTGTGCAGGTGGCTGGGCTTCACCAGGGCGCAGTGTGGAGGGAAGAGGCTTTAAAAAAGGAGAGAAGGAAAAAAAAAATCACTGCACTTTGAGACTTTTCTTCGTGAGAATAAGCACCCTCTGTTCTTCCAACTCCGGGTCTCCCCCCTGGTAGGATGGGGGGATGGGGTGGGGACAGATGCTCCCTTTGTCCGTCCTCCTCCGCATCAGTGCCACCCGGATGTTTCCTGTCCTGTCGTTCCCAGTTCATGGGTGTGTGTGTGTGTGTGTGTGTGTGTGTGTGTGTTACATAAAATATACTCACAAGGGACACCTCTTCTTCGTGTCTGTTTGTTGGGCCTGGACTGCCTGATAGGATGTCCCAGTCAGGTAAGCCACTAAGAAATCTTTTTAAAAATAGAGAGAGAAAGGGGCTCAGAGACAGAACACTAGCCTGATATGGCCAAAGCCTTGGGGTCAGACCACCAATTCTACAAAAACTTGTTGGGCATAGAACCCAGGAACTTGACCAGGCCCTCTCCCACTGAGCTATACTCCCAAGAAGTTTTTTTCTCAGAAGAAACCTTCACAAACAGTAGTTAAAATGTGTACCCAGTTGTTTCTTTTGGAGGTAGTTATACTCCATAAAGTCACCAGAAACCAGTGTGCACAAACTGAGCCACTGTTTCTAGGGGAAATTCAAAGGTAGGCTCCTGCTAGCCTGTGGTCACAGTATTTCTGTTACATGATTAAGATGCTACATTGTATTAGATGTATTTGAATTTAAAGAATATATATGTTGCAGGGCTGGGGAGACNGCTCAGTGGTTAAGAGCACTCGCCTGCTCTTCCAGAGGACCCGGGTTTGTTGCCTTAGTATCCATGTTGCACCTCACAACCATCTGTAACTTCAGTTCCAGGTGATCCAACAGCCTCTTCTGGCCTTTATGGGGACTTGTCACACATGTGGTTCACAGACATACAGGCAAGGCAAAACACTCCTACACATTAAAAAATTTTAAGAGAGACCTACCTGGGAGGTCGTCGTGCACACCTTTAGTCCCAGTGCTCTGGAGGCAAAGGCAGGGGAATCCCTGAGTTCAAGACCAGCCTGGTCTACAGAGCGAGTTCCAGGGCCACACAGAGGAACTCTGTCTTAAAAACAGTAAACAAAACAAGACTCTTGAGGCCAGAGAGANNGCTCAGTGGTTAAGAGTACTTGCTGCTCTTCCAGAGGACCTNAGTTCAGTTTCCATCACCCACATAGGGCAGCTCACAACTGCCTGTAATTTCAGCTTCAGGGAGTTTGACCCCCTTTTCTGGCCTCACTGGGTACCAGTATCCTTGTTAGCTTAAATGTGACCTAAAAACAAAGATACTCCCTCACATAGCCACAACTCCTTGATAAAATTCAGAAAAACAAAACAAAAACTTGAAAACAGGATTTTAAGTAGCCAAGGCTGGCCTTGAACTTCTGGTCTTTCAGGAACATCCACCTCCCAAGTGCTGGGATTAACAGTCGTGTGCCACACATCCACTTTATGGGATGCTGGGGGTCAAGTCCAGGGCTGTTTCTATGCTAGGCAGGTGTTCAGCTTTGTCTAAATCCTCAGTCCAAATACAGGAGATTGGATTTTGGGAACATTTCAGTCACTATCCAATACTCAAGTTTAGTTTCTTTCTTGTAGGAACACTCTTTATAACAGTCCTTTTCTCCACTTCGTGTATACTAGAGTTGTCACTTAATGTCTAATTTGGAACAGTTGCCTGGCTTTTGTCTTTTCAAATACGAACCTTTGGAAGTTTTACTAAGATGGTTTCATGTAGCTCAGACTAGCCACAGACTTGCTGTGTAGTGGAGGATTGCCTTGAACAGCGGGTACTCTCTATCTCCCAAGTCCTGGGATGACAGGTACCTGCCATACCAGGTATCTCGCAGAGCCGGGGAACAAGCAAGTCCAGAGCCTCCTGAAAGCTAAACAGGCTCTCCAGGAACTGAGTGACATCCCTATCCCAACACTAACATTTTTTAAAATGTACATGTGTGAGTACATCTGTGTATGGGTACCACATGCATGCCTGGTGCCTTTGATGGCTGGAAGAGAGGGTGTCACATCACCTGAGAACTGGACTTACAGGCAGTTGTGAGCCACCGTGTAGGTGCTGGGAACAAAACTTGGGTCTTCTGTGAGAGCAGCCGGTTGTTTTATCTCTAAGCCATCTGTTCAGCCCACATATTAACTTTTTTTTTTTTGAAGTGCCCAGACCTATGGTTTTACAGAATGCCTTGTTAGTTTAGCTTCTCTTGATATTTTTTCATAGTTATAATCAGATTGTGCATCTGAGCAGGAATAGTCTGAGATTGTGTCAATCTATCTGAAACAACAAAATAAGACCAGTTAGCTATTATGTGTGTGGGATGTTCGAAGTACTGAGCGCTGCTCATTGGCCCCTCAGTATTCTCAGCATGTTAATCTTCACTGTACAGAAAACAAAGCTGATACTCAAGAAAGTTAATGTAGCAGGCCTTCGTGTCACTTGACGGGGGGGAGGACAACTTAGAGTATTATCTCAGCTAATGGTCTCAGAGCTGCCAGTCCATCTTGATGGAGAGGGTATGACAGAAACATCAGTTTGTGTCATAGCGACCAAGAGTCTAACAAGGAGACCTAGGAAGTGACTGCAGCAGGATACCGTCCCTGAGGCTACACATCCAGTGACCTTCCTGTCAAGTACCACCTTCCAGGTTTCACCACCTCCCAATAATGCTGTTGTGGGAACCATAGAGGAATGCCATTGATTAGGTCAGAGACCTTGTGAGCTAATCGTCTTTGGAAATGCTCACACAGTCCCCAGGTGCTTTACTAATCCCCTGGGCTTTTCCTAATCCAGTCAAACTGACAGTGAAGATTAACTATCTATCACAAGTAACTTGCCAGGACTCCGACCAGAAGGTGGCTCAGAGCTCAGAGCCTCTAAAGAATCTTACCTAGGCAGGTTCTGGCATTGCTTGAAGAATGGGAAGGTCCAGGGCCCCTGGGCCTACCTTGCAGAGCTACAATGAGCAGGTATTGAGTTTTAGCCACAATTACCCCAGTCCTATCTTTGCCGCAGTCCCCACCATTCCCTCTTGTTTTACACTGGGCCACTTAATTCTACTTCCCGTGGGCTGTCAAGATGGCTCAGCAGATAGAGGAGCTGCCCCAAAGTTTGCCCAACTGAGTTCATGTACCAGAACCTTNGTGGTAGGAGGAGAGAATCAGCTCTCACTAACTGTTTCCTGACCTCCACACATGCAGCATGGAACTTGCACACCCAGAGTCACACACAATAAATGCAACTTTAAAGACATTACCTACCTGACTCCCACAGGTCCTGAGTTTGAGATATGTCTGTCCTGGAACTCCAATATATAAAGTGGTTTTGTTTGCTTTCTTTCTAATGGTGCTGAGAATCAAACATCAAGCATAATAAACAAGCATCCTACCAATGGGCTCTATCCCTAGACCCTATAAAGTAGTTTAGGGGCCCAATATTTGTCCTGCTCCCNTCACTTCNAATCCACCCTGCACCTCGGCATCTTATGCACCAGGACCATCCTCTTGAGAGAGAGTAGGAACTGGGAAGTTCCTCAAGCGCTACCTCTACCCCCCAGAGAAGCCTGGATATCACTCACATATTAAATCACCTTCGTGCTTCTGCAGTAACCCAGGATCCTGCTGGAATTACTCCTGGTCAGTGACTGTGAAGTCTGATGTTTTGTTTTCTGAATGTGTCTGGATCAAGAATCACCAGGCTGGCTTGTAGAATGTAGCTCCCCAAACATCACCATCCATCATGAGCTGATGCAGGTTGGCAGGTGGGTCTGGGTATGCCTCTGGAATCTTTCTAACAAGTACCCAGGCACCTTGAGTAAGTACTCCTTAAGAGCCTAGGCTCAGAGCTGAGGTTGTAGTTCAGTGGTAGAGCATTTGCTTGGCTTACACCAGGCTTTGTGTTCCGTCCCAGCACCAAAGTAGATGATTAAATAAAACAGTCTCTCTGCTTTGGCTTTATTTTTATTTTGGATACAGTAGATTATTTACTTGCTTCCAAATTCAACAGCCTGCAGACCAGGCTTTTAATCCCAGCACTTGGGAGGCAGAGGTAGGCAGATCTCTGTGAGTTCAAGGCTAGCCTGGTCCGCAAAGCAAGTTCCAGGACAGCCAAAGCTACACAGAGAAACCCTGTCTCAAAAAAAAAAAAAAAAAAAAAAAAAAAGGTTCTCCACTCCTGTTCCAAGACCCCAGCTGTTGTCTCCAGAAGTGACTATTGTAGCCAGTTTATTGCTGTTTACAAACAACTGTATCCTCAATCCCCACNCCTTTTTGAGGCAGGGTATCTAAGCAGACCAGGCTGGCTTTGCAGAGATCTGCCTGTCTTTGCCTCCCAAACACTAGGATTAAAGGTGTGCACCACCATGCTGGGAAGAATCTCTACACTTCCACTACCCTAAGAGTATAGAGATCTGGGCTGGAGAGATGGCTCAGCAGTACAGAGCACTTGCTGTTCTGCCAGAGGTCCCTGTTTAGATTTCCGGCACCCATGTGGCAGTTCACAACCATTTGTAACACCTTCTTGGGCACCAGGTATGCACATGGTACACAGACATACGTGCAGGCAAACACACAAAAATAATTTAAAAGAATATATAGGGTTGGGCAGTCATGGCACATGCCTTTAATCCCAGCAGTTGGGAGGCACAGGCAGGCAAGTCTCTGTGAGTTCAAGGCCAGCCTGGTCTAGAGTGAGTTCCAGGACAGGAACTACACAGAGAAACCCTGTCTCAAAAAACAGGTTAGNCACAGTATTATCTTGGAGACTTAGCAACCTGTTTCCTCTAAACTAGCAGAGAGCAGTAGGTCACCTCACAGGTTATGGTGTCGCAGGAGAGGCAACTGAAGCTGTCCACACCCAGCCTAGTACAAAGTAAGCACTTAGCACCTGTACAGTTATGTGATCCTACATCTTAGAGTCAGGTGCAGTCAATACCGCACACCCTGAAGCAGGTCACCATACTTAGAATTTAGGGGCCAAGAAAACCTCATAATGTCTGTGTGCTTTTCTGTTCTGTTGAGGATGTCCTTGTACTCACTATTGAGGCCGGGCTGGTGTCAACCCCTTCCTGATTCTCTTCCCTCCATCTCCAGAGTGCTGGGATTACAGGTGTGAGCCACCATGCCTCACCAAGTTTGGGGCATTTGCTGAGAGCTTTACGGACAGATGTTGAGCTGAATCATTCCTTTGTAGTCTGTTTAATGTTGAGCGGGGCATAATGGTACAGGAGGCAGAGGCAGGCAGATCTCTGTGAGTTCTAGGCCAGCCTAGTCTACATAGTGAGTTCCAGGACAGCCAGAGTTACATAGTGAGACCCTATCTCNAAAAAAATCTTTAGACATTTTATTTTGAAGTAATTCAGTCTTATTTCAGAAGAATTTCAAGAGTTTGGAGAATTCCTATAGCATTCCAACCCAGCTTCCCCTAATGGTAACATCCTATGTCATCACAATGGATGACTTTTAATGTAAAAAGCTCAANGGCCTTATTGATATGGTTTAGATTCCATATTGTAACTAACCTTTAACAATCTACTATTAGCTGGACATGGAGGGAGAAGTATCATACATTCAAGACCATCGGGGCTATAAATGAGTTCAGGGCAAGCCTAGGCTACATAGCACGAACCTATAAATAAATAAATAAATAAATAAATAAACAAATAAATAAATAAATAAATAAAGCCGGGCGGTGGTGGCGAACCCCTTTTTAATCCCAACACTCAGGAGTCAGAGGCATGTGTATCTCTCTGAGTTGAGTGGTCTACAAAGTGAAATCCAGGACAGCCAGGGCTGTTACTCAGAGAAACCCTGTATTGAAAAACAAAACAAAACGCCTAGTATGTTTAGCAACATCCCTGCTCTCAGATTCCAGTAGCATTCTTCTCTGTCCACCATGACAACCAGGAGTGTCTCTAAGCGTAACCAAATGTCCCCAAGGAGCTGGGCAAGAGCAAGACTCCTAGGTGGTTTTAAACNACTGTCTTTTTACAAGATCTCACGATGTTGCCCCTACTCAGTGTGTAGCCCAGGCTGGCCTCAAAACTCAGAGGTTCACCTGCCTCTGCTTCCAAGTATGTGTATTTAGAGCCCGGGCTGCCACAGCTATCCTATGTACTCATGGCTTTCAATCCTCGAGATTCCTGTNTTAGGCTAAGGAGGTGGGGACCTGTTTTAATCTCCCATCTTGGTAACTGTTGTGGCAGGGAGCAGGCTAACTCTCCTCTCTAGGCTAGCTCAGAGGCGGTAGAGCTGAAGCCACTTCCTTGTTCCCCTGCCTTGAATCCTCAACTACCCCCCCACACACACACACACAGAGTGGGGGGACCCACACAGTTGGTGAGGCTGCCTCTCCTCTCTCTCAGATTCCTCCCACCCCCTGCTCAAGCCATAGGTCCTTGGAGCAAGGCCACCACCATGTTCTTTATTTTCATGCACTCTGATATCAAGTCATAGGACAAAGGCTCTAAACAAGTGGGTCCCCAAGGCCAGCCAGGGAGAAGCAATACCCCACTTCCATTAGCAAAGAATGCCCTAGTGTCTGAAGGAGTGGGTGCCCTCTAAAGGAGCCAAGGGTGTGCCCAGAGTTGCTGCTTGCTTCTCTTGCAGGAGCTGCACCTGTCTGAGCAGTTTGGTGACAAGAGCTGGCGTTTCTCCTGAGCCTTGATGTACTCTCTACAGATGGGGACAATGCTGGAACTAGTATTAGAAACACAATCACCNACACCCTCTCCCTGAAGCCTCATAGTCACCCCAGACAAGGCCCCACAAACAGTTGTGTCCATGTAGGCCAAGGGCCCACAGCCTTATTTACGAGTCTTTAGAAGCGACAGACCACCTGACTTCAGCTCAGTGCCCACCTCAGGAGGCTGAGAATGCAACTCAGGAGGTCTGGCCAGGCCTGGAATGCGCTTGGTCTTCTAGGAACATGAGGTTCAAAAAGGAGAAGGAAAAGCTGGACCACAGGAGACAAGAAGTGTTCCTTCCCTCTCTGGTCCTGCCCTGAGCACTTCAGTGATGCCAGCATTGTTCAGGGATCTAAAGCTGCTTCAGCCTCATCAGAGATGGCAGAAAGGTGTCTTCTCACCTGGCATCAATCGTTTTCTTCCTCTGGTTTCTTCAGCGCAGCTATCGCTTCCTTCAGCACGCCATCTGGGTCTTGAAGCTCTACCTGGACAGCAGCAGGGGGAGGGGATTGGTTGGTTGGATTAAAGAACACGGATGGCCCCAGGTTATCTTGCTCCGCTTGAAAACAAAACCTCATCTATAGTCCCTGGACATGTGAGGCTGCAGACGCTGATTTTGTCTCTCTGGCTTCAGGACCACCTACCTACCTTAGGGATGGGGAACTGGGTAGGCTCAGGGGCCTCATCACGGCCAAAGTCGATCATGGTGCCACACTTGGCCACGTCGTCCACCCAAAAGCCTTCAAACAGCTGCCCATGGTCCAGGTGAAAGAAACGCCCATGCCCGTTCTTCATGCCTCTCTCCCAGCTGCCCTCATAACGGTTCCCGTTCTCTAGAGAAAGGACAAGAAAGCCCGGGTGCTGGGTGCAGGGAAGCAGCTAGGACTATCAGGCTGGGCCCCACCAGTCCTAGCTGCTGACAAGGGTGTGATAGAGAGTCATTTGGCACTAGACAGTAGGTGTATGGTCCAGCTCGACACCAACATAAATGGCGTTTAACCTCAATCACTTCAAGAGATTTTATTTTTTGTTGTTGGAGACAGAACCTGGCGCATGCGCACACTCTACACGTCCTCTGCCTCTGGGCTATGGCTCTAAGCTCTGGCTTGTGGATTTTGTTGTTGCTTTTGTTGTTTTGTCTGCAGTGCTAGGGGCTTTGAGGATGGGGCTTTGACCATGCTAGGCAAGTGCTCTATACCGAAAGCCTTGACCAGAAACTCCATATGTAGACTAGGAATTCGGAGCTTCACCTGCCTCTGCCTCCCAAGTCCTGAGATGAAAGCCACATAAGTTTTATCTTTTTAGGCAGCATTTTGCCACCTTGCTAGCACAGGCTGGCCTCCAAGTCGAAGCACTGCGGCTGATCCCAGGTGTTAGCGGCCAGGTTCACCTCCCATTTTTATTTCCTTTAGTGTGTTTGTGTAAAGTGCGGGCACTTGCGCGTACCATGGTGCATTTGTAACACACATGCAGAGGTGAGAGACAGCTCTGGGGGAATGGTTCTCTCCTCTCACCTTGTGGGATCCAGGATCAGATTCTGTCAGGTCTGTGTGGAAGTGCCGTTACTCACTGAGCTATCTCACAGGCCCTCTCATTTATAAATCACAAAATGTTAACCATAAGGAAACTGAAGCACAGTTAAGTAAATTGCCCAGGGTCCCAGAGCTAGTACCGGGCTCACGCCAGGATCTGAATTCATGCAAGCTTGCCCAGANTCCAGGCCATGAGAAATGAAGTGCCTAGCACTTTGCTCTGTTCAGCAAGTGCTCACTAAATTCAGGTTATGCATAGTGGAACCTCACTGAAGGCAGGCTTTGCTAAGGAGTCTAGGGGCGACAAGACAGACTGACCGCCGAAGCCCTCCCAGCTGATCCAGGGCCTCAGTTTAGTTGGATCTCATTGGAAGTTGGAATATCACTTTTTCAGGGCCAACAAGACTTATTGTTATGCTTGGGACCTGGCTGGTGGGGCAGAGAGTGTGGGGTGAGATCTTTCCGGGACGGGACGAGGCGGGGCCAAGAGGCGTTGGGGCGTGGTTTCATGGGGCGGGGCACTCACTCTGCCGCAACATGCCCTCCCCTTCAGGCTTGTCGTTCTGCCACTTGCCCTCGTAGATGTTGCCATCGCTGTAGTACATGCGTCCCCACCCGCTGCGCTGGTTGTCACACCACTCACCCTCGTAATAGTCCTTGGGTCCGAAAAACTGGATCCCATAGCCCTGAAAGCAGGAAGATGTCCCACCATTTGCCGGGTTACCCAAGTCTCACACCTGAGCATCCTCCTGTAGCCAGTCATTCGAGCAGAAGTGAAAGAATTCTAGAATTCTAGCTGCGTATTTCTATTCATCCCGTGCACCACCTTCCTATAGCCTGCATCAGTTTTCTCTCCTCTTTCGTCCCCTTATCTCTGGCCCCAGTTCCGTACACCCTCCATACAGCCATCAGAAGGATATTTTATAGTCCATAGGATCACCCATCCAACTCTGATTGCAACCAGTGACCTCCTCAACTGTCTACTTAGAAACATAAATGTAGCCGGGCGGTGGTGGCGCACGCCTTTAATCCCAGCACTCGGGAGGCAGAGGCAGGTGGATCTCTGTGAGTTCGAGGCCAGCCTGGGCTACCGAGTGAGTTCCAGGA